>CM050424.1:7633184-8233184 GCA_027564155.1 Gymnocypris eckloni scoliostomus
ATCTGACATAAATATTGTAATATAACTAATGTATTGTAAATATAATGCACTGTTGAATCACTATTTATTCTTCTCATTTGTATGAATGTTTTTGCTCTTCTGAACTGTTTCTCCCTGTCTATTTGTTGTTTAGTCCCAGAGATGGCGTTCTCCTCTCCTCCTACTCTCTCTCTTTCTCTCCCTCTTCCTCGTGGAGGAGGACAGGGTGATCGAGCCCCTGTCCCACAGGCTGTGGTCAAACCTCAGGTCCTCACTCACCTCATTGAGGGCTTTGTTATCCAGGAGGGAGCCGAACCTTTCCCTGTGAGTGTATCCGCTAAATACAAATCTAGTTTTTCATGGAAAGGTGGACCAGAGGTCTGAGAGAAATAGAACACATATCAACTTTTCCTTCTGATATTTCCTTCTGACAGGTGACTGGGCCATTGAAAGAACTTCCCATCCTACATCCAGAGAACATCCGCTCGGAGGGTGAGTTTTTGTGTTTCAAAGCTTTGGAAAAATATGTCCTACAATGAAGTTGTTCAGACATATTTACATTCTCTCTGTCTCTTACACATTGTGTCTATATATCGTTTTCAGAATTAAAGTGTGAATACTGTCTAGGATTTGCACCGGCCAACCAGTTCAGACGATCAAAGCGCTTCTGTTCCAAAACCTGTGCCAAGAGGTGAGACCAAAATCAGCCCATATCATTAATATATTCTTAAAATGTCATATTCATAGAAAAATGTAATTATTTATGAATTAACCTGAAAGAGTATGTGCTGTGTATTGTTTTATTTACATCCAAACCTTTTCATACAGGTACAATGTCAGCTGCAGTAACCATTACCGTGTAAGTAAGGGTCTTGAGGGTGTCGAAAGGCCACCAGGGGACTCTGTTGTGCAGGATATTGTTGCTAGACGCAGGGGTCCTCGCAGAAGCAGCTCTGAGATTGCCTGTGCTAAAATAACAGGCAGGCATCTTCCTGTAAAGGTGAGATAGTGAAAATTGCTGCAACTTGATAACAAATACAATTTTATGTACAACTACCGTTCAAATATTTCAAAACTATTAATTTAAAAATTAATACTTTTAATTAATACTTTTATTCAGCAAGGATGCATTCAATTTATAAAAAGTGACAGTAAAGACATGTATAATGTTAAAAATAAATATATTTCAAATAAATGCCATTCTTGTGAACTTTGTATTCTCAAAGAATCCTGAAATAAATGTTTCACGGTTTCCACAAACATATTAAGCAGCACAACTGTTTTTAATAATACAAATGTTTATTGAGCACCAAATCAGCGTATTCGAATGATTTTTGAAGGATCATGTGATAATGAAGACTGGAGTAATGGCTTCAAAATGTCAGCTTTGCCATAACAAGAATAACAAATTACAGAGTTGGTAATCATAAGAGACTTTCAAAAACATTAAAAAACCTTTGTACTGCAGTGTAGATATATGAAGTCACGCAAAGGGAAAGGAAAATCATACTTTTAACAAACATGTTTTTTGTGAATATACTTGAATAAGTGTTTTTATCTCTCTTTCGCAGTGTCGTTCAGAATCTAGTCGTTCTGAGGACATCTCCAGCTGTGAGGGTGAGGAAGAGGAAGACTTCTTGTCACTCTCTCCCAGCTCATCCTTCTCATGCCCAAGTGAATCTTTCCACAAAAAACAACAACTGTATGTTGCCTCCGACATCTGCAGCTTCCTTCAGGGCTTCCCTTATTTCCCCCCCAAAAAAGTCAACTTGAGTGTCACTACTTTTGTTTGGAAAGCCTGTTGTTTTTGGTTGACCAGAACTTGATTAAGGGATTGTTGATTGTCTTCAGTGTGCCATTCAGGAAGTTAATACAATTAGATTGCTAAACTCTATATAACTCCGTCTGCTATGAAACTATAGAAATGGTCATTGGTGATTTCACACTGCAGCTTTCTGCTTGTGCATACCTGATCCACTGTGTGTAATGGTTCAGAGACTGTGAGATGGAAAATCTGTTATGTTCTCACTACACAGTATTAGAGAATGGAAGTAGGTTTTATTTCTTTTTATAAATCACAGACTGAAGGAATGATTGCATAACTGATCCTAGAACAATACATTGTTTCTTTTTTCTACAGTAGATGGTTAGGAAACTTTTCATTTGTATTAAAAAGTAGCATCGTTATTTTTGGGTACTGTTTACCAGCTTCATAGACAAGTATTAGTAGCTATACCTGAGTCTTGCAGCACCGATATGATGAGGTAGTGTGTAAATGTTTGTGAGAGAGATCTGAGAGCTCTCAAACATGGCGAGTTTCTTTTGTATGCTTAAATATGAATAAAGAAGGTGCTGTGACATTCACATCCAGTGTTCTCCAAGTATTTACTTTACTTACCTGCTTCAAATTACACCATTGTAAAATGCATTCTGATGACTTTGTCATGGATCAATGCTCTCTTTCTTTTTCTCCGTGAATTTTTGGCCAGAAGGCTCTAAGAAGAATCTTTGTTTTTCATTGGGTAACGGAGACTACATGCTTCTGTGACCCTTCAATGAAGCAGAATTTATTTCTGAACTCTTCCCCTGTGTGGCTTGACGCAAACCTGTTTTTGAGCTCTACAGACTGTTCTTTTGACCCCAGGGCTTGGTTTTTGCTCTGATATGCATTACCAGCTGTTGGACCTTTTATTAAGACGTGTGTGCCTTTTCAAATCATACCCATTCAATTGAATTTGCCACAGGTTACCTTCACTTAAAGTCTAGTAACACCTACTAGCAATATGTATGCTCCTGAGCTAAATTCCCACTGTCCCAGAAAAGGGTATGAGTACTTATGCAATGGAAACATTTACGTTTTTATTTGTAATACATTTGCAAAGATGTTAAAGACGTTTTTTTTTTTTTGAAGGGGTGCTGTGTTTACTATATTATATCATATACTCCTCCATCTCTTGCAGGTTGTGAGGACCTGGCATCCCACTTCCTGTCACAGGAGATTGATGGCCAAGCGCTCATGCTACTAAAGGAAGAGCATCTTATGTCCACCATGAACATCAAACTCGGTCCTGCCCTCAAAATCTGTGCTTCTATCAACAGCCTAAAGGATTGAACGAGGGATGGAGGGAGAGAAGTAGCAGGATTAGAGCTTTATACTTCTGTCACCAGCCTGGGAAACTGAAACTGATGGGCATGAAAAGACATTGGATTTAATGACTGACCTAGAGATTAATAAAAAAATAAGAACAGGAATGAATGACATCTGAAGGGGAAAACAAGTGATGCCTTATTAAAGCTAATTATTTACCGTAGTATTTTTGTTTAGATGCTAAAGTCTGGATTATTAATGATATTGTTTTCCATGATGGCTAGATTGGAACCGACTAGTTCTCACTTCAATTTGTCCTGTTTTCAAACAGTTCTAGAAAGAATAATAGGAGTGATCCTAAAGGAAAAATAGCACAAAGATAATAATGTATAATCTTTAAATGACTGAATCGATTAGTTATGAGGTGATAAACATAATATGTCTCGATTTTGAATGTGCTACATATATAATATCTGGGATGTGTTTGAATGGGCATGTAAGCTTCGCATCTCTGATTTGAAGCCCTCACTGTAAATGTGGTAGTCCTTTTGTGTTTGTCAGTTATGT
The DNA here is from genome assembly GCA_027564155.1 of Gymnocypris eckloni scoliostomus. NCBI lineage: Eukaryota > Metazoa > Chordata > Actinopteri > Cypriniformes > Cyprinidae > Gymnocypris > Gymnocypris eckloni. The sequence goes on from CM050424.1 coordinate 7,636,819, forward strand.
TAAACAATATTAATCAAAGTATGACTGATAATGCCTTTAGAGACAGTAATCAATGTTATACCTGTAGTGCTTTTGACTATCAGAGTCAAAGATGTGAATAAGTTGCATTTCCACAAAAACAACAACAACGGTATGTTGCCTCTGACATCTGCAGCTTCCTTCAGGGCTTCCCTTATTTCCCCCCCAAAAAGTCAACTTGAGTGTCACTGCTTTTGTTTGGAAAGCCTGTTGTTTTTGGTTGACCAGAACTTGATTAAGGGATTGTTGATTGTCTTCAGTGTGCCATTCAGGAAGTTAATACAATTAGATTGCTATACTCTATATAACTTTGTCTGCTATGAAACTATAGAAATGGTCATTGGTGATTTCACACTGCAGCTTTCTGCTTGTGCATACCTGATCCACTGTGTGTAATGGTTCAGAGACCGTGAGAGATGGCAAATCTGTTATGTTCTCACTACACAGTATTAGAGAATGGAAGTAGATTTTGTTTATTTGTATAAATCACAGACTGAAGGAATGATTGCATAACTGATCCTAGAACAATAAATCGTTTCTTTTTTCTACAGTAGATGGTTAGGAAACTTTTCATTTGTATTAAAAAGTAGCATCATTATTTTTGGGTAATGTTTACCAGCTTCATAGACAAGTATTAGTAGCTTTTCCTGAGTCTTGCAGCACCGATATGATGAGGTAGTGTGTAAATGTTTGAGAGAGAGAGAGAGAGCTGGCGCTCTAAACATATGGCCGAGTTTCTTTGTATGCTTAAATATGAATAAAAAGGTGCTGTGACATTCACATCCAGTTTCTCTCAAGTATTTACTTTACCTGCTTGGCAAATTAATATTCATTTATGGTCCTAGTTTTAAAATGCATTTATGACTTTGTCAATGGATAATGCTCTTTTCTTTCTTTCTTTTTCTGTGAATTTTTAAACAAATTCAACTAAAAAGCTTGATCTTGATTATTGGATTTGCTATGATTTAATAAATATCTTATTGTCTAATGTCAATCTGTTTAGCCTATTAGTGTAGAAGTGTGTTTCGAGTGACTCGTTCTGCCGGATATATCGTAATGCCAGTAAGGTGGCAACAAGTAACTAGGAGTGAGTAAACTTGATAATCCACTCAATTGATTCATTCAGCTGTGCATGGCTGCTTTTAGATAGTTACCAGGGTCACATTATTGAAAATGCAGTCGCGGGGGGGAAATACAGAACTTTTTTTTTTTTTTTTTATGTATTACTGGCAACAAAAAAAGCTAAGAAAATTGAGAATTGATCCGTTTACTAATATGTATTGTTGTTCCTTGAAATGAAAGAGTGAGAAAGAGTAAAGGAGAAACTAGACATTATGTGATTTTCACCAAATTTGGTAAAATATCTCTTAAGAGGATATGTTTTTTTTTTATGTGTTTAAAATGTGTTTAAAAAGATTCGGTGATTGAAGAGGAATCAAATAGGCCTACAGATTAAATAAATGGCCACATACTACTAGATTTTAAACAAGTCTAGTTAAACTAATCCAAATAAGATTTAAAACAGGATATATAAAATCTAAATGTTTATTGTAAGGTGCATTATGGAAATAACAGAGCTGTAAATTGTGATTGGATGGGTGCAGGGGCGTGTCTAGAGGGAGAGGGGGGGGGGGGTACGGGGGCACCGGCCCCCCTCAAAATGTGCTTGCAGTACAGTGGAGTGCATGTCAGAGCCAATCCACCAGGCAGGGACAAGTAGGCCAGCAAATTAGTATCCCTGAACCTGGCAGCACTGGTCAGAGAGGGCCAGTGAGGACCACACCTGCAGCCATCTATCGGCAGCAACAGAACATGAGTGACAGACACAGACACACTCTGACACATGTCTGTTTGGATAATGAAAGAAGTTGAGAGCAAGTATTGTCTGTTCAGTGTTTCTTATTTATAAAAAGAGAGATGGGTTGTCCAGGCACTTGTGCAGTGCCCTTTTTCTGTCATCCCACTTGTGTTGGGGCACATGACTTTTCCCATAATTAATTCAATTTTGTTAGAGTAAATGTGGAAATGTACCTGCCACGTGGGGCTGAATCTGCTAAATATGTCTGTCCTGAAAAATTGATAATTTTGCTTGATCATATCAGTCAAGTAAATTTGAAAAACTTCCCAGTGTTTATTGCTTTAAACTCCACCTTTTCATAGCATCATGTTCAAATATCTAACTGTACAATACATTTAGGATTTCATTTATGGCAACATAAATAAAATCCTAGAATTTTACAATTTGTTCAATGCATTTTGAAGAAAGGATGATATCTGTAAACATTCTCTAAAATTAACATTTCATTCATTATTTTTTTTATCTCAGTATGGCTGGTCAACACTCAATTCACTCAGCAGGAAGCACTGGAGATGCACAGTTTACACCACCAACAAAAATAATATTTTTTATATAGGTGCGATGTATTATGAAGAGTCATGTGAAGTTTAGAAAACGGTGTAGTTGTTGGATTCTCCATATCCGGCTTCCTTCAGATACTGTTCAATATTGATTGGCTCAGGCACACGGATAACACTGCTGTCATTGGCACTCTTCTCTCCTGATTGGAGTTTACGCCTGACCTCAGCCAATGCGGGGCGGTCATTCTCCTTCCACTGACAGCAAGCTTTGATAAGTGAGTAACTGGAGAAAAGCAGTAGTAACAGTTGATTATTTTGAACATAGACACTGTATAACCAGTAAATTAAAAATAATACAAAAACAAATACAATCATTTTACAAAACGATTCTAAAGGTGCGTTTACAGTGAGTTGGAGCAGTTGTTCGGTTTCTTCAGGATTTTCCCTCGCTGATGATACTGTAGAAGTTCCTGTGCAGGGATTTCAGCAAAGGGGACCTCACCTGAAAGTATAAAGAATAGAATAAAAATGGTGAGAGAAGTTAAAGGTGAGAGTTATTAATCATTGTAATCAAGAAAGATACAGTCAACTTGAATCGTCCCAAAGAACCGGACAGCAAACTCACCAAGAGTCACCATTTCATACAGTAGCAGCCCAAGTGACCAACTGCAAAAAAGATCAAGAAATACAGGTATTTGAGCTGAAACCATAAACATTGTTTTTTCCGGATTACATGTATTGTGCTTTTTACTTACACATCACTTTTTGGAGTGGCTGGTCTCTTGGCCAGTAGCTCAGGAGCCTGCCACTTTTTTCTCCCAAGATCTTCACTGTGATTAGCACTTGCTGATGTCCTTGCATACAAATCACCCAAACCCCAGAGTTTTGCAGTACAAATCCTGCTGACTAACACACTGCGAGCTTTGATGTTGCAGTGGAGAAGATCCTTGCAATGGAGAAAGTCCTACAGAGAAAGAAGCAGGAAAGGTCAGAAGATCTCCATCCTCAAAACTGAACAAAACATATCACACAACTCCATCATTGGTGTCATATTTGTTCCAACTAGTGCTTATATTTTAGAGCATGAGAAAGTGGTGATAACAAAATTGCACTCACCAGTGCAGAGGACACATGTAAAGCCATAGTGAAGATCTTTTTTTCTGTCATCTGGTACATGTCGTCCGGCCCAGCATTATCCTGTTTATTACCAAATAACAAAATAATTTGTACTAAAATAAGTTTATTTAGATGCACAACCTTTGAGATGAACAACATAGTAAAACCTATGTGAGGTTTTTTCCCACCAGTTGAGAACCGCTGCTATAAAACATCTCGGTCAAATCTCTTACCTGTCTACACCTCCACAGAAATCCGAGCAGATCTCTGTTTTCTATCTCTTCAATAACAGTAATGAGAGGAGCTCGCAGGGATATGACTCCCAGAAGCTCCGGTAAGAAGGGATGGGGCCCTAACTGGGAAAGGAAGGAAGCAAATCCCAAGAATGACTGACTTTCCTGGTTATTGGCTGAATCTGAGTATGAGAACAAAAAAGGAGTGTGAAACGGGAATTCAAGATCTCAGTCAGATTTTATGACTATATCATAAATCACTCAAGTACCATTAAGTACACGCAGCACCACATTTCTGTTTTCCATACGAGCCCTGTAGAGTGAGACGGAGCTGTCTGACTTCAGAGAGTATGATGCTGGGAGTGGAGACACCTTTGAAGTTCTCCGGTAGTCGCTGTCGTGGAAGTTCCCTGGGCTTTGTGAAGGCTGAAGCTGCGGCACCAAAAGAGCCTCCTCCATCAGTAAAGGCCACGTTGTTGGCATTGAAGGAGGCATGTTCATGTCTATAGGAGTCTCGAACTGGGCTGAATGTCATGTAAGATGTAGTGTCCAACGCTATGGGCTCACCTTCAAGAGCATTCAGACCATGGGGAGCTATGTATTGGGAGATAGAAAGAGAGATTGTTTAGGTGGGATTAAATTAATTAAAATATGGAAAAAAACAGCATACTTAATCAAATATATTATCAACCAAATGTCATGTTTAATTACTTGAAGTCAGTATCAAAACCATTTTGTGCAAACAGTCTCAATGTGTAGATTAGAGGTGTGATTCTTAAGCCCTTGACATGACACATAAGCACAGTGATTTGCATTTGAGATGCAACATGTATCCTTAACGCTAAAGCAAATATTTAATCCCTGTATTATGTACAGATATTATGTATATTATTAAGGCCTTTTCATTCAGATGGCGATGGATAGAGATTGATAGAGCGAGCTGACACTGTTGTACCCCGTGTCTGTAGATCAGCTTGAATTTGTTTGGAAGTTAATCTGGGTTCTTTATCCACCATTCGAACAATCCTTCGTTGTAATTTTTCATTAATTTTGCTCTTCCGTCCATCCAGGGAGGTTAGCTACAGTGTCATGGGCTGTAAACCTCTTGATGATATTGCACAGTGGACTCAGGAACATTAAAATCTCTAGAGATGGACTTGTAGCCTTGAGATTGTCCATGTGTTTCCACAATGTTTTCTCTCAAATCCACAGACAACTCTTTAGACTTCTTTCTTTTCTCCATGCTCAGTGTGACACACAACACAAAGGTTGAGTCAACTTTTCTCCATTTTAACTAGTTGCAAGTGTGATTACTATATTGCCCACACCTGTTACTTGCCACATGTGTGTCTAAATACAAATTACAGGAGCATCACATGCTTGAAAAGCAATTATTTCTTACAATTTTGACAATGCCAATAATTTTGTTAATAAGTTTTACTTTTCTTCTCAGTTTTTTTGTGTTGTTGCAGTGCAAACAAAAACAATAAGCACGTGAATACCAAAACATTTGCAATTGAAACAATTTTCTGAGAGAAGTGTTGCATTTGCTGACAGAATTGCAAGGGTGCCGATATTTTTGGCCATGACTGTATATATGTAGACACTCACCATCAATGCCTTGCAAGTTTCTCCTAGTTCTGGTTGCTCGACTGGACCTGGGTTGCAGGCGATCCACCTTCTCAGGACAGAACTTTAGCAGCAGCAGAAACACCAGCATGACCAGGAAACTCATCAAAAACAACACTGGTACGATTATCACTTCCTGTTCATACACACGGATCTCTGAGGGAGCAAGTCACATGTTGACAAGGAATATGAGTGACTTTTTATTTTATTTTAGCTTACAACTTTGGAGACATACTTGTCTAATGGTGATGATTCCTTAAGGTTTTATCTGACAGACATGGTCTACTCACCACACAATGTGTCTCCAGGTTTGCAATCAGAATATACAGAACTGGAAGTGGTAGCCATCCTGCACAGAGACAGAATGTGGATTTAAAAGGTTAGAGATTTTTTAAATTAACTACTTACCAAAGTATAGCGCTGTGTTTCAGGATGATTTCCTGAATGTAATGTAGATTTTAAATGTTCTAAGTCTTCTATAGTTGCAGTATGAAACATAATGCTAAATTCTGGGTCAACGTAACATGATCAGTGTTTCTAATCAGAATAAAAGGCTTTGGGTAGTTAAGACACATCTTTGTCAACACCTTCAGTGTTTGTCAGTGATTTTTCAGGAAATAACCCCAGAAAGAAAAAAGGGGAAATATATATGATATATTATAGATACCACATAGATATAACATGTGAATGTTTACTGTGTACACAAGTAAATGATGTGTGTGTACATGATGAGAGTATCTTGTATAATCTCAAAGACGCTACACTACACACTTGTGCTCCATGTGCAATATGAGATGACTTCATTTGTGAACAAACAGTGAACACCCAGTCTCATGGTTTCTAAATGTCAGTACTAATATTTGCTATACTTGTGTGTGTGTGTTCATGGCTGCAATTGTCAGTTGTGTTGTGCTTCTAGATGAATGTGCTCTTTTGTGCCTATAAGTGTGGCTAAACGTGTTTTCAGACTGTGAAGTAAAAGGCCACTGTATTAGCAGATCTATTTCTGACACATACACAGAACAGCCTTTTTCTTTGGCTTATGTTGCTCAACCTGTTTGTCTGCATTTTTCATTCTCAAAGACGACACGTCATGTACACAGGGAAACCCACATAAGCAACTGCGATGCATTATACATAAATATCTTGACTTAGTAAATGTATTAAACAATTGACAAGTACTTTCAATCAGCAAATATTCAGTTGATCAAAAGTGACAGTAAAGACATTTATAATGTTAAAAAATATTTATATTCCAAATAAATGCCATTCCTTTCTAACATTCTATTAATCAAAGAATCTGGAAAAAAATGTTTTTAGTATCAAGATTGTTTTCAACAATGATTATAAGAAATGTTATTTGATTTCTGAAGCATCATGTGACACTGAAGACTGGAGTAATGCTGAACATTCAGTTTAAACAACACCGGAATAAATTACATGAAATAATGTTAAAATAGAAAACAGTCATTTTAAATTCAAATACAGTATTTTGGGGCACTTTCAAAAACATTAAAGAATCATACTGACCCCAATCATTTGAATGGTAATATAATGCTCTCTCTATAGTGTTTTTATCCTTCTTTGACATAATTGAGGGATGTTTTGACACCAACATATGTGTTCTGTGCACTTTATAATACAAACTAATTCACAATAAATAAATGATCAAATAATCTGACAGCTAATTTCACAAGTAGGCCTGCATTGTAAATAAAAAAACGACTTCACGTATTTCACTTGTTGGCTTTGTCTGCAGATCTGTATTGACCTACCTGCTGGACACTGTTGTTGTAGGTGGTCTTACTCCTTGATGTGCAGTCTTTCCTTGTGTCTCAGATTGTCTCTATTCATATAGTTTTCCATGATGGAAATGATTTCCAATTGTTGAATACATCACTCTGTCCCATATTTTACAGTGTCATAACTCTTTTATTAGTCTTATTGTTTCTAGAGTATCTCCTTATGGTGTACAGTATACTAAGCCGGCTTGTGTTTGTCTAGGTTGCACCTTTGTTGGGGACTTAGCTCCACCCTTTTACATGTGTCCTGTCTCTTCACTTGCTGTTGTTGGTAACACCCTCCTTTTATGTAGTGCTAAAAAATATATTTACAGCTAAAGGGTTTATTACAGTGCCAAGCCATTTCTTAATTTCACAGAGTATCATCTACAGCTGTCAAACCCTGTGAAATTGCACTATATCCAGTTAAATGCTCAGACTTTGCCTTTATTTCTAATTGTGTTAAACTAATCTCATCTATCATACTCAGCTTATGTGACATTTTCTTCTTCCTGAATCTAGCCAAACCAAAACCTGATTATCCAGCTCCTCAAGTTTCTCTAGGATGTTCAGACATCCAGGCATGACTCCTGACTCACTCAATGTCCATTAAAAACAGTAGAAGAGGGCGTGCAGGTTTACCTTTCATCAGTGTTTATGGTTTAGAATGAAAACGGTTTCGTCAGCACTTGCATTCAGTGTCTGAAACTGTTGTACAAAGTCTTCTACATGTATTCTGTTTCATAGCTACTTAGAATAGTATACCATAGTAAGTAAAATGCCTTTTAGTATATATATTTTTTTAAATGTCCACCTTCAGGTTCTGGTATGTGTCAAATATTAACCAATTAATCATTTTTTTCACACCCAGAAAATGGCAGAACTTTCACATTACATGAGGACTCGGGGGTCCGTGGGGTTGTTTTGGGTTTACAATCTGATTTTTGTAAAACTTTATTTAAAAAAATAATTACACTTTCAAAAATAAAGGTTCAAAAGGGGAGTTTTGTAGTAATTAAATAAAAGAACAATTTTGGATCCCACAAAGAACCTTTTCTGTGATCAGTTCTTTAAAAAAAACTTAATGTGAAATTGTTTTAATATTATATATAATAATAATTTAATAATATAAAGAACCTTTTGTGATAATGGCTTCTATGGATGGTAAAGGTACTTCATGACAATAAAGAACCTTTATTTTTTGGAGTGTATGGGTTTTATGTTTGTACATATGTATTAGACCTCAACTTTACTATTTTTGTATTCCTGGCTTATTTGTCATTATTTTATTTTGTGTGTGTGTGTGTGTGTGTGTGTGTGTGTGAGAGTGTGTGTGTGTGCTGTTGAATTAAAAACAACGTTAATTTACAGTGCTTTAAACATTTTATTTAGAAGTTGTTCAAATAGACATAGTATGGAGGAGCAGTGATCACATTTGGGCTGTAGGCTTGTCAGGATGAGGCCCCGCCCACTTCTCTCCTACAACAAGACAGAAAAGAAAATGAATGCACAATGAACAGTGTGTCACCTAAGACTTTAACATTCTAAGGTTAGATAGAATTTATGGTTGAAAACATGTCAGCGCAGATTAAATGATAAATACAGTCATGGGCAAAAATATCGGCCCCCTTGGTAAATATGATCAAAGAAAGTTGTGAGAATTCATCTGCGTTGTTAATCCTTTTGGTCTTTTATAAAAATTCACAAAAGTCGAACCTTTCAGGTGTTCTCTAACCTCATCGGGCACTATAGGAGACAATTTAGAGCTGTTATCAAAAAGTATTGTATAAAAGGGTGCCGTTAATTGTGGCCAATGTCTATTAGAGAAAAACTTTTATTTCAGAATATTTCCCTTCATTTTAAATTCTTATTATCCAATGAAATGTTAGATTTTGTGAATTAACAATGCAGATTAATTTTCACATTTATTTATGTTCTGCATTTCTGTTTTGAGCTGCGTGCGCTGAAGATGGCCAGTAAAATGAAGCATATGATAGCTCTTTTTTTAATGAATGGGATTTAATTCATTTCTTTCATACAGAATACACTTCATTATTTATGTTACAAGTTACGACTTGACAGGCTATCTGCACAAAATGCCTCGAGTACACAAGTGAACGTGTCTGCGCGGCTCCGAATGAACTCATTTTGTGAATGCGTTCTTCATGCAACAACGTGCAGAAACACGGCAGCTAAACTCAAAATTAACAGCGTTTTTTATAATAGTGTTATCATTATATTGTTATGTATATGTAACACCCCCTCCCGGGTCCGCACAGTCCAAACTCGTATCTAGTGCCGAGCGGGTCTCGAACTCAGGATTCCCACGCAGGAGGCGGGCGCTCTAACAAGTAACGCCAAAGGCTACAGCCTCTAGCGTCAGTTGCTAGAGCGCCTCAATTTGAGGTCAGGGGAGTGAGGTTTACATTGACACCACGGGCATACACATCCGTTACATATATGACAGTCCGAGTCATAGTCATTTATATTATTATTGTTTGTCCTGCTCGCGATGCACGCTGAAGAGATAATCACCGTAGTAGCCTTCAGAATGAAGCACTTTACTGCAGCACAACTCAATGCATCTCATACGAGATAAATAATAGTAGGCCTATAGTATATAAACTATAAAGCGGGCAAAATGTTATGAAATAGCTTGTACCCTACCTGATCGAGAACAAATCCTGTCTTTCACTCTGCCTGTGTCAATTTGAGTCTTGTTAAAGATTTAAATCCCTGTCGATATGCTCCTCTGTCAGCCACAGATTATGAAAAGTGAAACTTAAAACTATACCAGTGTTTGGATTTATTCACGCATGTTAAAATATTTATTTATAGCTTCTTTCTTTCCAGATTCTTTTTACAGCATTATCATAATAGGCTGTATTGACTTATTGGGAGAAAACCGGTAGTTCAGTGTGAAATCCGACATTTGAGCACCCCCTTATAGCCAAAATGGCATGATCATAACACCCCGCGAATATTCGACTGTGAGATTTGGAGTTGAATCAGGCTCCTCCCATCGAAGCATCGAATCCTCGACTATATGGGGTCACCCCTAAAACAGACATGACCAAATTGTTTTTTTAACAAATCTTTGCTGTGAAAAAACACTGAGGAATAATAAGAACGCTTTCCATCATTTTGACCATAAATAAGTAAACAAATACATAAGATCATAAGATGTTAGTCAAACAAATTGTTGGTTAATCAGTGAATGAGTCTAAATCTCTAGTCAATAGTTACCGATGAAGTAAGCCATGAGCTCAAATCTGTCAGAACCAAAGAAGACTTTAGCCTTCCCGTTCACATGACACACGATAAACGGAAAACCAAAGCACTGCAAAAATGGAGGAAAACTGTGTAAGGACGTTTTATGATATTTTTACCACAAATACATTTTGTGGGAAAGACAAAGGGTACAGAGATGCAAGTAAAATGCACTGAACTTTATACGCCAGTGCTTCTTCTGTGACCTTCTTCAGCTTGTCTTTGATTGGCTGAGATTTGGAGAGAGTCAGAAGTTCCTCCACCTCATTGGCGGAGAAACCTGCCGTTAATCCTGCCTGCGCAGAAAGACATTGGATAATATTAAATATCAGATGACAGTTTATTTGATTGTCTTATCTACAGGTTTAGTATAGATAGATATGTCATTTGCCATCTTTGTGCTAAAATACTACATTTCCTCAAATGTATGGAGTAAAACATTAAGGATTAAAATAAGTACTGGATAATTGTTTTATTTATCTTGATTTAATTTCTTAATATCAGTTATATGATACATCAGTGAGTGAGGCCGGCTGGGTAATGTCCTGATGAGTGCGCCACTTTCTCGCCCAGAGCTCTCTAGACACCATTTCCAGCATGTCTCCATCTTTTCCTCTCTGCTACAGCTGTCACAAAACGCATTGCATTCAGAGTGTCTAAGAAGGCAATAAATAAAAGGAGGAAAAAATTATAATAAAAAACATGTGATTCACTTAGAAGCACAATAATATATTTTTTTCAGATTGTAGCAACAATCTAATTGGACAAATTAGGTACCAAGGTACATGCACTTCAGGGAAAACTCTTTTAAAATGTCAGTCTGGTCATGAGTACCATCACAGAGAAATACGCTGGAATACCTTTCTCAGAAAGGCTTTTAGGTTGAAACATAGGGACTCCAAAATACTCAGACATCAGCTTCAGATCTGAGACCATGTACATAAGCTTACTAGGGTTCGCTCCAGCAGGCTGGTTACCTAGAAAAAGAAACTTGGTAAGGTTTTCTGTCTTCACTTATAAAAAATACAAAGTGTGTTTTACAAATGATTTTTCAGCTGTACCAAGAGTACTCCCACTAGATTTCCACATATATTTTATTATATAAGACATACTGTCTGGAATATTTAAAGCTATGATAATTAATGCAACATTTATTGTTATTTTGTAGTTGTGATCATGTCATTACCTGAGCCGTATATGACTCCTGTTAAATATGCTGGTTTAAATTTGAGGTCGATGTTCCAAACATTTCTATAGCGACACAGCACCTTGAAACACAAAATCAACACATGTATGAGAATGTCTTGAGCAGACAGTTTAGCAAATATCTACTTTAAGGGGAAAAAAACATTACACACCTCAAATGCCAACCAGGAATACGGAGAAACAACGTCATAGAACAACTCAACAACTTTTCCAGAATTAAACATCTGTAATGAAGAAGCATATTACTAATAACATCTACAAATAAAGTTTTCTTGAAATGTAGGGTTGAATGTAGGAATGATGGTTCAGATTCTAGAGTACATTTGACTGAGGAGGAAACGTGATGAGAAGGATCATCTAAAATGATTAAAATCATCAACATTGTTGATCTTTATTGTAGAGATATTATATATATATCTTCTAAATGTGAACTATTGTCTTAGTTTTGAATCACACTACCTTATAGATAATCGTAAGGCCAACCATAATGCATGAAAAAGCCTCAAAACTATCGATTTTGATTAACACGGTAGTTCTTGACTGTCCTTAAATGTATAAACATATGAAAAAAATAAATATATGAAACTACAATTACATATACTGGAATGTGATTTCTATAGGTGTTTGATATGAAATGGAAGGTAATGGAAAATGCCCTGGAAGGTCTTTGAATCTGGTGTTCATAAAAGAGTAAGAATCCTGGCTGATGTGCTGTGACTTCACCAGCCGCGTTTGGTTACATCATGGTAGGGCTGTAGTCAAGTCCACCTTTGTCGAGTCCAAGTAAAGTCCAAGTCCAAAGAGGTTCGAGTCCGAGTCAAGACCGAGTCCAAAGAGGTTCGAGTCCGAGTCAAGACCGAGTCCAAAGAGGTTCGTGTCCAAGTCCAAGTCCAAGTCCATATGAGACGGTCAAAACAGAGAAAGTAAACAGAGAAAGTAAAAAATAATCTTCTTCAAAACCACATATTTAATTATTGATAATTTATGTGATACGAGAGACGGCATATCTTCTATTCTAATATAATAATTTTGCATTATTGTTTGTAATGATCTAAAGCATGTGCAGCAACACTGTAGGGTCAAATTATGTTATTTTATTTCTCCTCCTGAGACCCAGCTATGGAGTTTAGACCTCGCATGTCACAGTTATAAGCCTGGATGTCCTGTACAAAGCACATTCAGGGCTTCATAGAGATACTAAAGGTTTTTTAAACCCTCTCATACGTCTTTAAAGATGGCAATATTTAATTTAGTGAAAAATTGTACATCCTTATGGAAATATGATTATATTCTGTAATGTCTTTTACATCTGAATCATTTTCAGATTGTTTGTCATAAAGCAACATCTCAGGAAAATGTTATGGGTTTTCAAATTCAAATATGACTTCCTCTTATGAAACAGGACACGTCAACACAAAAACACACATTCTGTGTGAATGGCACCTAGAGAGTATCACACGTGAGCGATTAATCATGTGCATCGACATGCGGGTGGATTGTTCTTTTCTCTTTACTGTTATTATCAAAGTGTCTAATTCTAGAGTTTGGTAATATTTCTATTCAAAATTGCAATTGACCTGAAATGAAAGTGAAAGCAAAATGCGCACGGGCATTAATAAGGTATTTAAAAGCGAAGGAAAGTGAGAGGGAAAACTCCAACGAACTTTGTAAAACCAAACTATTATGCAACTTGCCGACAGCGTGTCTGTGTCCAAAATAAAGATTATTTATGCCTCCACGCAGCGTGCACACTCAGAGCCAGGTACACACTCATATGACGCAGCTGTGCATTTAACAGGCGACCAATGACAATGCCCGTTCTAGATGGAGTTAAACCAGTTACGTTACCCGTTTGCGGAACAAGCGAGCCAGATTAATGGTTTTGTTTTGAAAGAGAAAAAAAGCATATATTGCTGGATTCGGTCGAGACCAACTAGAACATTTGGCGAGTCCAATGACCAAGTCCGAGACAAGTCCGAGTCCAAATACCAACGAGTCCAAGACAAGTCCGAGACGATAGAAAAACGTCTCGAGTCCGGTCTCAGCCCTACATCATGGTTACAGTATTCTCAATTAAAAAACTGGAATAATGTAATTTACATGCATGTGTGTAACTTACCCTTGGTGTTGTCCTCAACTTCTAATTCAGGATCTATTTCTTCTTCTTATTCAATTGAATGGCGACTGTCAGATCAGTTTATAGTGTATTTCTGCCACCTACTAGACTGGAGTGTGAAGTGACAATGGAAAATATCTTATACAATGCAACGGTCACACTATATAAATCTTTAGTGTAACACTGAAGACCAGAATAACAGCTGCTAAAAAATTAAGTTCCGCTATTACAGTAAGAAATTGCATTTTAAAATATATCAAAATAGAAAAAATATTTTAAACTACAATAATATTCCACAATATTACAGTTATTACAGTATTTTTTATTAATTAATGCAGCCTTGGTGAACAGAAGAAACTTTTGAACGGTAGATTATACAGACATATATATATCTTATTATTTCTGTTACCACAGCTTGTTTTTCCTCTCTTTTGAGTTCAGTATGTTTATATTGTGAGAGTAATGTGAATGAACAGCATTTATACAATTTTATTTAGAAGTATGGGAGAGCAGTGATCACATTTTGGATGTGGGTTTGTCAGGGTGAGGCCCCGCCCACTTCTCCCCTGTAACACAAAAGAAAGATAACGATTGGACAATGAATGGTACATTTGATATGTTTTTAGATTTTAATATCCCAAGTTTAGTTCGATTTTTTAAGTTTAATGTATGGTTTAAAACATGATCAAGTGCAATAAACCACCAAGAAAACTGGGTATGATAAATAAAACCATTAGACTATAGTAAAAATCCATGGTTACCGATGCAATGAGCCATGAGCTCAAATCTGTCAGAACCAAAGAAGAGTTCAGCCTTCCCGTTCACATGACACACGATAAACGGAAAACCAAAGCACTGCAAAAATGGGTGGGGGAGAGATAACTGTAAAGAATATGCATTACATTTTTACCACAAAGACATTCTGGTTAGAAAGACTGAGTGCAAAGATGCAAGTGGAAGGCACTGACTTGATAGTCCAGTGCTTCTTGTGTGACACTCTTCAGCTTGTCTTTGATTGACTGAGATTTGGAGAGGGACAGAATTTCCTCCAACTCATCGGCCGAGAGACCTGCCTTTAATCCTGCCTGTTCAAAACAAAACAACATGTTTCATGTACATAGTTTTATGGCATAATAATACAAGATGGAACATGTAAATGAATTCTAACTAGCAGTTTTACAATGCAGGTTCTGTATTTGACAGCTAATCTTGGGTATAGGATACCTCAGTGAGCGAGGCAGGCTGGGTAATGTCCTTATCAGTACTCCAGATTCTTTTCCAGAGCTCTCTAGATACCCTTTCCACCAAAATGTCTCCTTTTTCCTTCTCTGCTACGGCTGTCACAAAACGCATTGCATTCAAAGTGCCTACATGGAAAGATGGACGATGAAAGACAATAAGAGAGATTGTGACAGAAAGTGATAAAAAATGTTTTGCTTAAACAAAAAGTGCTCTTAAAAACAGTCCCAAATTTCTACATATATATTTCTATATATACCTTTCTCAAACATTGCCTCAAAAACGTTTGAAGGTGGATACAAAGGAATGCCAAAATAGCCAGACAACCGCTCCAGATCTGTGGTCATGTAAAGAAACTTATTTGGGACCAATCCAGGGGGCCGATTGCCTAAAAATAGAAGAAACTTGATAATATATTATCTTATTTTTAAAAGCACACTTTGACCATGACAGTCTTAATATTAGTTACTTTTGACCATTTCAGTAAACATTGCAATGTAAGTACCACATTCTTTTGGAATAAAAAAAAAATAGATGATGTATTCTGGGAATATATATATTAGTGGTGGGCCGTTATCGGCGTTAACGTGCTGCGTTAACGTGAGACTCTTATCGGGCGATAAAAAAAAATATCGCCGTTAATCTATTCTCAAAGTTGGGTTGGGAGCTGGGTCTATACTACGCAAGCTATGGTGACTTTCACCCTGATATTTTAGCGCGGATGTATACCTAGCCGAATTGCACTGTAGGGGCGAGAAGAGTCTTGAACTAGAGGCTCGCAGTCCGTGATGGACAGATTGTTAACGGCTGGTCTATGTGGTAATACAATCGGCAGGACATCCAAACGCTCACCTATCATTCATCAACCTCAAATATGGCTTTTCATCTGAAAGATGTATGTAGTAGCAACTTTACATGGCGCTCAATATGATGTTAACCTAGAGAAATGTGCGCTATTGAAGTGTTTGTGTGGAAGCGCATTTGCTGCAGGACAGGCTCCGTGCGCTCACTTGCTCTTAAAATCTCCGTCATTTTGGTCATACAGATAAAAGTAGCCTAATACATCTTTCGAATCTGTAAAGACTCTACGTTTATTTGTGTGCACTCAGAATAACAACGAAACGTTGCGCTTTTAAGCAAACAGGATGCGCTTTAGGTCTCATGTGAACTTGAGCGAGAAACTTCGAAACTCCGTCTTTGAAAAATATATCTATAGAGAGTGAAATGTCTAAAAAATAAAAATAGAAGACGTGTGTTAGCATGGATGACTTACATGAAATTTAATCTGTGCAACACTGTGCATAATAAGATGGCTTTCAGTTCAATATAATAACAAAAAACAACATTTTGGGTTTTTATTCAACTAATAAGGTGGGCACGCTGTGATCTGTACTATATTTTTACTGTAATTGACAGTTATCAAAAAACAAAAAAAAACAACAACACGGGAGTGGAGGAATGGGAGTCATTCTTCCGGGAGTGGAACGAGATTTTCCTCCATTTTTTTTCGTGGGATTGGGATGGAAAGAGATTAAAGTTTGTGATGCATTTTGGAAACAGGAGATGAGCCCTGGTCTAATCGCGCCACCTGGCTTGAGAAACCCGTTCTCAAAGACTTACTTTTAGTCATTATTTGGGTAGCACACATATTCTGAATGCCTTCGCAGAATTCAAATGAGCCATTTTAATCTAGATTAATTCCAAGATTAATCTAGATTAATTAATCTATGTCCACCACTAATATATATATATATATATATATATATATATATATATATATATATATATACACACATACAGTGGGGCAAAAAAAGTATTTAGTCAGCCACCAATTGTGCAAGTTCTCCCACTTAAAAAGATGAGAGAGGCCTGTAATTTTCATCATAGGTATACCTCAACTATGAGAGACAAAATAAGAAAAAGAAATCCAGAAAATCACATTGTAGGATTTTTAAAGAATTTATTTGCAAATTATGGTGGAAAATAAGTATTTGGTCAATAACAAAATTTCATCTCAATACTTTGTTATATACCCTTTGTTGGCAATGACAGAGGTCAAACGTTTTCTGTAAGTCTTCACACACTGTTGCTGGTATTTTGGCCCATTCCTCCATGCAGATCTCCTCTAGAGCAGTGATGTTTTGGGGCTGTCGCTGGGCAACACGGACTTTCAACTACCTCCAATGATTTTCTATTGGCTTGAGATCTGGAGACTGGCTAGGCCACTCCAGGACCTTGAAATGCTTCTTACGAAGCCACTCCTTTGTTGCCCGGGCGGTGTGTTTGGGATCATTGTCATGCTGAAAGACCCAGCCACGTTTCATCTTCAATGCCCTTGCTGATGGAAGGAGGTTTTAACTCAAAATCTCACGATACATGGCCCCATTCATTCTTTCCTTTACACAGATCAGTCGTCCTGGTCCCTTTGCAGAAAAACAGCCCCAAAGCATGATGTTTCCACCCCCATGCTTCACAGTAGGTATGGTGTTCTTTGGATGCAACTCAGCATTCTTTCTCCTCCAAACACGGGTAAGTTGAGTTTTTACCAAAAAGTTCTATTTTGGTTTCATCTGACCATATGACATTCTCCCAATCCTCTTCTGGATCATCCAAATGCTCTCTAGCAAACTTCAGATGGGCCTGGACATGTACTGGCTTAAGCAGGGGGACACGTCTGGCACTGCAGGATTTGAGCCCTGGCGGCGCAGTGTGTTACTGATGGTAGCCTTTGTTACTTTGGTCCCAGCTCTCTGCAGGTCATTCACTAGATCCCCCCGTGTGGTTCTGGGATTTTTGCTCACAGTTCTTGTGATCATTTTGACCCCACGGGGTGAGATCTTGCGTGGAGCCCCAGATCGAGGGAGATTATCAGTGGTCTTGTATGTCTTCCATTTTCTAATAATTGCTCCCACAGTTGATTTCTTCACACCAAGCTGCTTACCTATTGCAGATTCAGTCTTCCCGGCCTGGTGCAGGTCTACAATTTTGTTTCTGGTGTCCTTTGACAGCTCTTTGGTCTTGGCCATAGTGGAGTTTGGAGTGTGACTGTTTGAGGTTGTGGACAGGTGTCTTTTATACTGATAACGAGTTCAAACAGATGCCATTAATACAGGTAACGAGTGGAGGACAGAGGAGCCTCTTAAAGAAGAAGTTACAGGTCTGTGAGAGCCAGCAATCTTGCTTGTTTGTAGGTGACCAAATACTTATTTTCCACCATAATTTGCAAATAAATTCTTTTAAAATCCTACAATGTGATTTTCTGGAATTTTTTTTCTTATTTTGTCTCTCATAGTTGAGGTATACCCATAGGCGGAGTTTCACATTTTTGCCTGGGGGGGCACCTACCGGTAGACCATGAGCTCTGATTTTTTTTTTTTTCAGCACGGGAGGCGGGCGCTCTAACAAGGAACGCCAAAGGCTACAGCTTCTAGCGTCAGTCACTAGAGCGCCTCTTTGTGAGGTCAGCAGAGTGAGGTACATTTTAAACAAGGAAATATAGTGATTTGGCATTAAACATTGATGGAGCAGTGAATAGGTTCAATACACAGCAAAATGGTATGACGATTTGACGAACTCATTTTTTTTTTTATTTGGCGTTTATCGTGTTTTGGAAAAGAGCTCTTCATATTTTCTTCTTCATTTAAAATACATTTACAACAACGACTGGTTGGCTATACAAAGAGTGGAATAAAAACTTGTATATTACCTAATGTAGAAGAATCCGCCTTTTTCCGATTTGCGTAGATGTCCACGATCTTCTCTCCTGATAAATTTGCAGTCAAATCGTTTTCTATGTGCAGTATGGAAAGATCGGAAAATCTGTCCTGAGACATCGCAGATCGGAGCCAGTTTCTGATTCTTCTCAGCACTGAGATTTTTTTTTTACATTAATTACAAATAATTTAGCCTTAACATACTCATTAAAATACGATAATGCAAATAAAATGAGACAATGTGAAAATATTTGTGTATTTATAGATCTGACAAAATCGATTGGCTCTTATCTGGGGCTTATTGGCTCTTTACTGCCCCCCCCGGCCCCCCCCAGACTCCGCCTATGGGTATACCTATGATGAAAATTACAGGCCTCTCTCATCTTTTTAAGTGGGAGAACTTGCATAATTGGTGGCTGACTAAATACTTTTTTGCCCCACTGTATGTCAGGGGCGATTCCTCGATTTTACAAAAATAAAACAGCGCAAATATGACTAAATATGACATTGAAAGTCACTAATTTGTTTCAAGTAAAACTGTCCAACAGCGACACCCACAGGTAAAGTTACAGCGGAGGCTTGCCTTCTTTCGGTCCATAGACTTTCTACAGAGCGTGCGGTGACTTTTCTGGAGGCTCATTGAGATGAATGGAGGAAAGTCACGTTAGAAGAGGCAATGTCTCGCGCTATAATTGGATCGGTTATGATTGGATGTGATTGGTTCATGCGATAAATCCCGCCTCTTGTTTTTGTGCGAGCTCTCGGCATAAATTAAGGAAATAATGGTGTTATTGACTAATTATAAAGTAAACAACTTTCCAGCTTAGATATCACTGCTTTGTGTCATGTCGAAATGAAACATGAAATGGCTTGAAAACATGATGACTGTGCCATTCGGAGGATGTTCTCAACAGCAACAAACACGCTCTATTGCTTCACCTGGAGAGGCTAGGCCTCTGTATGAACAAACAAAAAAAGTGTTCTACACCCCAGCCAGTCAATCATATACCTGGGGGTGCAGTTGGACTCGATCTCGATGAGAGCACGCGTCTGAGCCAGGAGCGCATACAGGATTTAATGTCCGCTCTGAATACATTCAGAAGTAATATCAGAGGCTCCTGGGACGGATGGCGGCGGCCACGTCGGTGTGTAACCTCGGTCTGCTGTATATGCGCCCCATCCATATATGGCTAAAGACACAGGTGCCAAAAAAGGCGTGGAAAACAGGCTGTGCCCGCATTGTGGTCACTCACAGGTGCTTGAACGCACTGAAACCATGGCGGAACCCCGACCTGTACCAACGCAGGCGCCCAAATGGGTATGGTCACGTGGCGGAAAGTGATGACGGCGGACCGGGAGCTCATTGCGACGGCATACCGGTCTCTGGATACTGGACAGTCGGAGAAAACATGGCACATAAATCACCTCGAGCTGAGGGCAGTATTTTTAGTCCTTCGGAGTTTCATCACACAAGTACAGGGGCATCGCATGTTGATTCGAATGGACAATATGTTGGTGGTATCCTACATAAACCGCCAGGGCGGAGTACACTCGGGAGCACTTTACAGACAGGCAGCAAGCCTTTTGCTGTGGGCCGATCACCATCTGCTCTCCATTTGAGCAGCGCACATTACGGGTCGCCTGAACAGCAACGCAGATATGCTATCGAGGGATGGGATTCCTCACAGAGAATGGAAACTGAACCCCAGGAGGCTGATCTGGGAACGGTTCGGAAAAACGGAGGTAGACCTGACCTGTTCCCATGTCTGACATTCTGCAATTTTTGCAACAACGAATGGATTGCGGCGGTATGCCCTCCACACTGAAGGTTTATGTCGCAGCTATATCAGCCTTTCATGCCACTATCGACGGGCCCTCAGTGGGAAAACACAATCTAGTTATCAGATTTTTGAGAGGTGCGAGAAGACTAAGACTCTCTTGTCCT
Source organism: Gymnocypris eckloni scoliostomus (assembly GCA_027564155.1). Taxonomy (NCBI): domain Eukaryota; kingdom Metazoa; phylum Chordata; class Actinopteri; order Cypriniformes; family Cyprinidae; genus Gymnocypris; species Gymnocypris eckloni. The sequence goes on from CM050424.1 coordinate 7,657,443, forward strand.
CCTACATTACCACCCTGGGATTTGGCTCTGGTGCTGGGGGTGCTAGCCCTCCCACCCTTCGAGCCACTTCAGACTGTCAGTTCGAGGGAGCTCTCGCTAAAAACCGCACTGCTGCTCGCCCTTGGACTAGGTGATTGTAACGTCACATGTGAATCACATTCTGGATTCTGTACTTTTATGACATAATACAAATATACTATCAAAAATGGTGGTAATAAAAATGTATGTATAAAGCTTTAAGAATTTAATTAATGCTTTAAAATGTAATCAAATGAAAATAACTTTTATCCTTTTATGCTTTCGTAAAGGGCTGCACAACAGAGATTTACTAAATAAAAATGAGGGGGAAATGATATTCCTTAAATGTTTCTATTTATTATTATTTTAGAAGTAGGCTACATTATAGTACAGTCGTAATTTCTGTCAATTTCTTCGAGTTAAAATGTGGACTTTTATTTTGATGAGTAGAAGTGAACTGAGGAAGGCAGTAATACGCATTTAAAGCATCTAAGCTGCCGCAAATCACACAAGGAGGAGAAGAAGACGACGTGTAGTAGTGAAGAGCTTTGCGTGTCAGTGTATTTGACAATGGTTTTCTCAAATAAAATAATGAAAGGATTATTAATTGTTCTCTCAGTGTCAGTGAGGCTCTCAGTGTTTGTCCTCAGATAGCGAGACAGCAGGTGCTGTTAAACACTATGAGCGGCGCCAGCGTGTATACTTGAGTAAGTAGTACATGACACAACGGCCACAGAGAGAAACGCAAAACAGATTATATTTTTATATAGCATTGTTTTTTCGCTTTAACAAATCACAGACACTAGACCATGTAGTGATTTGACAGCTCCGTTTTTGATTTATTCATCAATCCATCAAACCGCGAGTTTTATGTGACATCTGCATTGTAAATTCATTGTCATGACTGGATTCTGGGATTCACTCCGCATCACGGAAATCATAAGGCTTTAACCTGAAGTTATAAATGGGACATAACTGTTCTGAAATATAGGTAAACATGTTCGATGTGTTTCCTCTTTTTGCGGCTGCTTTGCGACTAGTTTTTGCAAACTGTGTCTATCCTTGAGGACAAATAAGCGTTCGTCTTTTCTATATCCAAAGTATTCCCATACTACCAATGTTGATTTATATTTGGACGTGGGATAGAGATTAGAGATACCGGCCTCTGTCTCTGATGTTGTCTCCGCTGCACGTGTGGGTGGAGCAAGAGAACAGTTAAGAGGAAAGTTGTTGCCTAGGTGCAGGTGAGATACAGTATCTTTTATTTTCTCCAAATACCGTAGATAAGCAAATCTACATGGTATGATAATTGTAAGTGTTTATATTGTGGTATATCTTCATACCGGTATATTGTTACAACCCTAATTTACCCCATATTTCGTTCCCGTCTCTCAGGGACCCGATATTACGTCAATACCCAGAGGCGTTTTTGAACATGACAATGAGTTCACTTTACTCAAATGGCCTCCGCAGTCACCAGATCCCAATCTAGTAGAGCACCGTTGGGATGTGGTGGAATGGGAGATTCGCATCATAGATGTGCAGCAGACAAATCTGCAGCAACTGCATAATGCTATTATGCCAATATGGACCAAAATCGCTGAGGAATGTTTCCAACACCTTGTTGAATCTATACCATGAAGAATTAAGGCAGTTCTGAAGGCAAAAGGGGGTCCAACCCGGTACTAGCAAGGTGTACCTAATAAAGTGGCCAGTGAGTGTATATAAACTTCTCATTAAGGAAACTAGAACATTGTTTTTAATGATTTGTATTTATACATACGCCCATTACCTGAGCCTTGCATGACTCCCCCCAAATATGCTGGTTTAAATTTGAGGTCGATGTTCCAAACATTTCTATAGCGACACAGCACCTTAAAACACAAAATCATCGAATTATATGAGCAAATTGGACTGCAAATAACTACTTTAAAGGAGAAAAACAATACGCACTTCAAATGTCAGCCAGGAATACGGCGAAACAACATCATAGAAAAACTCGACCACTTTTCTTGAACTGGCCATCTGTTAAGAAAATAGGCACTTTCACAAAACCGAATTTGAGAATTGATTATAATATGAATTATTAGAATAATGTAATTTACTGCACGCGAGCAGTTTACCCTTGGCGTCGTTGTCTCACTCGTGCAGCTGAAGAGAAACCGTGTTAAAGTTCAACGCAGTTAGAACCAGAGATTAACCTAAAGCAGTTTATGGCAGAAAGCCCCTCCTTCGCTACGGCAGAGTAGCAACGACTGTTTGAATTTTGTCAACTAACGTACAACAAAAGTGCGTTTGTACATATTATGGACGACGTTTGGGAACGACACAAATTGAAATAGTAGTATTCTTACGTTTGGCTCAACCAATCATATGTCAGAAGCAACATATTCTCTGTTCCTATAGGCTGTATTACCTGTCAGTGTAGGTGATGCAAATTAGTCCGTGTTTGATTTTGTTTCTTACTGCTGAGGACTAACGTTAGTTAGCACCAGCGTAGCTGAAAAGTTTTAATGAAAACTACATGTTAAAACTGATTATTCGTGCATTCAGAGCCTTCATCTACACGTCATTATCATAGAGAAAATAATCTTCGAAATAATCTTCGTCTAGAAATAGTGATGGATGCTGTCAAAACACTGCTTCGTGAAGCTTCGGATCCTTTGTGAATCATTTGTTTCGAACAAGTGACTCGAAGTTCATCAAAGTCACGTGATTCCAGTGTTGCCAGATTGGGTGGATTCCTGCACAATTGGGCGGTTTTGAATTTGATTGTGCGGGTAAATATGGGCTTGGGCTGGTTTGGGGTCAGTTTGGTGGTTTTCTAACATATAAATTATATAGGCTAATTGGTTGACATTCAAGCCCAAGTGTGCATATTCTGCATCCAATCAGTCACGATTTTACTAAACGCAAGCACACTGGAAAGACGCCTGGTGCTGATGTTGTCAACATCATGTTGACGTCGCACTTTTAGCCAATCACTAGGGATCTGCAGCCAGATAGACGTGATGATTCATGAGCGACGGGTTTTTAGCGCGATAACGGATCTGACTTTGAATGTATAATTATAAGTGATGATCATAATGCCTAAATAAGTTACATGGTAAATAATTACACCTGTTGAGGGATAGATGACAGGAATAATCCAACAATATAATTCCGAACACTACAACTCCAAAATCAGAGCACAGTTAAATTATTTAATCAATATCTATTTATATACAATCCTGCCTTTTATCTTTTAAACTATCCAGATCCTTGAAAGCTTGAAAGGTTAGTTTTGACTGTGCAAAGTTCCGTATTATGTTCAGTATAAACGTAAGAAAAGACGTCCTCTAGTTCTGTGTGAAAGAGCGACACAAAGGTAAGCGCATTATTGTTATTTTTTTATTGTTAGATTATCTTACAGTATGCATCAATGAATGACACAGTTTTGACTGTCATAGTGTGTGCATGAACGAGTGTGAAATACCTATAATTATACGTTGCTTATTCCGATCACATATATTGGGCACTTTTTTGCGTTTAAATTCTGACTGTTGACATTGGAAATGATGCATGTGTTTTTTCGAGGGTATTGGTTAATTTCTTCATTGCCGTTTTGACAGTTGCTTGCATATTTTAATCATTTTGCTAGACTAACATCTTTAATGTATTTGCCTCAAGCGGCAACCTCCCGCGCTCTCTGGTGAAACCAACACGGAAGTGACTAAAACTGCAATTAATTGACCGGCCGCTAGAGGCTGGCTCCAAAAGGGAGTCAATCCCATAGACTCCCCATGTTAAAATGCCCAACTTTACATCAGACAAAAAGTGTTTACAGCCTGGTACAAAAAGTGGTTTTGGCCTATATATAGTCCTTCATGACAACTGTGAGGGGGGGGGCGGATAATTTAAACTCATCCGTTTCAATTATATTAAGCCTTAAAGTTCTGCATAATTAAGGGCGCGGCCACTTGAGTGACAGGTCGCGCTAGGTGGGCGCGGTTTCAGCAACCAGCTCCACCCACCTCTTGCATTTTTGCCCATTTTCGATTATCCGGGAGTGGCGTGCTGCCAAGATGGCGATGGCAAGCTCCGCCCAATTTGAGCTTTAAAAATCTTCTTCAGAGCCCGACGGGTGACGTCACGGACACTACGTCCTATCCCTTTTTTTACAGTCTATGATTTGCCCCAATTTGATCCATGCGAAATTTATATAACATTATATTTATATCATTTTGTTTTAATGAGTTAAAAATGGCTCTTATCAACCTTGATTTACATTCTATCACATTATTTTGACAGTTAAAAATGTAGGCGGTTTTTGGGCTGGAAATCGCCCATCACTGCGTGATTTAAGTGTCTGTTTTTTTTTTTTTTTACCAGATCTCTGATAAATTTTATGAATATAAAATATTTTATAAAAAGTTTTTTAAAAGGAATTGTTATAGATATTAGTCTCCTACTGGTTTGATTAACCAAGCTCATCATGTAACAAACAAAACAAGCCCTCTTTCTACCATCACTACTCCGAAGTAAACGAAGTCAATTTAAGTGTAAACGAAGTCAATTTAAGTATACTGCCTTCGATGTTTGGGTGAGTTTTGACGTTAGTGAAGAAATTTGACGAATGTGTAGATTAGACCTTCTGAAGTTAAAAAGTAAATGCAATAAAAATGTTTGGCTTGTTTTGTTTGTTTGCGCCATGGTTTGTAGTTATTGATAAACTTTTCCGACAAGTTCCAAATGTTTCATGAGTGACTGAAAACTGTGAAAAGCTCAACGCTTTAGCCCCTGTCCTCTATTAATCAGTGCGCCGCCCCTAGCAGCCAAAGTGAAAGTTCCCGTCTGTTGAAGGGGTTGCCAGGTATTCCGACAATGACTGTTTCTTTTATTTAACCGTTATCTTCCTGAAAATGGGAAAATAAATTGAGTTTATTATTATAAACCGTTTTCATCTATTTTTTAATACTCAAAAACCTTATAATTTGTCTATTTTGTTTTTGTTACAATTTCTTGATCATTTACGGTTACGTTTGTTATGAATGTCTGGCAACACGTAAAGCCATCCATGAACAAATGCGGTAGTAGGAAGTGGCGAGGAGAGAACACGCCAGTCCGGGCGGTTAAAGGGGACTGCAGGATATTTTAATATTCTTCACCATAAATTGTCTTGATAGCACACCTCCATATATCACTGCTGTAAGTATTGCTCTGGCTATTTCAGAATTATAGGTGGAATATATTATCCATTCTCACCGATCCATTGTCAGTCTACTTATCTGCAAGGCTAGTCTATTAGATGCATCTAAAAAAACTGACTATTCAAATGTCAGATTTATGATAAATATAAGATAACTCATGTTGAATGACTGGTGCCTGGAGGTGATTGCATGGGCTAGAGACCTGTCATGACAAGTTGGAAATGTTTGGTTCAGTAAAGACATGACTTAAATCTAAGCAAAGATTAAACGCATTTTAAGTACATAAACATTAGCTCAACATGATCTCGTTGTTTTATTTTTAGTATAGTCAAAGATGGGATGACTGATTAAATGCTGGCAGTTTTCCTAACTAAATAAAGGGATAGTTCACCCGTAAAGTTTTTTTCTTCTTTACTGTGGACGTCAGTGGGGACATGCAACCGTTGGTTTCCCACATTCTTCAAAATATCTTCTGTGTTAAACTGAAGAAAGAAACTCAGCTGAAGGGTGAATAAATGATGACGGCTTTTCATTTTTGGGTGAACTCTTCCTGTAACCCAAGCCACACACAATTTGAATGTTAAATTAATAATGAAATATGATATCTTAAACCAGAGGTTCTCAACTCTTGCCCCCAAATTTTGATCAAGGTTAGAGCTAGACTCAGCAGGAAAGTGGACCTCGGGGACCAGAGTTGAGAATCCTTGTCTTAAACAGCGAGACAGTTGTTATATTTTGTTATTGGTGTAAACAGAAAGATGGCACCAGATGAATTAGTCTACCTAGGAATCCTTGCTGCATCGATACCTGTAGGATTCCTCTTCCGCTACCTAAGTAAGTCTGACTTCTTTACATTAATGTGTGAAAAATAGGGTGAATACAGGTGAAGCTGGTTAATTTGACATGCTTATTGTTTTATTTGTTTTAAATAGAATGGCTCAGCCCATCACACAATGTTGTTTTGTGACAAAATGTACAAAATATTATATAACCACTACAGCTTGAAATCTCACTTCAAACACACATAGACCCACCTAAAACCCCATAGATCACAGTTTTTACTTGCAAAGTATTTATTATTATTAAAGTAAATGGGTTAAAATGTAAATGTGTGTTGGTCAAATAAATATACAAAATTACAATTCATTTATTGACTTTCCCAATGTACCAGTGATGGCTCATTACTGTATGAATACTTAATGCTGATTGGAGTTATAATTAAATAATAATGAGAAGGTTGATTAAGTATTCGCCCTATTATAAAGTCAGCACAACTAGAAAATGTAATCTTTCTGTTTTAAATGCTTGTTCTAAATCTTACTTTCAATGATTAATTTGTGCATATGTTCGATTTAAAAAAAAATTTGACCTCGTAATTTTTAATCAAAATGTTATTACTGGATCTTCCATTGATGAACCCTAAACAAATTCACATTGATCTTCTTATATTGTTAAGGGTAATGCCCACGTTTCAAAATCCAAACAACTGATGCGTGGAACCAAGTTTCCGCCCTATTTAATTTATTTTGTGATAATCCATTATTCTCGGATGTATGTCACAATATAGAAGTATTCAGAATCGTGACTTCAAAATAACTGCCCTTGGTCATTTTCCTGTGTATTATTCCCAAGGTCCTCCAGTCAAGCAGGGGGCAGCATTGCTGTTAGGTTTGATCATCTCTATAGCAACATGTGGGATCCACACTCTGCACTCTCTATGCACAGTGTTAGGAACATGGCTGATTATAAAGATCAACTGGCGGTTAGTATGAAATGTAGCTGTCAGGGTTTTTACATTGGATTGAACAGGGGGTTCAACTTTCGTCTTGTTTTTTTATTTAGAAGTGCCCCTGCTCTGTCTTTGGGTTGGACGTTTCTGTACCTCCTCTTTTTCCGTCTGGTCACCTGGTTTGGCCTTCCTCAACCAACACCTTTTGCCAATGCCATTCAACTTCTTTTAACTTTGAAGGTATGAGAGAATGAAATTAGACTAATTTTCCATGTTTTAATCTCTTGATATATATTGAATGAGTTTTGTTTTGAATGCACAGATGGTCAGTTTAGCCAATGATATTCAAAGTTATCACTTGGAGAAAAAAAAGGAAGTGAGCACCTTCACCAAATCCTCAGTGGTGGGAGGACTTTCCCATGAGCCTTCACTTTATGACGTTATTTCATACAGCTACTGTTATGTGGGCATGATGACAGGTATTTTGCATGCTTTTTGTGTTGATTTGAATATGTGGGAATGCTTTTGAGTCTATACAAATGTGCTGTACTCTTTGTTTTGCATGTATGCTAACATGTCTCTCTCTGTTTCTCTCTGCTACTAGTTCAATAATGTGTGAGTTCAATTTATGATTTTCTTTAACTGATTGTTTATTATTGCTCCTCTTTTGCCATGATTTGTCCTCCCAAACTCTGGCTCATTTTTCATTCCAATTTTCCATTTGTTTCCATACCTATATTCTATCCTATCTTTGACCATTCTCTTCTCACGTTCCTTCATTTTCCATTCTTTCTCCCATCCACTCTTGCCGGTGTTCTGCAGGTCCCTTCTTCCGTTATCAGACGTATGCAGACTGGTTGCAGCAGTCCAATCCTCTGTCATTGCCGGGTAAAGAGCCTTGCCTGCAGAGGCTGAAGATGGTGCCCGTTTATGGAGCTCTATTCATAGCCGTCAACTCCGTCTTTCCCTTGTCCTATGTCCGTACTGATGACTTCCTGGACCAAAACTATTTTTACAGGTTCCTTTTTCTGGATTATAATACCATTCAGAGTCTAAAAATTTAATAATACATTATCACAATTTGTTATCATATTGAGAGTCATAGTGGTATTATATTTCAGGCTCTTCTACATGGTGGCAATTTTCTTTGTATTCCGGATGCGTTTCTACTCTGCTTGGTGTGGGGCAGAGGCTGGCTGTATCAGTGCAGGTCTAGGCTGTTACCCCCAGGGGGCGCTGTCCAAACCTGGAGGAGGGCCAACGGTGAAATATAGGTAGGGTGTTAAACTTTATTGACGGAGTTATAATGTGCTTTTACAATTTGACTGTAACTTGTAAATCTGATATCTTTAAAGTCCACCTACAAATATATTTATACCAGAAATAACCAGTGTTGGGGGTAATGCATTACAAGTAATGCGAGTTACATAATAATATAACTTTTTTCAAGTAACTAGTAAAGTAATGCATTACTTTTTAATTTACTAGAAAATATCTGAGTTACTTTTTTCCATTTATTGTCTGACGTGCGCCGTGTGAACATGATCTTACTGTAGTTCTAATCTAGACTAAATGTGAATGTGTATTAATTCATCCCACTCGCAATAAACAGATTCAGTATTCATCAAAATGAATTAAAACAGTGAAATGCAAACTCAGAATATGACGCAAACCTGCAATAATTAAATATGATAAACAACACAAATATATCTAATCTCATTTTATTAACCAACGTGTTTGCTGCTGACCTTTGATGATCCAGTTCAACCATACTAATAAGCAAAAATTACTTTAGATAAACTAACAATTGTGTTTCGTTATTTTTTTATTGCTGAAGAGTGTTGAACTTCTCTTGCGTTCTATTGTACAGACGTGATTTACTCTTCTTTCAGCCTGAGGTTTATTCATTACACTTTTTGGCGTGAACAGGCTTTTATATTTGCTATAAATAGAACTTCTTGTATTAAAAACAAACAATCAAGCCTGCTCATAATAAAAAAGTAACACAAAAGTAATGTAATGCATTACTTTCCATAAAAAGTAACTAAATAACGTAATTAGTCACTTTTTTAGGGAGTAACGCAATATTGTAATTTTTTAAAAGTAACTTTCCCCAACACTGGAAATAAGGTTTATGATCTTTGAAAGAATACAATAGAACTGTAATTATCCAAGAAGATGAATTTACCTTGTATAGTTACAAACTTGAAGCAGGATCTAATAAAACACCCTTTCAGATGACAGTGGGGTAACGGTTGTGTAGTTTAAACCACACTTGTCAAGATAAATGATATTCAAAGTTATCACTTGGAAAGGAAGTGAGCACCAGGACTTTCCCATGAGCCTTCACTTTATGATGTTATATCATACAGCTACTGTATATGTGGGCATGATGACAGGTATTTAGCATGCTTTTTGTGTTGATTTGAATATGTGGGAATGCTTTTGAGTCTATACAAATGTGCTGTCTCTTTGTTTTGCATGTATGCTAACATCTCTCTCTGTTTCCTCATTAATGCTACTAGTTGACAATAATTGTTGACATTTTTGCAGATTTATTAAAAGAAAAACTGAAATATCACATGGTCCTAAGTATTCAGACCCTTTGTCCTCCCAAACTCTGTGACACTCATATATTTAACTCAATCTTCCATTTGTTTCCATGATATTCTATCCTATCTTTGTCCATTCATTTGAGTCCAGCTGTGTTTGATTATACCGATTCTTGATTCCCAGGAAAGCCACACACCTGTCTATATAAGACCTTACAGCTTATCACAGTGCATGTCAGCAGCAAATGAGAATCATGAGGTCAAAGGAACTGCCTGAAGAGCTCAGAGACAGATGGTGGCAAAATTATGGCAGGTTACAAAAAATTCTGCTGCACTTAAGGTTCCTAAGAGCACAGTGGCCTCCATAATCCAAAACTATACAGGTTCCTTTTTCTGGGACGACCAGAACCCTTCCTAGAGCTGGCCGTCCGGCCAAACATTAAATAATCGGGAGAAGAGCCTTGGTGAGAGAGGTAAAGAAGAACCCAAAGATCACTGTGGCTGAGCTCAGAGATCTTCTACATGGGAGAAAGTTGTAGAAAGTCTTTGTATTCTGCATGCCCTCCACCAGTCGGGCTTTATGGCAGAGTGGGGCAGAGGCTGGCCTCCTCAGTGCAAGACACATGAAAGCCCGCATGGAGTTTGCTAAAAACACCTGAAGGACTCCAAGATGGTGACAAATAAGATTCTTTATTGACGGAGTTATAATATGCTTTTACAATTTGGCCTTAACTTGTAAATCTGATAAATTTAAAGTCCACCTACAAATATATTTATGGAGGAAACCAGGCACTGCTCATCACCTGTCCAATACAGTCCCAACAGTGAAGCATGGTGGTGGCAGCATCATGCTGTGGGGTGTTTTTCAGCTGCAGGGACAGGACGCATTACTTTTAATCGAGGGAAAGATGAATGTGGCCAAGACTGACAGTCCTGTGTGAACATGATCTTACTGTAGTTCTAGAGTGCTCAGACCTCAGACTGGGCGAAGGTTTACCTTCCAACAAGACAATGACCCTAAGCACACAGCTAAAATCAAAATGGCTTCACAACAACAGTGACTGTCAGAATGGCCCAGCCAGAGCCCTGACTTAAACCCAATTGAGCATCTCTGGAGAGACCTAAAATGGCTAATCTCATTTTACCATCCAACCTGACAGAACTGGAGAGGATCCTTTTGATGGAATTCAGAGGATCCCCAAATCCAGGTGTGAAAAACTTGTTGCATCTTTCCCAAAAGACTAACATGGCTGTATTGCAAGAGTGTTGAATCTTCTACTAAATACTGAGCAAAGGGTCTGAATACTTAGGACCATGTGATATTTCAGTTTTTCTTTTTAATAAAACTGCAAAATCTCAACAATTCTGTGTTTTTCTGTCAATATGGGGTGCTCATATTTACATTAAGTAGAAAAATGAACTTAAATGATTTTAGCAAATGTCTGCAATATGACAAAGAGTGAAACATTTAAGGGGGTTTGAATACTTTCCGTACCCACTGTATATTTAGAAATTTAATTTATGCCTCTGATGGAAATCAAAATTTTCAGCAGCCTTCCAGTCTTCAGCGTTTCATGATTTTTCAGAAATTATTCAAATGGTGCTCAAAAAACATTATCAGAGTTGCAAACAGTTTTACTAGTTATACATGTATGTATTTGTCAAAAAGTTTTAAGTTACTCTAAATTAAAAATACTTAATAAATAAAAAGTATTATATGTATTCGTAATATTAGATCTGTGTGGCAGCAGCGTAATATACAGTAAATGCATCAATAAATCCACTGCTCTGTGTTCTGTGCTCATCAGTGCAGCCAAATACAGAACAGTTAGCATGCTTTGCTCAAACTTTCGACATGGCATTAGAGCTGGTACACCGTTGTGAAAGTGAAAACACAATGGCGGCACCATGGGTGACATGGAAAACTGGCAAATTAAGGGCCGGTAATAGTATAATAAGATCCTCTTTCTACGTCACAGGTGGAGCGGCTCATTTTTCACAATCTTGCAAAGAAAGGCTTACCAAGAAAATGTACTGTATTGTTCTTTTTCACATTTTCTGTGTTGTTAGATGGACCCGTTTATAGCACTGAAACATGGAAAAAGTGAGATACTCATGATATGTCACCTTTAAAAATACTGAAAACCAAAATTAGTATTTTTATGAATGGCATGCTCATTTTCATTTTAATTAGAAAAGGTCTTGATTTTGAATGAGTTGTATGCGTTAAGATTAACATTTAGTTGGCAGCGGTAATCTAAATCTGTAAAAGCAAGGGAAATGAGCATGCACAATTAAATCAAACAGTACAGATAAATGAAAATGAATCTCTTAATATCGGCATTAACTAATATGGTGCCAATATATTGTGCACCCCAAGTGTAAATGGTAATCACAATAAAAAAGGCCATATTTCTTAATCGTGGATCTACAAGATAGTTAAGCTAGACTATCTACAGGAAATTAGAGGCTCACATGAGGTTTGATCATGCGGTTGATAATGTTAATGAAATGTTATTTTTGTTTCAGTCCTGATCCAGACACAGCTGTGGAGTATGACTTTAAAACGATCCAGAACATTGACTGTTATAACACAGATTTCTGCGTAAAGGTTCGGCATGGCATGCGCTACTGGAACATGACGGTGCAGTGGTGGCTTCACCACTACGTCTACCCCAATGCTCCTTTCAGGCGTATGCTCTCAGGTACAAGCATGTACATTTGACCTTTCAACTGCATTGTGCTGTTATTGACCATCCCTAATTTTTAACTTTCTCTTTGTTTTTCTCTCTATGCTTATTATGGCAGGGCTGGATGGACTATGTTAATCAGTGCTTATTGGCATGGCCTCCATGCTGGTTACTACCTCTCTTTTCTCACTATCCCACTGTGTATTGCAGCAGAATCGGCCATGGAGGCATCAGTCAGAGCCCGTCTAGGGGCGACGGGCCAGAATATCTTCGACTGGATCCACTGGTTCCTCAAGATGAGGGCTTACGACTACATGTGCATGGGTTTTGTTCTTCTGAAGGCCAGCGACACCATCTACTACTGGAGCTCCATATACTTCATAATTCACATCATCGCTGTTGTATGTATAGGAGTAGGACAAGTGATGAAAGGAGGTAAAAAGAGAGAGAGAAGGGAACGAGGCGAAGGAGAGAAAGAGGATGTGGTTAGAGAGAAGGCTGAGTGAAACGAATGTGACGCAACGATCATGCTCATAACCGAAGAGTTGGTATGTTTACAAAAAAAAACATTTCCCAACATGCACTGTAATAGACATCAACTGCCATTCAAGGTATTTAGATTTTTAAAAAACAACACAGAAGTGTAATACACGATGAACCCTAGGACATCAGTCTGTATTTTATTAACAGTGAAAATAGCTTCAAATATTTCCATAATTACGATAATTCTAATGTTATTGTTTATTTTATTACATATGTTGAAAAGTGGTTATTTCTGTTTTCTGATGATAAACAGTGCAACCATATAGATTCACTCTGACCAGGTCAGTATTGTTTAAATTATGTTCTTTATGTACAATTGGAAAGGAGGTTTGTATTGTATTTAATAGTAGTTCTTTGCTCATCAGTGACCTTGGGACTCAAATTAATCTCCCACACAGAGTACTTATAACCGAATCCATCCATTTACAAAAAAAACCTAATGAATGTGGAGATTTACTCTCTCTGTACCGATGTCTTTAAGGTAATACAACCTTTATAACAAGGTGTATGGATTGTCATTAAAAGTTAGTCTGCCTTGTTTTTCATCCATTCTGATAGATGGATTAAGTATCCATTGATGGTTAATGTTTGTGTCATATGTAACAATTAGTGCTGTCAAACGATTAATTGCATACAAAATAAAAGTTTTTGTTTGCATAATATATGTGTGTGTGTGTTCTGTGTATATGTATTGTGTATATATAAATACACACACACATACAAATATTCACATGTTTATATTTATATTCTTATATAATAAATATAATATATACATCCATGCGTGTGAATTTATATATACATAATAAATATAAGCCATACATATTTTATGTAAACAAACTTTTATTTTGGATGCGAATCATTGACAGCACTAGTAACAATATTATTATTACTCTACTAAGAATGTTAAAGTAGTTGGTAACTTTCTTTTTCACTTTTTCATACAGTAGGAGTGAACATTTCTGCTATTTTGTTCATTCATTTTTCATGCTTGATACCACGTGATGTAAAGCGCAGCTTAAAATGATCAAGTTTAAATCTTGCACCAATTAACATGTTACAAAGTAAGATCTTCTCAAAAGAGCTCAACATTTTTGTTCTTACAAAATCAAATTGAAATGGAACAGTCCTGTTTGAAAACATGCAGATCATTTTGTCCTCATACGCTGGATTACCTGGATACGCTGGTGTTTAGTTCATTGATTGGTTCAGATTGTGTCCTGGTTCCTGTAATATCTACCTGACTATGTCATGTTTCTGTTTATTTTCTGGAGTATTAAACACAGGATGTGCCACTCCAATCTTTGAGGTTTTGTTTGTATTTTTTAAACCCCAGTGATTAAAAAAAAAATCCCACCCAAACTTCCTTCTCCTGGTGAAATGGAGACAAAATGTGTTACCAAGTATCATACCAAGTATCGTTTTACATGGTGACGGTTTTCATTACCTGTCTCAAACGTTTTTGTGATGGATTTTTCTCCCCCTACAGTAATAGCTCACATTCTGTCTTGACTTAAACTACCCTTTAAAGATTTGGGGATTGTAGATTATTATATTTCTTACATATTTTTTGCAATCAATTTTTTTTTTTTACAATTTTAAACTTTTTTTCTATGGTAATATGTTTTATAATTTAATTTATTATTTATACACTTTTCCGTTTCAATTGTCACATGATGCTTCAGAAATCATCCTAATTTGCTGATTTGGTGCTCACCAAAAATGGTGGTCATTTTTATTATCAATGTTGAAAAGTTCTGCTCAATATTTTTGCGCAAATTATGATACCGTTTTTCAGGATTTTTTGCACTGAGAGATGGAAGGTTTTATTATTTAATTATCTTGTTTATTAACTGTGTGTGCAAAATGGATATAATTTGATAATTTGTTAATATAAAGACTCATTGGCTCATGCAACAAAAAGGTTATGCCCCTTGTCTCTATGACAACACATTTAACAGGCAATAAAGCACATGGAGACACTGACCAATGCTCACAACCAGCTCATAACTTTTATTCAACAAATAAACTTCATTCTTCAATTATTAGCCATTACTTGTCTTAAACAGTCACAACCATTTTAGTAAATATGTTATTAGTCCACGGAGAAAGCTAAATGCTTTCAAATGTCCACACATTGTAACTGGATCTCTCAATAGGTGCAACTGACAATACAGAATTAGCTGTCTATCATGCAGCTAGCTGGATTGTGCTGTTTGTCTTTTAGTTTGTTTGATGTGGAATCCATGTTGATAGTACCTGTTTTCTGATGGAGCTGAGAGAATTCAACAACCAAGTCCATCCAACTCCAGGTAAGACAGTGTGTTTATGTGTGTAACAGAAAGTTAATGTGATACATGTGTATGGTTAGCTAACAGTCCAGAGTTTGATTCTTGCTGTAAATGTACATTAACACTACAGTGAAGTAATAACTAAACCTTTTGAATATGATCTAAATAAATTCTGAAAATACCTTTCCCATAAATTATAAGGCGATTCAATGTTTTTACTTCTAAAGAAATATAATTGTATAAAACGCTGAATAGTGTAAATCTAACAGCAATGATAAGTCCTTAGTTTCACCCATGTTAAGTGTGAAATCTATGGTGTAAAGTCTATGCTATTTTAGAAGTGTCAAAGAGAATTGGATGTGCATACAGTACACAGCATAAATGAGTACACCCCCTCGAAAAACTTAACAAATTCAGCAATTACTCTTTACTTAGGTGACATGTTAGCATTCTTTGGAGATATAATGTTCCAACAAGCCTGCTTGATCAATTACCAAAGAACAATGTAAAAATTATTCAGCAAAATAATATTTTCTTATCAAAGTGATAAAATGTTGTGTTGCAAAAATGAGTACACCCTCCTGAAAGTTACTAAATAAAAAGTATGTAGGTATAAGGCTATTTTATACAGGTAAGTATATTGAACCAAAACTTTTAAAGACTATTACTATTAGTCTTGACAATTAAAATATAGCGCACTGAATCATACTCAGACTTAATGCTGGCAGCAGTGGAACCACTTGGGAGAGAACCGCCAGGTGACTTATTTCTTAGCATAAAAGAGGACAATGGTACAAGAGGAATACCAAATTATTGGTCTAAGTGTGAAAATATAGCAGAAGCAGCACCGACATTCAAAAACAATTAATTAATAATTAATTTGTAAAATGTATATAGCGCTCTTCTAGGCACTCAAAGTGCTTTACATATTAAGGGGGGGATCTCCTCATCCACCACCATCCATAAACATCCACCTGGTCCTCCTGGACAAGGCTCCTGAAATAATCAAGTCTTCACTTTAAGTTTTCATTTAGTGATGATGAGTGCATTTTTGCTAGAAAAGGAGCAGGAGAAATAACATGCAAGTGTTTCAGAGCCGGCAAAAGCTAGAAAAAGAGTGACACTTTATCTCACAGAGTATGACGCATCTGCAGAAGTGACATGCATGGTTGTTGTCACCACTATAATTACCTACTGTAGCCAAAGCAAAACGAATTGAGCCTCTTCCAAGGCCCATATTTATAAATGAGAGACTTCTGGGAATCCATTCTCTGGTCTCAAGAGACCAAGTCAATCATTTTGGATCCAAAACCATCCAAAATGTTCTGGCGTTGCTAGAGGAGTACAGTGAGAAGTGCTTGATACCCACAGTGATGTTCAATGGTACTACAGCTCTAATATAGGGAGGAGTGAGTGCAGGACATACTAAGTACAATAATATTATACACTTGCTGAATTAAATCTACTCATTTCTGCAATCTAATTGAAACAAAATCATCTAATTTACTTATCTTACAGAAAATATTGGCATATATTTTATTGTTTTGATTATGTTTAATACATTTCAATTTTAACATCTTTCCATGAATTATATTAGTGATCATTAAGAAAATGCATATTTTATATTTATTCAGAGGGGGTGTACTCATGTATGCTGTGCACAGTATATAGGTCATGGCTATGTATAGAAATGTAGTGCATAGAATATTTTAAGAGAAATGCCGCTCCATTTTGTTCTCAGTCCCAGTTTTTAACACAGCCATTACTGTACTTGACTATAATGTCTCCAGTACAGTTTAGTATTATACCTTCCTTACATGTATAATTTGAATGTACCAATTTTTGTAATTGTGGTTGCTTTGTACATCTCTGCACATGCACAGACTACCCTAGTCCTCACGAATCTCAGCATTCACTGAGGTTGCGGACAGTTCCAGCCCAAGACACTAGTGCGGTTCAGTTTGATTGGACCTCTCCACCTGAAGATGCTGAAGACTCTAACGAACCTCAAAATCTCCGTGAGCTGCCACTGCACATGGGTCTGAAGAAAGCAGTATGGTATACATGCATTATCTTTTTACATAAATTTACCAGGATCAACTTTTACATTTTGACATTAACAAAATGTAGGGATACCTTTGGATCGAAGAAAAACGATTATTTCTGTTCTAACTTCTGCTCCCAAAGTTGATTTGGTTTTCGCTGTCTTCTTCCAGGCAGGTGCAGCAGATGAGAGTTCCAGTTGTTTCTAGCTCTTGGAACATCAAACAATCCCAGACATTCCGCCGTTTCTGTGAGGTTGCCAAATACATTCTCAGCTATTTCGTTCTATGGAAGAGGGAGATCCAAAGGATAGGAGGTGATGAAATATGAATTAATGAAAAATGAGAAATGCTGCTCTCATTTGCACATACATGTGTTTTCGGAGAAAAAACACCAAGGAAGAGATAAAATATAAGCTTAGTGGAGATGGAAGACACAAGATTTATTTAAAATAAACTTCATCCACTTGTTCTTTTGTAGGCCACTTTGGTGGAGGAGTCCAATCCTACTTCTTGTTCCTGAGATTTCTTGTGATTCTCAACTTCCTGTCCTCCTTGTTAATCGGAGCATTTGTCCTCATTCCCAGCATTGTGTTTCGCTCCATGAACTTAAACTCCACCATCGCTCCCACAGTCAATCTAACCGGTAGGATCACAATCTGGTATACAACACAACACAAACTCCTCATGCTCGATTGCCTAATTTGCTTCTAATAAGAACATTCTATCTGGTTGTCAGATAACAGTATAATAGCATTCAGAAAAGCAACAAGACCAGTCTGACCTGTTTAGCGCTAGTTCCTTCACAGTGTAACTTCACAAAGTTAGATTAGATTAAAAAACAATAAACCCACATGTTGTCATCTTAAAAGCATTTGTTAATTCGGTTAATAATTCATTATAATAACTAATCCTTTCAAAAGTTTATAAAATTACTTTATAAACGGGATGGCTTTTGTGTTTAACTGACTAAATTGTGTATTTTCTTCCTTGTTCTGATATGTTTTCATTACCAAATGCAAGGTTATTTCCTGCAGCAATCATAATAATAGGATTGCTGGGATTCTCCCTAATTTTCCTAACCCTTGACTCCTAGTCCTAATATGATGACATTCAGGGGAAAACACCATTAGGAATGAACCCTCTTTGTTGAAATACTATATTCACACAATATGCAGCCAAATTTACTTTATTACATTTAAAAATGAATAAAAAGTAAATAATATTACATTATAAGACTGTCTGTCTGTCTATCAGCTGTGGAGGTATGCTTGCAGTATGATCCAAAACCTGGTGCCCTTCTGGTGTTTTACACATACATTCTGGACCTGGTTTCAGGAACGGTATGGACTCAGATTTTTTTTTACATTTCTGAATATATATACTCTGATACACACTACTGTTTGGGGTTGGTAAGATTTTTTTATGAGTTTATAAGAGGTATCTTTTACTCACCAAGACTGTATTTATTTAATCAAAATACAATAACAATTTAATCTTGTGAAAATCTTGTGTTTGTGAAATATCATTGTAATTCTATTTTTTTATGTAATTTATTCCAGTGATGGCAAAGCTGAATTTTCAGCAGCCTCTACTCCAGTCTTCAGTGTCACATTCAGTGTCACAGTGTCTCAAGAACCAAATCTAATTATTAATTGAACACTGTTGTGCTGCTTTATATTTTGATTATTTATTTATAATTTTTCCATCAGTTTAATGGATCATTGCTCAGTAAAAGTTTTTTGTAGTTTAATTATATGAACTGAATAACATCTTCAGCTCTGTCATCAATTTTTATGTGGTAATGTGGCAAATGGAATAAGAATTAATGTAAAAGTAAACCAAGGAATTATTATTATGCTTGTTTGTGCGCCTGAAATAATGTGAAATTTACTTATGACTCACTCTGAATCCAAAATCCCAAATGATCTCAGTTTTAGTTGATCTGAAATCATATTTTTTTGTTGATATTTTCTTAATGATCTTCACTCATCAAAATGATCTTTTTCTTTAGGGTTTTATGGAGTATTCATACCTGTTTTATGGCTATTATAATAATTCAGTGATTGAGAGTGATAGCTTCTTTTACAACATCCCTCTGGCCTATCTGTTGACGGCAGCCTTCTACTTCCTCTTCTGCTTGATTTGTATGATTATTAGGTGAGTCTTGTCTGTTTTTCTACAAACAAATTGAAAGGACATTGCTGAAGTATTACGTTGACATCCCTGACTGGTCAACAGAATGGGCGACACGGCTCGTCTTGTTGTAGTGACGGGTGGAGGAGCAGTAGGGGGTTACAGCATGCTGGTGTTTACAGGATGGGATCATGGTCTCCAAGGAGACCGTGCAACAAAACTTAAACAAAACAATCTTCGCCACCGATTACAGGTCTGTGCACTAGAAAAGAGTATGAAATTGTCTTCAAGTATTTTATATGAAAATACAGTGAGTTATTGTACTTGGGGAAACAAAATCATTAAAGGAATAGTTCACCCCCGAATTAAAATGAGCTAAATGTTTGCTCACCACCAGTCTGTCTGACATACATGAGTTTGTTTCTTCATCGGAACAGATTTGGAGAAATATAGCATTACATGCTCACCAGTAGATCCTCAGCAGTGAATGGGTGCCGTCAGAATGAGAGTCCAGACAGCTGATAAATACATCACAATAATCAACAAGTAATCCACATGACTCCAGTCCATCAGTTATCCTGTGAAATTAAAATGTGTATGTTTGTAATGAAGAAATCCTTTATTTAGGCATTTTTAACATCAAACTGTTGCTACAGCTAAATCATGAGTCCAGTATTCATAATATTGCTTTCTCGAGTGAAAAATAGTCTTGTCTGAATCAAGAGAGAAATATGCTCAGATCAAGTACCATTTACAAATGAATACAGTCCAAAACAGTTCTAAACAAATATATTGGTGGATTTTGATTTGAGGGGATAACAAGGCTTGGACTTTTTCCCTGGAGAAAGTGTTATTATGGATTATAGACTGGTATATTAGACAGAAGCAATGGTTTAAATTTAAAACAATTGTTTCTTACAAAAACAAAGCTTTTCTCTTGACAATACATTCATTGATGGACTGGAGTCATGCCGGTTACTTGTAAATTATTAAGATGTTTTTATCAGATGTTTGGACTCTCAGTCTGATGGCATCCATTTACTGCAGAGCATCCATTGCTGAGTAAGTGATATGAGTAAACTTGTAACAAATTTTCATTTTCGGTGTGAACTATTCCTTTAGAGGGAACTACAAGTGCAGTATATTGTTATTCATTATTCGTGTCTTGGTTTATTCTCTCTCTCTTTCTCTCTCCCACTGTGTCTGTCACCCTTAGGTGGATCTAGAAGAAGAAATGCTTAAAAAAAAGGCTGCCTCCCTGACTTTGGGCCAAACAGTCTCTCTCTACGCACTCCGTGTTTTCCTCAACCTAGTAGTCTCACTACTCATTGGTGCAACTTTATATGGTATTGCACAGGCAACTCAGTTCAGCCAGGTTAGCTGAAGTTATATCCCATAATGCCTTGGGCCAGTAAATTCAGATTCATGATTTGTTTAAGTAGAAGTTTTAAGATGATATACAAGTAAGATTATAAAATAAAGGAAACCTCAGTAATTACTAATTTGGTTGAGGTTCTGATCACCCTGTCTGGCTTTAATTTCAATAATTAATTCATTAAAATCTCTCTTTCTCTCAGTCCACGAAAAGATCGGACTTTTACAGGGCTGCTGTTGCAATACTTACCCTCCATGGTCATAACAGCAAGCAATTTTGTGGTGCCGCTACTGTGCGACAAGATTGCATTACTGGAAAAGTATTCTCCCAGTACCACTGTCATCCTAGCCCTGTTGAGGTTCGATCAATACTCACACCCATACAGAATAAAAATATCAGAGAGGACGCAGAGCAGATAAATGAAGAGCAGTACTTGTTTAGCCTTGGTTAGAGCATCACTGAGAGCTCTTAGCCTGCAGTTTCTATTGTGACCCTCATTAAATAGCTTTCAAAATGAATCATTTCAAATGAAGCACTGTCATTTTCTCTAAACACTCACACATTTTATATTCATACATTGCTCTCTTTGATTTGGTCTTTGTCATTATTCTTTTGGAGACTCTTCTAGTTGTTTGATTTGACTATCTGTTGGTTATTGTAGGGCGGTATTCCTGCGTTTGGTGAGTTTGGGTGTTTTGCTGTACACTCTATGGGAGCAGATTACCTGTAAGGGAGAAAGCAGTGATGAAAACTGCAAGCCCTGTAACTACTATTACGGCCAATATAAGGTAAATATTTTTACAATTTAAAAAATAGCTGTTTCTATTTTAATATATTTTTAAATGAAATGTGTTCCTGTGATCACAACGCTGAATTTTCAGCAGCCATTACTTCAGTCTTCAGTGTTACATGTTTCTTTAGAAATCCTTCTAATTTGATGACTTGATGCTCATGAAACATTTCTTATTCATTTTGAAAGCAGTTGTGCTGCTTAATATTTCTGTGGAGATGTAATACTTATTTTTCAGGATTATTTAATAAGTAGGACATTCAAAAACACAGAAATTGAAATCTTTCGCATAACAATGTAAATGTCTTAACTGTCCTGTTTGATAAATGAATGCGTCCTAATGCATGAATAAATCATTTATTTAAAAAAACATACTCTTCCCAAACGTTTGAACTGTTCAGTGTAAGTTTTATGATAGATGTCTTGCTGTTTAACGCCTCTTTCTGTCTCTGTTATTTTTTTTTTACTTTGAATCCCTTTCTCACAATTACATAGTGCTGGGAGACACGTGTTGGACAGGAAATGTATAAACTGACTCTTTTTGACTTCCTGATTACCATCGCTACACTTATCCTGGTAGAATTCCCACGCAGGTATGTTTACACATTTGAGCATTCGGTCATACATTTCTGTATTGAAAATGTAAGCCTTTAACTTCTTATTGCCATTTTCAGGATTGTGGTTGATCATTGCTCATGTAAACTGACTCAGTGGGTGGGACGGCAGGAGTTTCTGGTTGCCCCGAATGTTCTCGCTCTAGTTTACAGTCAAACGGTGGTTTGGACTGGAGCTCTTTTCTGTCCATTGCTGCCATTCATCAACACCATCAAATTCATACTCTTTTATTACTTCAAAAAGGTACCATGAACACGTCCCTCTTAGACACGCACATCTAAGTTTACAATTGATTCCAATTTCTCATTTGTTTCTGTTTGCTTGTGTCAGATAACTCTCTTCCAGAATTGTCAACCAGCAACAAGAAACTTCAGATCCACCACCTCCAATTTCTTCTTCCTGTTGGTTCTGCTGTTTGGATGGATGTTGTCCAGCGTGGTTCTCCTTTACAGTGTGGCTAAGTCAGTGTGGCCTGTAAAGATTTATGCTGTAGCACACCGATTTTAATGACAGGGAAATGATATTTGTGTATAATCATGTATATCTCAAGTGTTATTGTTGACTTTCTGCATATCTCTCCTTTTATTTGGTAGTATTCATCCATCTTATGGCTGTGGGCCTTTCCGCATGAACTCAGCAATGTGGGAAGTTGTGCCAGGAGCTGTCGAATTGCTAAGCCACACCAGTAAAGAATTCTTGTTTTATATCGGCTCCCAGAAATTCTCCATACCACTCTTCATCTTCTCTTGGTCAGTATAAACAGCCTTTCACTTCAGCATTTCTTACTGTTTCATGTCAAATTTGACTCAATATCCAATATTTCTGTAACTGTAATTTATTTAAAGACATTGATATTCCTATAAAGAGTTGCTTAAGAGATAATGTTGCCTAAGTAATATATTGCTGCAGGATTAGGACTGATTTTTGATTTGTAATATAAACAGTGTGCTCCTGTGCTACGTGAGCGCTTTAACATCTGTCCATGGGAAAAGTGTAACACTGCTGAAATCTCAGTGTAAACTGGTAAGTTCGTTGTTATGAGTAATCCAAATCTATAGATTAAAATGGTTATGCATATTTAAATTGTGTAATTGTATAATATAATAAGATTTAATTACAATCAATTTCCTTTGTATACCTTTTAACAAAAAGTGTTTGTGATCGGAATATTAAATAAATATAACAAAAATGCTAAGATAAAATAATATAACATTTATAAAAGGGGTGTGATCACCTACCTAAACTATGACTTTTTAGTTTCCAATTTATCCTCTGACTGGAACCAATATTAATCAATCCTTTAATCCTTCCTTTAATCCATACTAATCCATCCTTTAATCCATATTTATCTGGGTGTAACAGGAACAGCGTGACAAGCAGTTCCTGGTCAGACAAATTGAAGAGCTGAATGCCACAGTGCAGAAGGAAGAGCATGAACCACAGCTGCCCCAGAGAGAGACCAAGCCCGTATACCACACAGCAACACAGAGGAATCAACATTACAATTATGCATTTGATCCCGATGAACACCCAATGCCATATTAAGACTTCAGTGCAGTTTATACTGGAATTCTGACATTTGTGCACTCCATTATTTTACAGAAATACAACCAATGATATTTTCACTACCGTGCAAAGTGTTTTTTTTTTTTTAATACTTTGACTTAGCAAGGATGCATTAGTTTGATTAAAAGTGACAGTAAAGTGATGGTGACTAGTGGCTGAACATGTAATTGATTGGAAATTGGAACATTGAATACTGTGATGATGTATAAAGTTTTGATTGTAAAGTTGAAAAAAAGTGACAGTAAAGTATAATGTTACAAAATATTTATATTTCAGTGTTCTCTATTCATCGAATCCTGAAAAAACTTATCACTGTTTCTACAAAATTATTAAGAAGCACAACCATTTTTAACAATGACAAAAAAGAAGAAGAAAATGTTTCTTGTGCACCAAATCAGCGTATCAGAATGCACACTCAAGATTGGAATAATGGCTACTGAATATATTTCATTTTAAAATATGAATAGTTTAAATAGAAAACAATATTACTGTTTTAATCTATGATCAAATTAATGCAGATTTGGTGAGCATAAGAGTATTCTTTCAAACTAAATGTTAATTTATAAAATATCTGCTTTTTATGAGTCAATGTACCTTTTTTTACTCAAGTCTTTAAACATGAAAAAAGGCCATTAAAACTGCATTCTTTAAAACATTTTCAAATATGAATAATGGACAATCATTGTAAATTCCTGAGCGTTACGACATATTCAAGTATTATATAAATTCTGAAAATTGTTTCCTGGCAAACAAAAGGCTTTCGTTGAGGGTTTGTTTTAGTTGCGCCATCATGTGGTAGCCTACATGTAGTGCATGACTATTCAATGCGTCACAAACATTTTACGTGTGACGTGTCACGCATGGCATCTTCCGGTGTTTGCAAAGCATTCTTTCTCTACCATTGAGTCGGTATATTTTTTCGAAAGCTGTTCTTTTGTGCGTTTTTTTGAACATTCAGTATGGAAGAAACGGATCTAATTTACACAGGGGTTCAGTGGCGAGTTTGAATTTCGCTGCGTAAATTAGTTTGTTGACGAGTCGGTTTGTTTTGAGCCATAAACTAAGCTGTTGCCTTATTGGACCTTGTGTGAGGTTTGACAAACTTGCTACGAGACAAGAACTACATTTGTCTGTTTCACCGTTCTCTTAAGTTTTACATAATGAACATTTTGCCCAAAAAAAGCTGGCATGTGCGCAATAAGGACAACATTGCGCGCGTGCGCCGCGACGAGGCTCAAGCTGCAGAGGAGCAACGCGAGATTCAGCGGCGAGTGGAACGCGCAGAGCAAGAGGTAACCATAGCAACCCAGCATCTTTCCACTGTTTCTAGGTTAATTTACTACATTCCCATCCCCTCCTGCACTTAGTGACCTCGACTTGAGTCCTCTCAGAATTACTTTAAACTAAATAAAATATGTATTTAGTCATTTTTTAGTTTGTTTGGCATTTATCTTAAATATAATGCATGCATAAATGCTAAGTTGCTATCTAAATGTTACCTTATGGCTTGAATTTGACCTGAATGTTGGCTTCTGATCTTTCCATCTATCCCATAATCCCTCAGGCTCGAACTGAGTATTTGAGAAATAAATCTCAAGCAGCCCTTCAGCAGACAGGAAAATGGACCGAAGATGGAGAGATGGCGGAGACAAGCCGAGGAGCCCAAGAGATCGAACACTTAAATCTGTTTCCTCTAGAGGACTCGTCTGAAAAGAAAGGAAATACAGAATACCTCAAAGAGAAGAAGGAAGAGAAGGTGTGACAAAAACCTCCTTACTTACACTATTAAGAGTTGACGTTTTACTTTTATACTGCACATAGATGGTTTAAAAGGGTAATTTCCTGTGATATTTTATTTTAGGAGAAGCAGGAGCGTGCTATTGGTCTTTTAGTGTCTCTAGGTCCCGCTCCTGGAACAGAAGCAACTCCCTGGTACCTGAAAGGTGGAAAAGAAAAAGAAGAAGATGGAGACAAGAAAGAGAAAGGCAAAAACAAGCCAATTACCTTAACTGAAGAGGAGAGAGAAAAGAAAGACCGGAAGCTGAAAGACCTTTTGGATCCTCTTAAAGAAATGAAGAAAGCACTGGCAGTGAAGGACAAGAAGAAGAAAAAGTATAAGCAGGAGAAGAAGAAATACAGAGGAGAGAAGAGGAGTGGAGAGAGGTGTGAAATACATTTTCTATTTCTGTCAACACCAATACATCATCTTGTCTGGCTACACAACAATGTAGTCATACTAAATCCCAACTCAAATATCTTCCTTGTGTCATGCTTAAAATCAAAAATCTTTTGTGGTTATGCTAGCATTTCTGAAAACAGGTATTGTTAAATAGTTTACTACTGTGAAAATGACTTAAGAATATAGTAACATCTGTAGTATCAGGATCATAACTCAGATGCAATGGAGCTCGTAAATTCCTTAATTTATCCTCACTATTTTCAGTGAAGCTCAGTCTGAACATATTTTCATTACACATAATACTTATTATAAGTTTTGGTTTCCATAAACCTTGAGGAAGACATTTGAGAGACGGCAGTTTCCGTGCTCCATTTACACCATGGACGTTGATGCCCCAGACATTTGAGAGCAGAGAATGGTGGGCGTTTTTTCCCAAGCATTTGAAGCAGAATACAGCTTGTTTTTACTATTCAAATTTGGCTGAGTGGTTAATAAAGCATTTTTCTGTGGTGTGACAAACTCAGAACACACATTTAATATTGACTTTACACGGACTTTAAAGAACTTAAAAGAGTTTCCCGTTTTCTTCTGTTGTGTAAAAGTGCAGTCTATAATTACAAACAAATACAAAAGTGTTACGTAAATTAGACCCTGAGAATTGTTTCCCTTGCAAACAGGTTCACGTATGCATGAGAGATTTGTTTGTTGAGTCCATTTGTCAACTATTTCATCCTAAAATGATTCATTTTCCTCTCATGACAGTTCAGTTGAGAGGTTACGGGCTGAACGGCTGCAGAGAGAAGCGGAGGAGAGGAAAAGGACACAGGCTTTAGTGGATCAGAAGAGCGGAGGCGGGAAAGAAAAAGAGCACGAGCGAGGGATGGGGGATAGAGACAGACCATACAACAGCGCCTACTTTCCTGAATTGGCACGGAAAAGGCAAAGGAGAGACAGAGATCAGTATGGCTTTTATTAGCTTACAAAGGCAGTGATTCAATAAGTCTAGAAATTGCAGAACTGTTTTGTGGTCAGACAAGAAATTAGCCATGTGCAAAGTGTGAAGACCATTTAAAATGACTGATTACTACCTACAAGCCATCGATCTGGCCTCTGCAACACTTTAATGGCGTCTGATGACTTTCTGATGAAAAAATAGACAAACAAGAACACCTCCTTTTTTTGTGCTCACAGCAAAGGAGTGATTAAGTTGTTGTAAAAATGTCATCTTATGATTTGTAGGGTCTGCATCAGGGTTATTTTCCTGAACAATTGAGATGTATCAGCATTACAATGCGGACAAGCCATTATTGTGAGACTAAGAAAATATTTTCTTTGCTGGTGATATTGGAGTCAATAAAATGTTTTGTTCTTGTCATGTCTAAATACTTCATTTTACCCTGGTATTGCATAGCGGGGCTACACTGCAAAAAGTCTGGTCTATATTGCCATTTATTCTGGCCACATAATGCCCTCTTACTGTCCTAAGATCAAAATATACATGATTACGAATAGGACATTGTAGAATCACACACAAGTTCTTATTAAATGAAGATTTGCTGATATTCTCTTCATGCCAGAGTCCAGTATCCTTTGAACATATTTTTTTAAATTGCACTGGATAAATATCTCTTAGGAAATTATAATACTCTGCAGAACATTAACAGAGTCAGCCATATTATGTCAGCTTGTTACTTCCATGAAAATAGCCAGGGACGCTAGCATGGCATTCAATCACCAACCAACCCTGATGTAAAGTGTTGACATTTTTTGATGTTTTTTTTACATGGCAGTTAGAGAGGTTTATCCTAGATAGATTCTACCACAATAAAATATTTTTGCGAAAAAATGGCATAGCTTTCTCTTTAAACAGTTGTACAGAAAATGTGTGCAGACTCAGTACCGTGCTGAAAATAAGTATAGTTATTTCACAGAAACAAAGCAGAATATACATATTTTTGTGCAATATGCATCAGACATTCACATATTGTGGAAATGCTATGTAAAGCTTCCCCTAGAAATACTTATATATGCCTCTATTCTTTATCCTTTGTGGTTCATAATATAAAGTGCAATTGTTGTTTTATTAATTAATTAATATGCACTGTTTTCACTCTAAGCAAATATTTTTGTACGAATAAAAATAAATGCAATGAGGATGAGATTATAAATTAGTTGGTATTTAAAGACATCTTTCTGGTGAAAAAATGTGGCCTTTTCCAGACAGACAGAGATTTGCATGTCATCACCGCTCCGTGTAGGTGGTCCGATTTATGGGGATTTTGATGCTATGATACCCAAAGCCACGACACGGGGGCGTTGATGTTCTCTCCAGTCTAATAAACAAACGCTTTTGTTAGCCGGCAGCAGGTACCTGAGCGAAGGGCATCGCATAATCGTTCTACCTACGAAAATCGCCGCGAGGCGCACGCAGCTCCACAGAGATCATAATAGCGCAAGCTCGCTCGCGTCTGACGTAGAGGGGCTTCTTGGCAGAAAACATAGCTGGACCACTCACATGATACTGACACTCCATATAGGATCGGATATAGAACCAATAGAATGACTTCACTGGTGTTTTCTGCTCGTTTTCGACCGATGGGACGCGATGAGGACGGAATAGTAACAGCGCGCTGGTGTGGATGCG
The DNA here is from genome assembly GCA_027564155.1 of Gymnocypris eckloni scoliostomus. Lineage (NCBI taxonomy): Eukaryota > Metazoa > Chordata > Actinopteri > Cypriniformes > Cyprinidae > Gymnocypris > Gymnocypris eckloni. The sequence goes on from CM050424.1 coordinate 7,685,799, forward strand.
GATCGCGGGATTAGGCTGACACAAAAGAGCGTTCACGCCGTGTTTAATTGCGGATTAAACGAGGGCATCAGCCTTGCACAACAAGAAGACGATTTTTATTAGCGGGGAGCCAGACGCGCGGTGGGGAACGTTGACAGCGTCGCTCGGATGGTGGTGCCGTGGACCGCGCGACTATGTCACTACAGTACTGGGTGATTGTTCTGGTGGGGCTGATGTCGTACTTCAACCCGGAGAGAGCTCTGGGAGCCCCGCAGAAGGAAGGTGAGCGTGTCGTTCAGATGGCACGGTGTTATTGATGCGCTCGAGGGGGGAGGAGGCGACGAGACGCTGTATGAATAAGGAAAATGTGACAGTCTGATGAGAATATTTGACATTTCTGGACGGGGGGTGACTCGTGTATTATTTCATAATTCAGTCATATCTATTATACATAAGTTTAATATAATGTGTCGTTATTTGAGCCCAGGCATCCTGCGCTGATGATAATAAAGGTGTCTGGCTGGTATGCTAGTACGCATGTATGATTCTTCATTGTGGGCCTGCAAAACAGCTCTCCTCTATGGAATTTTACATATGGGCCTGAGGTAGTAGATATTTGACATAACGCGATTTTCCCTGAATCATCATATGCCCCTGTTTTGGCAGAACTGCGTCATCTGCGGTTTATTTATTATGTCTGATGTTTTATTCCGCGCGTTATTTTAGCAGCATCGTGAACACAAATGTGCCAGCAGGCCCGCGTGTTTATTTGTGTGCTCGTATGCAGTATGTGTAACCATATGGTCAAACAAGGGAACTGCGCACAGGTCCGTGTCTACAACAATAAAAGGTTATCAGATGAATAATAACACCCTTCATGTATTCACACAACTACCTGCTCATGCCTATATATTTCCACAGTTCAAGTGGACGAATTCCATGGGTGATTCTCGAATGCTATTGTTAATTGCAAGCGTGGCATTTGTGGTAATGATATGATTTTGAATATGCATTTACGCGATTTTTTTGTCATGAGTTACTAGCCTGTGCATTGATCACAAGTAGGTTCGAGTGTTCTGACATCATGTGATATTTAGAAATGATAAAGCGGTATTATATTCTCCATAAAACGAGAACAAGATAGGCTTCTGATATTCTGACTTGTGAGATACTATTATAAATATATTTCAAAATAATAATAATGATTATGCGTTATGTAATATTATATGATCATAATTGTGATAATATAAATTAATAATAATATTAATGTTTATTTTGCTGTTAATAAAAATACCTACTACTTTATCGTTGTGAAAATGGTGTTATAATGTTTAGGTTTCTGTTATTTTCCTGAAAAATGGCATCTATAACTTAAAATTAGCTCAGCCTCAAATGACCTGCACTGTTTTCACACAACAGACCTTAATGACTGCTTAGTGACTCCTTTAAAACAGCCTTTCCCAACTTCAGTCGGGACCTTGCTGTCAGTCCATGTGTCCAAAAATCTCTTTGTGGAGCCTATGCTATTTTAGGAAAAACATGGTCCATTGCCTCTAAAAGTTACATTACTTTTTGCAAATGATTAAGGAATATAGTAACATCTGTTTCTCTCATCACAGTTTTAAAGAATTGCATTATTTTTATCCTCACTATTTTCAGTGATATTCTCAGTTCAAACATATTTTATTACATGATAGTTTTTATTTTTTACTTAGTAAAAGGAAGCAAGTAAAAGGGAGGTGTAATGTCTCTATCCATGGCGTGTGCACTAACATTGATGAATAAACAATGAGGTTTCAAATCAGTTGAAGACATTTTAGTTTAGTGGATATTCAGTTTAGCATTTTAATCACAATGCCAAAGGTATTTAACCTCCTTGCCCTCCTCCCCACCTTGTCTTCTCCACAGATGGCTGTCCTAAAACAAACGGCCAAATTGAGGTACAAAATCAAGTATGGCACCTTTCCTTCTGACCCAGCAACCCTGCAGATTCAAGAATCTTTTTCAATAATCCAGTCCCTTCCCTTAAAAAAGGCCTTTCCCCAAACAAACTCCAAATATCTTTCCTTCTTCTTCAATAATGACGAGTACAAGAAATGTCTTGTATGATGACTCTGGTTTCTCTCCTTTGCTTCCCTTAAACCTTAATTCTCAAACCCCTCCCTAAATCCAATCTGAAGGTGATCTATTCTGAGTTCCTCTGCTTTTCTCTGTACTTTAACCCTGTGTGCAATGAAAACACTTCATTGGATTCCTGTGCTATGTTCTGAATGTAACGCTGCCCTTTTCAATTTTACCCTGTTAGGAATATATACAAGTCCTCTCTCTCTCTCTCTCTCTCTCTCTCTCTCTCTCTCTCTCTCTCTCTCTCTATTTTTCTCTATCTATGGATAAATCCCTTAGAAATTTGTAAGGCTAGATATGTAAAACTCTACCCTCTTTTTTCCCCTCAGTCTCTCTGTCCCGGGACGGCTCTCTCTCTCCTCCCCCTTATGTGATTATTCTCATCTCCTGCTCTGGGCTGGTCTTTTGTTCTTTTGCTTCTCACCTGCCTTTGCTGTAAGAGAGGAAGTGTGGGATTCAATGTAAGTCTCTTTGTACATATGAGTTTATGTGAATTTTGCATAACGTGGGTGTTACTGATATGAATCAGCGTGAAACGTGTTTTCTTGTTCATCTGATGGTGGTTTAATATATTTTTTATATATTCCCACCTCCACCTTTCTCTTTTAGGAGTTTGATAATGCTGAAGGGGAAGAATGCTCTGGGGCTTCCAGCCCTGTTCCTGAGGACAGTTTGTCCTCCTGTCCATCTCTACCAGAGGTTTACACTCTTCCACTGCGGGATAAGAACTGCCCCACTTTTCCGAATGGCACAGGTAAAACCATTTACTAAAGGCAACATGCATATCTTGCTCCATAACGTGTTCATAAGTGACAAATAAACTGTCAATGTATAGATATATATACAGATATATAACTCAGTCCTATTAAATCCCACAGACAGTTCCCAGTGCTTCCGAAGGCACACTCTCAACTACCTGCAAGAGATTGGAAATGGCTGGTTTGGGAAGGTAGACACATTTAAATGAAAATATTTGTATTCTCGGGAACAGCTTGAATTATCTAACACTAATGGAAACCCAAAATGGTGGGGGTGCCTAAGAAAAGTGAAAGGTTTAGTATTATAATTTTATGTATAATTTTTTACATTTTATCTATTTTATATAGGCTGTTTCGTGCAAACACAAAACTAGATGGAAGTAATTATTGTGTTTATTTGTTTTATGGATATGCACTTGAAGCTTCTGAATCAGTGTCATAGTCTAAATATCTGTGAAACTGATCATTATACACAAGCAAGTATTGAATCTTTGAGTTTAAACAAGTAAAATATGGTATTTCAGGCCATGGTCTAATTTTTCACTCTTTCTTACTTGATGGCCATCTACATTGACCTGAATTTGTCTAATGTCTGGGTTGTCCTGGTCTGTATGTCCTCACTGCACTTATTTGTTTAGCTCCATTCTACACACTTTCTCTTTCTTTTCCTCTTTTTTTTTATTTGTCCAGATATAGTGTAGTAAACTGATTTTTTTGGTATAAGTGTTTGATCTGTCTCTGGTAGGTAATCCTGGCTGAAGTGCTGTGTGACTGCAGCTCCTATCAGGCTGTGGTGAAGGAGCTGAGGGTCAGTGCTAGTCCTCTGGAACAGAGGAAGTTCTTGGCAGAGTCCGAACCATACAGGTCAGACAAACTGGGCTTCTCTGGCTGGCATTATGTCTTGCTGATTGTTGTTTTTCCAAGTTAGTCCATGTATTTTTTATTTATTTTTTCTGCTGCTGCTTTTTATTGAGGCTATTATTTCCCACTTATCTAACACTCAAATTGCTCATGCAAGCAATGAAATAAATTTTTGTGTTCATTTATTTGCATTACAATTGCTTGTGAAGGTTTCATTTGAACGCTGGACATATACATACACACATCATTTGTATAGGTCCAGATGGGCCCAAGAATGCTAAAAAAACATTACTGATCTATTTATTAGATCAAAGTTTTAGTTTCATTACATTTGCTCTCTCCCGTTCTCTTCTCCCTCTCACCCTGTATAATGTATGTTTACAAGAACATTGACAACACAGCTAATCTTTATTGATTTGTTTCTCTCAACTCACAGAAGTCTTCAGCATCCAAATATTCTGCAGTGTTTGGGGCAATGCAGTGAGAGCGTTCCTTTCCTCCTGGTCATGGAGTTTTGTCAACTGGTGAGAACCAAAATTTGGATATTGAGACCAATTTTAGACAAACTTTTGTAGAGAAAATAATTACAGCCTTAGATGATTTGTTTGTCTCTTATGGGTAGTTCAGGGAAATATAGTCAATGGGTCTCATTCGTGAAACACTGGCACATTCATTTAATTGAAGCAATTTATGTAAGAATGAATTTATTATGTATTGGAATAGTTAATGTTTTTTGTTTTGTTTAAAATTTTCATAGAAATTAATTCAGAATGTTTCATGAACAAGGCACATTGTGTACTCAAGGGACTGAATACATTTAAATATACCATTTCATTATGTAATCATTAATTGTATTTGCACTTTTAATTAGGCATCTGATCCTATTTTCTGTATTAAATAATTTTCTGTATTTCTTTCTTTTTTTGTGTATGTGTCTGTATCTGCAGGGTGACCTGAAGAGGTATTTAAGAGCTCAGAGGATGTCTGATGGGATGACCCCTGACCTGTTAAACAGAGACCTCTTGACATTACAACGTATGGCATATGAGATCACCTCAGGTCTCCTGCATCTCCATGAGAACAATTACATTCACAGGTAAGAATGATGAAATCTTTAACTTTAAGTGTTCAGGATCATATGAATAACACAGACAAAGCATTTGTGAAACTGGAGTGAAATCAAAAACGATGATACTGTTCACTAATTGTCTGTTGATCTCCAGTGATTTGGCACTGAGGAACTGCCTCCTCACTTCAGATCTTACTGTTCGGATCGGAGACTACGGCCTTTCGCACAACCAATATAAGGTACTTAAACAATTACTAAACAGCATTCCACTTCAAATAGACTTTATAGAACAGGACCTTAATCAATCAGTATCATAGTTTTTTTTAGTATGGAATGTTTTTTTTGTGTTAACCATAGAAGGTGATTTGTTAGTATTCAAAACAAATATTTTGAATTGCATACTTTTCAGCATATAAATGCATGTATATAAATGGTGTTTGAGCAGCATAGGCAATTTTTATTGTTTATTTTTAATTTTGATAATGTTGTTTTCCATATTTTACACAAACAGGAGGATTACTATCTAACCCCAGACAAACTGTGGATACCTCTGCGCTGGATTGCCCCTGAACTTCTAGAGGAGTTTCGCGGGAATCTGATTTTCACTGATCAAAACCAGCAATGTGTGGTATGAAAAATTATAGACAAATGGATTTAAATGGAAGAGTCCAATAATAGCACAGCTAACTAACAATAATGTTAAAAAGTTGTTAAAAAAAATGTTACTAAAGTTTTTTTAATTATAAAATCAAAATATTTTAGGGACTTTAATAATACCATATAATACAATATTCTTTGATTTAATAATACTGTATAATATTTTCACTCTTTATTCCAAAGTATCAACTTTATTTCCTATTTTATCCCAGTCTATCACTTGTGCTACTCTTGGTTTTTCATAAACTTTAACCACTTTCTCCCTTTTATATTACAACTGACAGGTCTCTGGGTGTTGTAATATGGGAACTGTTTGAGTTTGGGGCTCAGCCGCACAGACACCTGAGCGATGAAGAGGTACTCACCTTTGTCATCAGGGAACGACAGATCACTCTGGCTCAACCTCGCCTCAAACTCGCTCATGCAGACTATTGGTCAGTATTTTTAATGCCTTTAAATAGATGAAACTGTATCTGCACATAGATGAGGATACAGAATTCAGATTCACCTACAAAATGTTAAACACTTACAGAAATGAATAGTTTTTGTGAAATCACATTATCATTTAATAACTAGCGTAAAAATGACTTTTTCCTTGAAATCAATGAATCATGAGTGTATTTTGTCTGACTGCACTCTTAATAAAATGAGGCAAAAATGAAACAGGATTTGTAATCTAAAAAAGCAAAAATGTAGTATATAATTCTTATATAAAACTCATTTTTATATATATTTTTGTATATTTCATTAGGTATGAGGTCATGCAATCTTGCTGGCTACCTCCATCCCAGCGGCCAACGGTCAACAAAGTCTTCCTCCTTCTCTCCTCTCTCCTTGCTGCAGAACAAGGAAGCCGGAAGAGTGCTAGAAGAGATGAAGATGAGGAGGATTATGATGAAGACAGTGGAGAAGAAAGGAGAAGAGAGAGCGACGAGTCGTTTGAAAGACGATGGGATACCCTCCGGCCCCCAGCTTTTCAGTCAGCCGCACACAAACTTCTGAGGGAGAGAGATTTTGGGAGGGAGGATGGCTGTCTAAGAGAAAATGGAAACTCATTTCCTCTTTTGGACCCAGTAGACCATATGATCACTCCTACATCTGAGCTAGATGACATCCTTACTGTAACAGAGACCAGCAAAGGTTTAAACTTTGAATATTTCTGGGAAAAGGCCCATTGCAGGCGAGGGTACAAACCACTTCCTCCACCTCAACCAATACCAACACCCAATTCTGGCCACAGGCAAACCTTGGACACACCCACCGTTGTCCCGTGATCAGTGCCCGCAGCCCTTCACTGGCCAGCGAGTATTACATTCGCCTAGAAGAGCATACTCCCCAGGATAAGTCCCCTAGTCTAGGAAAAGGCCGGTTGTTAAAAAAAAGTTCAATGTGTCCTAGAGATCTGGAGCTGGTCGAGCTTCAAACAGGGTCTACTGGAAAAGATAGACCAGATTTCAGTCAGCAAGATGGCTTTGCGAGAGGCACCTCTCAGATGGTCAGATCCAGTGAGGTAAAGATTAGTGTTCCAAATACTGGCTTGGTTGAGTTTAGTAAGAAGAGCTGTAACCGAGTGACGGATTATGCTCTCATAGACATTGGAGAAGCAAACCAAAAGTCCCTTAGTCCTCAAGCGCCCATCCTCCCACCTAAACCTCGTTCAATGTCCATGTCCTCTGGCAGCCATCTATACTCACGTCCCCTGCCTGTTCCTCCGTTAGGTTACGCAAGAACATACGGGTTAGACATCTACCCTGGATCCTCGTTCCCGACAGGCAAAGTTGAGACCTCGGATTCTTTACTAATGAGTTCACTGTCAAAAGCAAACTTTAACCATTTAGGCTTAAATCGCACTCACCAGACACTGCCCCCATCTCCATCACTTTCTCCTTCTATTCCACCATCTTCTGGTAGTCACTCCCTGTTTCTTCCAACTCAAACCTGTCCTCCACCTCTCCCTCCCCACTATAGACTCCAGAAGGGTCAAAATTACTTTCAGAGACATATTCCAGATACAATGCGATGCACTTACAAAGAGACCCACTCAGCTGTGACCATACTGATGAGAGAAATTCTGACAGAGGTATGACACGGTCTCAGTCTTTGTATAATTCAAGAGATGCTGTAGAGACGTATACTATAGACAATGAGTCCAGAATGACTCGATCTCAATCCACAATTCCAAAAATTGAGAGAACATCATCCTCTAGCCCGGATTTCTCCAAGGATGATGATGATGATGATGATGATGATTCACCCTTCATGTCACCGCATAGATCCACCTGTGGAACAACCATTCAGCACACAAACCTGGTTAATGAACCAGACCCAGCTACATCTGAGCTTTTCTCAAGGGGAATGAAGCGAACACAATCCCGCCTCGCCACCATCCTACCGACCATTTGGAGGGAAGATGCAGTCATGCAACATGAGCGAGTTGCAGCTGCTAGAAAATCTCCCATACATTTGTTTCTGACTGAGATCTCCAATGACTCTGTGGACATGAAAGATAGAGAAAGCTTGTGGGGACGAGAGAGTGATGGAAGGAAAGACAAAGGAATGCGGAGATCCCAGTCTCTTATCACAGAACTTGACTCATCCTCACAAATTTGGCCTCAGACAAAGACTTTCTGCCTGGATATGAAGGCCGTGGCAAAAAGAGAGATTTGTTCCTTACAGAGATTGAGACATCTGTGTCAGATTGTGAGGATGCATATGATGGCGAAGGTGGCACCCCGGTTTCCAGATTTGGAACTACTCCTCATCCTTTTGCATATCACTCAGATCTACCAGCGTATGCAGAAGCTGAAGAGGCGTTTTTATCAGGGATAAAGAAGTCTCATTCATTGCTCTCCGAAATATCTACTGAGAGTGTTGAACCTGAGCCGAATAAGGGGGAAATGTCGAGAGAGGAATTCCTGAAGGAGATTCAATCTGCTGAAACATTTCTAACTGAAATCATTACAAGACAACACAAAAAGGAAGATAGTGTTTCACCTACTCCATTGTCTCCTGAGTATGAGTCAATATGCATTGACCCAGAATCATCTCAGACAATACAGTTTGAATCAGAAAGAGCAAGAGCAGGAAAGCCGCCAGGTGTCACAAAAGAAGCAATTTATGCTCAGTCACCAAGCGGGCGAAAAGGAGTGAAATAAAAGTTGCTATGCGCCCAGAAATTCCAGTACTTCAGATTGCATCTGAGTTACAAAATCTTGAATCAGCTCAGAAATTAAGTCCAGTCAGTCACTGTTCACCTGAAATGGAGCTAGAAAAGCATTCCCTTAATGATTTTCCTCCCTCAGAAGTTATGCCTAAAAATGGGCCTCTATTAGAGCACATATCTCCCATTATAAAAGAGAAACAAAATTCTCAAGAGTCTCACAATCAGCATGACTGTGTAAGTGAAGGTCCAGTAGAACCCAGGAATCAGCATACTGTTAATGGTTCACTGAGCTGTGACAAAAATCAAATCCATGATGATACACAACTTGTAAGTGCAGATGAAAATTATTTGAAGGGCATGTTTGTTCAGGCAAAAGAACTAATGCAGACAAATTATCACAATGTTTCAGCTGGCTTCGAGGTGATGACATCAAATGCAACATTTGAAGATATACACAATGAAAAACTGCCAGAAAATCCAAACGAGGGGCCAAATAAATCTAATTTCCTTGATCCTTCACAAAACTGTAATTCAGCAGGTGGCACAAACTCTACAAAGGAAAGTGAATACAGTTCAAATATGAGTCAAGACTGCCCCACTGCCAACTTGCAAATGGAGACATCCTCTGAATTCCACAAACAAACCACTTTACCTGACAATGAAACTAGTTCAAGGACGACGTGTCATGATAAAGACATGACAATGGCAAAAGAGCAAATACTTCCAAGTGGATCTTCACTCTTTTTGAATGAATCAAGCACAGATGTGTTCCACTTGCCTATGGTGCATGAACCCAACTCTGATCAGTCACTTTCCTCCATGACCCCCACAGATTCCGTCTTGTCACCTTTGACCTCTAGTTCACTTGATTGCCTCACACCTGGAGACTCCTGGTTAGGTGGAGGAAGTGGTGGATGGAGAGCCCTGGGAACTGAAACACCACACCGGGATTCGGCCTACTTCTCTGACAGTGACTTGGATGGTGGAGAGGTTTTAGGCAGAAGAGGCACCGATATACCTGCCGGGAATCGAGGTATATTGATGGGAATTGAGGAAAAGATTGAGGATGAAGGACTACTGGAGAATTTAGAAAAGGAAGTGGAGATGAAACAAGATATGCAGGAATTGTGGGGTTCAAATGAGAGAGTTGATGTAGAGAAGGCTGTCATACAAGGTGCTGTCATTTCAAGAGATTCTCAAAGTGAATGCAATGCTGAGTTTATTGCAAGGTTGTTTTACAATGGAGAGGATGAGCCAAATAATGGAGTTCCATTTTGCAACAGCTCCCTTAACATCCAAAACTCCTCTCTAGATAAAATTAGTGAGCCAGTCACGTCTCACACATTTTCAAAAGAAAGAGCGCTTCACGATTCAGGTGCTACAGATCTTAGACTGCTCGCTGACATCGTCTCAGACCCTCAAAACCCCGTTTCTGGACCAGTTTGTCAAGAACAACTCATCGAACATTGCTCATATTTGCAAACAACGAAGTATAAAGAGGTACGTTGTACATCACCTGAATTCCCAGTTGATGAACAGTCATCAGACACAAGTAAATCCAGGTTATCACGGTTTTACAGCATACAGTCTGATTATTCTAAATGCATAATTAGCCCTAAGATAAACACAAAGCTCAGCAATGATGACACCAAATGCGACCTGACCCAATTCATCTGGTCTGAGACAAATGCTGAACAACCTACAGGAGAGGAAAAGGTTAAGCTTGATATCCAAGACATAGATGCAAATGAACTAGGCTTGAGAAACCTCTCGTATTTAGAAGAGCGTGAGAATGAACAGGCAAAGGAGAGGCCTGAGCGTCAGCTAGCTGTAGGGGAGCTCTGCTTCACTATCAAGGAATCCTCCCAAAATTCTGCAGATGAGAAAATCAGCAGTATGGAGATCTCAAAAGATGAATGTTCTGATAAATTCAGCAGAGGTGCCTCAATGGGTCTTGAACTGAAGGAGAAGGAGTTATGGAGTGCCCTTGAGGAAGATTATGGTGCAGTGGAGACTATGAGAGGGGAATTCAACTGCCAAACATTTCAGCAGGGAGAACTTCACCTTTGGTCTGTAGAAAATGACCAGTGGGCTGCAGCCGAAGCTCAGACACCAGAAGCAGAGCTTGGATCAGAGCTGTTCCCGAGTTTGGGAAAAAGGCCTGGGGGAGGAGGAACACTTAGTAGTGAGTCATGAATTTTGGGAATCTGAAGCAAATGATGAGCTTGCAGATATTGAGTCCCATCCCTCTACTCAGAGAATATGTGAATATGCATTTAATGATGAGAAGCTAGGACAGGCTGATTATCCCCCACCTGAGAGGCTAATACTTTCTACTGGGGCAAAGGAAGCTGAGCAGGTACTTGTAGAAAGGTTCGACTTTCAGCAAGAAGAGAACATGGAAAATCCAGACATGGAAAATGGAACACCAGAGCACAATACTAGCAATATAAAAATCGAAGTTGAGAATCTGGAGAACCCAGAGCTGGAGGCACCTTTGCAACACAGACCTGTTGAGGTGGTGATTGATACCCAGAATTCTGAGACATGTTTACAAAATGATATGGGAGGTGAATTGTTTGGGGATAAAGATAATAAAGAGTTTGACAATCACGAAAACATATTGGATGTAAGAGGTTGTATGACTCACTCTCCCTCGTTTTCTATTACAAATACTTCAACTGATGAGTTGGAACCCCTACAATACCACAAAGAATCACTTTCTAGTCATAATAACAATGTACAAAGGGACCAAACCGAAGCTACATGGACACCCAAAACTGAAGCAAGCAAAATGTTGGTTGCAGCCCTTGAAGACCATCAAACCTGTACAATAGATATGTCAAACTCAACCCCTGACTTAGCTGATAGTTCTCACATCATCTCAGCATATCCAGAGTGTCTCAGTTCAGAAACATGTAGACATAATATTGACAGTAATCACTGTCCTGCCACAATCAGTGATGTGTTTTTTGAAAAAGAAAAATCAGATTCTCCATTTTGCCCAAGTCTTACCATTAGCACTGATCCAGAGCCATGCAAGATTCATAGTAGCAACATTCAGTGTCCTGCCCTTGCACTGATTTCAATGGAGCTTTCTGAATGTTCTGCTTCCCCACATGCAGGAGTAGGCAAATGCCAAGGCCCAAGTAGGTTCCCGAATACAGTACACCACATAGAAATCAAGACCAGTTCAAGTCTTTTCTGTGCTGCAGATCAAGCATCTACTAAAGAACACGAGGAGCCTTCTGACTGTTCTGATGATGCTAACTGTTTAGATCAGTCTCTTGAAGAACCTGCCACCAGTACCACCACTCACAGTAAAGGTATCACTGCAAACCTGGGAAAAAAACTGCACACATCTCTCGTGAAAGAAAACTACATTCACCCAGAATCAAATGCTGTGGATGACAGAAATAGCCTGTCCCAGAAAGTGGCCCATCCGCCTCTCTCCCGGTGTTCTCTGAACTCCATCCCTGAGTTGTTGATCTCTGAGTGGAAGGACTTGGATGAGGAGCCTCTGGAGGATTTTGAAAAACTGGAGCAACTGTGCTGCATTTCTGGGGATGAAGAGACCCTTGGAGATCTGGTTTTAGGAAACTTAGATCTGCTTGAATCTTTGAAGAGAAATCCAGAGCAAAGAACAAGTGGTGCTGGTGGCATAATAAATCATCAAGACTCAGCAGGTTTAGAGGGGAAGACGAGAGTTGAGCTAAAAGAAGAAGTTGACGGGATATCGAAAAGTACCACAGATGTCTTGCAACAGTCAGAGCAGTATGAAAACATTTCTCCAAATTTCCCAGGAGAAGCTCAACAGTCAGTGGAGAAGAGAACAGGCCAGAATGTGCCAACACCTTTCTCACCATGCAATTCTACAGATGGTTCCAAAGGGCAGAGGTCACTCTCAAAAATGCAGGCAAAAAATGGGCTGATGATGCAGGTGAATAAAAAATACTGTGACCTGTGCTTTGTTGATGCTCTGCTATTTCTGAAACATTCTGTGTCTTTTTTTAGGTTTGTGAGGAAAGACTTCAGTACTCTCTCAGTGAAAATGTTAAAACCAATGTCCTGTGGGGGTCTACAGTTAGTGACAACGTGATTCTGCACCCTTGGGGAACCTCTACCACTTCGTCCTCTGAAGAAAGTTTTGCAAGCAAAGATTTCCAAGAAAACGAGAGGTGGGCTATGCTCCAGGAATATTACAAAAAATAGATGACGTGATGAATAAAACAGATCAATATTCTAAGAGAGACGATATATCTATATAATAATATTCTAAGAGAGATAATATAACATCTCTCACTATTCTAGAGATTATAAATCATAGTCAGAAATTCTGTATTTAATCAGTGTGAACTGCAGAAAATGTAATGTCAGTACATTTAAACGGGTCATCTGATGCAAAATTCACTTTACAAGTTGTTTGAACAGAAGTGTGTGTACACATCCATCCTATAATGATATCCACCCAGTGGTTTTATAAAAAACACCTATTTTAAAATCCCCTTTCTCAAATCAGGCTGTTCTGAGATTCCTGTAAGAATGATGTAGTTCTGCTCAGGCCGCTCCCATGATAGTTGATTGATAGGGCCGTCTTACCTTAGACTGGGTGTGCTTCACAATTCCTGAAAAGTGAAACTGCGGGCTCTTTGATGGCCCCCTTGTGGCTGGCTGCAGTACAGGTCATAAACCCCACCCTCTTCATGTAAACGAAAGGTACTTGAGTCAAAATAAATAAAATGATTACACTTTCAACACAATTTTCCGAAATAAGGTTTTGGTCATTTAGGTAGTTGTTATCACGCTGATATATGTTCAGTTGTTCGTTTTGTGATTAGTTTGATTTTAGCTAGTAATTTGAAAAAAAACTGTAAAACTGGCCTTGTCGTTATGGTTGATTGGGTCTATTGGGAGTTTGATTGGGAGTTTGGGCGGGAGTTTGATTCCGTGGCTCCACCTCACGCAGTGCCAATCCTAGACTTCTGGGGGCCCTACACAAAACTATGTCGGCGGCAGGGGGTGGGGGGTGGATTGTATGAAAGAATGGACGAAACGCATTTGTCCTTGTTTCACTCCATCTTGAATCATGCTCACGGAAAGCACTCGAGAAACAATATCTCTTCTGTGGCTCGGTACACTTTCGACTAGTTTTTATTTTGGAAATAGCAAGAGACTATAAGACATTCACATTACATGATTTGACTGATTTTTACATATAGAGGGTGACAGCGCACGCACTGCATTAAAAGGAATGATAATTTATGTCTTAAATTATCAACATCTTTGAAAGCAATGGGGCCCCCTGGTGTTTTGGAGCCCCATTGCGGAAGACGCAGAAGATTAACGGTACTTTCGTTTTGAATGCGCTGATCCCAATCTGCCTAAATGCATCTATTCGTGATCCAGCTTCATCTACAGAAGAAGTGAGTATAAGGGTTTTTATTCATCTTTGCAACAGTAGCCTCTCTGCCCCACATGCCCATATAGACCAGCCGAGCCTGCTTTGCAAATCGCTTTTCCTAATAATGTGCTAGTTAACCAGTTTCGTGGCTGAAGTTTACAGTCTGCTCATCACTCCACGGAAGAGAGGGGCGGGGTCAGCAGAGCTCATTAGCATTTAAAGCGACATGGATTAAAAAACAGCTTGCTGAAAACAGAGTTGATTTTGACAAGGTAAAAGAGTGTACACTACCATTGAGAAATTGTAACCAAAGTATGTTATAGACTTTTCATTAAGACCCTAAAGAATCATATCAACTTGTGGAAAATTGGCATCCGATGACCCCTTTAATGTATCCACAGTTTGTGCTTTCAAATGAGTTTTAACTGAATGCATTTCTTGGTTAAAGAAGGTAAAAAACAGTAGTCTTAGTGTAAATTATTTATCTTAGCAGCAAAGAGGAGTCTCAACCCTCCTCACCCTCTGTGTCTGTGAGTGAACCTCCTGAAGCAAATACAGAAGAAATGACTGTGCTTGAACAGCCTGAGGTTACACCTTCATTTCCAGCTGCAAATCAAGCTATGAAAGGTACTGTGAACCGAAAAACTCAACAATTTCATGCTGAAATTTTTATGCTTTTGTGCAATTTTAAATATTTTTGGCAAATGAACCAAAATTAAAAACCAAAGAACTTGAAAAAGTCAATATTTAGAAGATTATTTTATTTTAATTAACCAATTTGTCTGATTATCCAGTTTAATCACATCAGTCTCTGAATCATTATGAGCGGTTGACAGCTAGTTGAAATCCCAAACAGAAAAAATTCAAAATATAATAACTTTTTTATAATAATTGTATAACAATCTCTTTCTCTCTCTCTCTCTCTCTCTCTCTCTCTCTCTCTCTCTCTCTCTCTCACTATACACACATGCACACATATATACCACCATTTTCTGATGTTTATCTTCCTTCTTTCCATCTGTACTATCATCCCATTTCAGCTAAGCTGGCCCGTCTCTCTTTGTCCCTCCCTCCGCTCGCTCTCTCTCTTCCTCTCTCACCAAACGCCAAAGGAGGATTCTGGGAAGGGGGAGAGCACAGAAGAGGAAGGAGGAGGGCTGCTTCAACAGGTAGCGATCCAGATGAAGATGAAGAAGAGGAACAGGAGCATGAGTCTCCCAGGCGTGTCATCGTTGTCACGGAAACAGATGTTGACAAGAGAGTGGGTTTGCGTAGCTTGTTGAAATCACCAAAGGAGCCAGTGGACAAAGAGAACCATGACCGTGGGAGGAATGTGTCATTTTTTGATGATGTCACAGTCTATCTTTTCGATCAGGTATGTCAAGGGTGTTTATACAGAAAAGCAACAAGTACCTTCAGTTGCAAGGTTTCACATTGTTAAAGATTGTCTGTTTTGTTACTTCTCTGTATTTTAAAACTCTTCTTGCCAGCAAACTCCAACCAATGAACTAAGCTCTGGATCTACTAGTTCATCTCCCAATGGAAAGCTCCCCAACACTGATGGTTTTGGTAAGTGTATTCAGCAGAAGTTAATTATAATTTGGGTTTGATTTGCATAACGGAAATCACATATAATCACATTTTCAGTTTTTTTCTTCTTCTGGACCTTTTTTTCAGGATCAGGCAGCCATAAGGCATCAAAAAGTAAAGACCATATAGTGAAGCCAAGATCTCCATCCGGAGTAACTTCCGGCTCATCATCAAGGTTTACAGTGAGCCCTGCCGATGACCCGCATTTAGTGTGACATACTACTGTTCCCTAAACACCTGGACAAAATGTACCCCCCCTGGAGTGATTGAGTGGCCCCCGTTGTCATCGGTAACTATGACGGCTCCTGGAGGTTATTTTTTTAACAGCGAGAAAAAGAAGGACTCCCGTTTCAAAAGGCTGGAGGCAGTTCAGGTTTTACTCACTGCAGCAGCTGGAGTGGTAAATCCACACATAGAAATTACCTTCCAAACAGCCAAAATCTTTGGAGTTATTTAAAATCTGATATGTGCTTTTCGGCTATGCAATGGGAGTCTTATTATGTACCAGCTTAACTGTTCTATTTTCATGGCTTCTTGAAGTACGTTTGTATTTGATTCCCCTTGAGTGAAGGGGCGCACTTTCTCTGACCAGTACCTGTCTATTTGTGAGCTTAGAAATATTGACATTGTAAATTTGTTCTCATTGCAGTCAGACATTCTTGTAGTTAGTGGTTGAGGAGGAAACCATCTCTTTCCAAATCACAGCAGTGCAGTTCTCATTTAGCATTTGTACAAACTTAAAATTAAATTACAACAGAATACAAACTCATTTTAAAACCTTTTATTTTAAATGTATTCTTAGATGCATGAAAAAATAAAACTGCAACTAACTGTTATGTTTTATACTGTATTTTTTATTGCAAATGTTATTCATTTATTTATGTATCCAATTTGTTTACTTAATTGTTTGTTTATTGATTTTTTATGTATGCTTGTATGTTGGCCTAATTCACTTCATAAGTTTAAGTATAATGTATATTTACTTTGTATCAAATTATTTTGGATTTATGGCGTTTGCCATTTAATCTTATTAATAACCGCCCCAACAAACATATATCGTTGCATAGGTGCAAACACTTTGAAATGTTTTCTCTAATTTAGCTATTTCTAGATGTCAGTCTGTATATAGTTGTCCTATGATGTGTCTCTACACAGGTGTTATTTTCTAATAATGTATTTGACATTAGCTTTTCCTTTATTTATTTTGAAGCAGTAATTATTGCTTGGCATGAAAAAAAAGAGAAATCAGCATACTATTAATTGACTTATTTATTCATTCATTTTTAGATTTCGATCTTATGGTTCATGCAAATGTCTGAGGTAATCCAGATCATTACATCATGTTCAGCATCTGTTTCATTTAGAGGATTCATATTATTCTGTATGAAGCTGAGGGAGTGAAAATAACATGGAAACTGTGAAACATTTATTGAACTGTTTGATGAAAATAAATTGTTCTGTCTTATAATAACTTCTGTGTAACACTTTACTTTACTAACCTCGCTTTTTAATATTATTTTAGTGCATTTTTCCATAGTATAACTTATAAACTGGCATAAAATAAAGCTTAGTATTATGAAACAAAACAGGTTAAAGATGTCAACTCTGGCGAAATCCACAATAATTTACACTTCGGTGTCCCACGAAGCACAAATCCAATACTTATTTTAGTTTGACCTATTATCTAACAGAAAATTAGTAGTAAAGTTTAATCAAAATAATTTTTTAAATAATGCAATATTGTACACTATTAGCTTTGTCACATACAACCCGGTTACCTTGTGATATTCTATTCTATATAAAAGTGACAGAAAAAAAATGTGGCACCTTGGTAACATTATTTTATGCCACGAATGACAAAAATGATTCCCATTTTCTCAGTTTCGTTCAAATATAGCACAAATTGAATTCATAACATGCTCAACAATTCAATACTTATTTAACTTCTAGACAGTTGCAAATTTACACAAATGAGTGGTTTAAAGAGTATTTTTAAAGAGTCTGTCTATCATCGGCAAATATACTTGGCTTTTTTACGCGTTCGTCCCTGAACACATTTCCCAGAAGCCTTTGCTGTAAAACATGTGACGCATTTAACCTGCGACTTCAGTGCGTTGTTCAGTGCTGTGCGTTCGTATATCGTTGCATGTTGGCTGATGTTCGTATTTATATTGAGGTGAACAGAAAAGAAGCGCTCTGGAAATGTAAGTTAAGCTTTTTTTTACTCGGAGGACTATTTTTAAAACCTCGTTCGGCAAATAAACGATGTTTTGATCTAATTCGCGATTGTTTTCTCGCGCTGTTCGTAGATGTCTCTGGCAGACGAATTGCTTGCAGACTTGGAGGAGGCCAGAGAAGAAGAAGACGGGCTGTATCCCGGTGGAGAAGGGGGTGAGAGTGATGGGGAACCCGGGGACAATCAAGCCCATGGGGGTCTGGAGGACATACCGGAGGAGATGGAGGTGGATTACAGTGGGACGGAGAGTGTCACGTCCATCGCAAAACTGAGACACAGCAAGCCAGTGAGTTTTTGACGTTATACATTTTTATTGATTTTTATCTCTAAAAGGATTCATATCCATGTACCGTCTCGCTGAAACACTAATTTATTGCAAACATCTTGACTTCGTACAGTTTGCTGAAATCATGGATAAAATCGGTCATTATGTTGGAAATCAGCGCAAAAATTCAGAAGGTCAGTAACATACATCTCCTTATAATTATTAATTTTCCATGTTTAACATATTGTTCCACTGTCTTCAGTATCTGGACCTGTTGAAGCAGACCCAGAGTACAGACTCATTGTCGCCGCCAACAATCTCACAGTGGAAATTGAAAATGAACTTAGTGAGTTTAATATTACTTTCATAGAGAACATGCTAAATCTTTATCGTCAAATGTCAAGATTTGTATCACTTTTCAAGCACCATATCATCAATTCCTCATTTTTCCTCCTCAGGTATCATTCACAAGTTTGTTCGTGACAAGTACTCCAAAAGGTTTCCTGAGCTGGAGTCTTTGGTGCCAAATGCACTTGACTATATCCGAACTGTTAAGGTAAAATTTGACTGAGAATCCCATTCATGCAAAGTTTTGGGGTGTCATGATTTACATCCTCTGATCAGTAGTTTTTATTTGTTAATGGAGCTGAAACAAATTCTCATGTGTGTTTTATATAAGATAATGTGTTTGTGTGTCTTCAGGAGCTGGGCAACAATCTAGAGAAATGCAAAAATAATGAGACCCTCCAGCAGATCCTGACTAATGCTACTATCATGGTGGTCAGTGTTACAGCCTCAACCACACAAGGGTGAGCGAGCAGATATATTTGGTATGTACAGGAAGATAACAGGTTTTTGATAAATGCTTCTGTTTTTAGAAAAGTGTTTAGAGTAGGATGTTTGTTTTTGAAATGAATGAATGAATAACAAGAATGTATTCTGTGACTAAAGACTTTTACATTGTTCCAAAAGATTAAATGCTGTTTTTGAACTTTCTATTCATCAAAGAATCTTAAAAAATGAAGCATATTAAAATGAAGTGAATATTAAACAGCACACCTGTTTTCAACATGATGTTATTTAAACACCAAATCAGCTCATTAGAATAATTTTTCAAGAATCATGTGACACTGAAGATTGCTGAAAGTTGAGCCTTGACATCACAAGAATAAATTCCATCTTTAAATATTTTCAAATAGAAAAGTATTTCACAATATTACTATAATTTTGATCAAATAAATGCGACCTTGGTGAGGATCAGAGACTTTCAGAAATATTTTAAAAACTCTTACCAACCCCAAACTTTTGAACTGCACTGAAATGTAGCTGTTTTTTAATGAAATGAAATGATTGTTTTTGCAGAACAATGCTTGGTGATGATGAGCTTCAGCGATTGGAGGAGGCATGTGACATGTCCCTTGAGCTCAACCAATCAAAACACAGGATCTATGAATATGTGGAATCCAAGATGTCATTTATTGCTCCAAATCTTTCAATTATTGTAGGAGCTTCAACTGCTGCCAAAATTATGGGTGAGAACAAAACTGTTGAATTAAGGATAGTTAGTTGCCCAAAAATTACAATTGTTATTTACATGTTGTTCCAAACCCACATGACTTTCTTCTGTGGGATTATTATCTTGTTTGGGGTAATCACTTATACTTGATCACAAATAAAATGTGGTTCTACTGTAAAAATCCTTCCCGATGACTACATGCAAACCTTGATTTCAGGTATTGCTGGTGGTCTGACTAACCTGTCCAAGATGCCTGCGTGTAATTTGATGTTGCTGGGATCTCAGCGGAAGACGCTGTCTGGATTCAGCAGCACATCCCTGCTGCCCCACACAGGATACATCTACCACTGTGACGTGGTGCAGACTCTGCCTCCAGTGAGCATCAACCTTTTTGCTTTCACTTACTTTTCATTGCTTTTATTTGATCATTTTTATTCAGAATATCATACATTTTTGTTTGTTTCCAGGATCTGAGGAGAAAAGCTGCTCGTCTGGTTTCAGCTAAATGCA
Organism: Gymnocypris eckloni scoliostomus; assembly: GCA_027564155.1. Taxonomy (NCBI): domain Eukaryota; kingdom Metazoa; phylum Chordata; class Actinopteri; order Cypriniformes; family Cyprinidae; genus Gymnocypris; species Gymnocypris eckloni. Next base: position 7,705,928 of record CM050424.1, read on the forward strand.
CTCTGGCTTCCCGTGTGGACAGTTTTCACGAGAGCATAGATGGCAAGGTCAGCAGTGTCATCAATGTCTACACCCCTGTGCAGTTTAGAGTTTACTCTCTTCCTATGATAATTAAATCTAGACCATATTTGATGCTATAACTCTTTAGAAGTACTATACTACCATGTCTTGATTAACTTATTTATTTGCTTATACACAGGTTGGCTATGACTTGAAGGAAGAGATCGAGCGGAAGTTTGATAAATGGCAGGAGCCCCCACCAGTCAAGCAGGTGAAGCCTCTTCCAGCTCCCCTGGATGGACAGAGGAAGAAGAGAGGAGGAAGAAGGTGAGGGTCAAACGATGGGTCCTTATGAAGCATGCCAATAACTTTCATTTCATAATATTTTTTGTAAAATAAATAATTTTTCTAAAGTAAAAAAAACAAATTATGTTATAGTATGTCGTATTATATATTCAAGATATGACCTTACATGGTGTTTGTGAGAGAACTAAATTTTATTTAATCTAAAAGAAACTGAAAAATGCATTGACAATATTCTTGTCAAGCAAAATAAAAAGGAAGTACAAAAACATCTCATGTGCTCGTTCTTAAATATGACTACTTGGCAATATTTTATCATTTGTATTTCAAATTTTGCAGTGAGGTGTTTTTCTTGACAAGTAAGAGGAAATACATTTGTAATTTGGATGGGGGGTACACTAAATTATTTTTGTACTACACTCATTTTCTTAAAACAAATATTAGCTGTACACTCTAACAATATACAAACAGTAGAAAAAATGTTCTCTCAGAAATTGCTAGTAAATGTCTCTAATAATTACTGAGTTGACATTTCGAACATTGAATTCAATCTAAACATGGAACTTTGTGAAATTTTGAAGTGGAAAAACTAAAGTAATATTTTCTTGTGAAACATACTCTAATAATCTTTGTAAAATATTGTTTTTACATATAACGTATATGACTTGTCACTCTTTTTTTATACTCTCAGGTATCGTAAGATGAAAGAGAGGCTGGGTCTGACAGAAATCAGGAAACATGCCAACAGAATGACATTTGCAGAGGTTAATTGACCTCTGGCAGTATTTGTTTTAAAATTCCATAGATTGACTCCGCAACTGTGGATTATAAACTTTGTCTTTCTCCCGTTAAGATCGAAGACGATGCTTATCAGGAGGATCTGGGCTTCAGTCTCGGTCAGCTGGGAAAGTCTGGCAGCGGCAGGGTCAGACAAGCTCAGGTCAACGACTCCACCAAGGCCAGAATATCCAAATCCTTACAGGTATGCTTGCATACTGTAGAATTCATTCTAAAAATCAGTTTCTTCATATTTAAGTGTATTTTATATACACTACTATTCAAAAGTTTGGGGTTGGTAAGATTTTTTAAAATGTTTTTGAAGTCTCTAATGTTCACAGAGGCTGTGTTTATTTATTAAAAATATTGAAACAAAAACAGTACAATTCTGAAATATCATTACAATTCAAAATAGCTTAAAATAGGAACTGCTTTCTATTTTATTATATTTTAAAATCGAATTTATTCCTGTGATGGTTAAGCCGAATTGTCTAATTTGAAATAATTTTAATATGCTGATTTGTTGTTTGAGAAACATGTTTTATCAATGCTGCAAACAGTTGTGCTTCTAAATATTTTCTGGAAACCTTGATGCTTTTTTAGGATTCTTTGATGAAAACAAAGTTAACAAGAACATAAATTATTTGAAATAATATTTATCAGTCTATTATATTTTATTTTTTTTAAGTATCAAATTCTTTATAAACTGACCCTAGACGTTTGAACGGTACTGGAGATTTGGTTAATATAATTATGGTTCATTGGTATTTAATGAGCATTTCCATATGGACTGATGAATGTTTTGTTACTGCAGCGGACACTGCAGAAGCAGAGCATGACGACGGTGGCAAGTCCACTGTCAGAGACCGATCATCTGGAATCAGTTCCAGCGTGGCTTTCACTCCTTTACAGGTACACACACTCTTATTAGAAAATGTATTATTTTAACAGTTTTTTTTCTGCCTCTTGGGTGCATGTTACATCCTTCACGTTAAAAACTGTTTTCGCACATTCAAGTACAGTTGCTTTCTGTTTGGTTCCCTTGCTGAAACTCTGACAGACAGCTGTGGTTGATTGTTAGTTAACAGTCTGTATACTGTCTGCTCTCTGTCAGGGGCTGGAGATTGTGAACCCACAGGCTGCAGAGAAGAAGGTGGCTGAAGCCAATCAGAAATATTTCTCCAACATGGCAGAGTTTGTCAAGGTCAAGTGCGAGAAGGAGGATAAAGTGTGAGACGAAGGAAACCATATACACTGACAGCCATGGTCGGATTCACACTTCAACTGTTAATTTATACTCTGTCACACACCCACTCAGATGGACTTGTGTGGGAATGGTGATATTATGAGGACAGCACAAGGACACATGGCTGAAGATAGATCCTCTTTCTGTTCTGAGATAGAGAGAGAGACCAACATATTCTAGATTTTGGTCTTTGTTCATTATCTTTTTAAACGTGTACTAAGGAATTGTGTGTTTTATGTATAACAAAGAGCAGTAAATGGCATTTGTTTTTCTTTTCAGCATTTGTTTAATTATTTTCAACAACTTTGGACATAAGTTTAATCAAATAAAGTTGCACACTTTGTCTCCAGTCCTTTTTCATTTTAGTTCCAATGCGGCTGTTATTTTCTCGGAGATACATTTTTTTTTGTCCCTTTGGAAACTCATATTACACAAAAAAATAGATTGAAATTGCTCATAGAAGATTTAGTTTAGTAGGTATGTTTGCAAAAATGTTTTTGAATATGCAAGCATTTCAATCACTGTCCTATCAGAGGATCACTGTTATCACATTTTTGAAATGCTATCATGAATTCAATGTCTTAAAAATATATATATATATATATATATATGCAGAATTAAAGACTAATTGTCAAAAAGGTTTGTGAAATTCATTTTGAATGTTCCAGTAAATGTTTTCCAGTTGTCACCTTTATTGCTTTCCACTCTTTTTATTTTAAGATGGATTGTGGCAATACATTTTTGTACAAATGAGTTTTAACTAACACAATGGGTATGTATTTAAAGTCGCTTTTATCCTGTCAAAACTGTTAATGCCACATTTCACTGTTATGTAATACATTTTAATTAATTATGTGACTTTCCACAGCATCAGCTCTTACATAATGATGATCAAGGATGATTCAAGTCTTTTGAAAAGGTAAAACAAATTACCAGAAGTACATTAAAGATAAATTGACTGGAAGTGGTGCACCACTAATTTTCGAGTCACAAATCATTATCAAAACATGGTCGTTTTAATATGCTTTATTATACACTAGTCAACATATGAAGTTGATCAAAACCTTTCATCAAAGTTGTCCTAAAACTAAAATGTGTTGTCTTAGGACAACTTTGATTCACTTTTTTGTTCCACTTCAAATGTTGACTACTATACACCTCTGGTTAGTAAATATCAGAATAGTCTATTATTATATGTCAGTATGCTGTATGTTTGCTTCTGGTACTCTGTTTTGTACAGTGTTCTTTCACATTATCAAAATTTATGTTTATTTGGTAAGAAGCTGTGGGGTAATTAACAGTTAGACGACATTGTTTTCTTAAAGTCTGTATATCATCATTTACATATGCATATTTGTATTGGATTTATATACACACACTCTGTATATATGGTCTTGTTTATGGAGACAACAAGAACACTGACACTGCATCACAAAAGTATTTTATTGAAATTTTACAACTCTGTTTTTGTTTCCTCTCAACCTACGAAGCGACATCACAATCGCATGCTGTCCTGTCCATGTCAAAAAGGCAAGGATGATGGCGTTTATTACTGGAGAGAAATAGACAAATGCAATCAGCTGCCCTGTGCATCAAAAATACTTTTAGTTTCATCACATTTATACCACTTTGTGTGTTGGTCGAGCCCGTCATTCTCCCCAAACAATAGAGGAAACTGAAATGAATGGAAACTCACATGGGATCGTGTGACAATGTGGGGTGTTTGGGAAAAGCTTTGCCTAATAAATGAGTAACAGAACAAAGATATTTTGTTTTTATTCAAGGAATCTCTCCAGCAGAGTATGTGAGAATCATTTTGAGATGTGACATTAAAAAGTAAGGAAAGTCCGGGGAAGGCTTTTACTTTACTTTCCATGCACACTTCCACACAACTAAAATATTCAGCCATGGACAACCTAATGGACACTGGAAAAAAGAAAAATAAGGTTTTTAACTTGTACATATTTTAATCTTTGTCTTTTTATTAGATATTTTTGAAGTGCGATCACTCATGCCATGTTTAACAGACAAATAATCACACGCCACTTTGAAGGCTGACAACTTCAACCCACCTTGCTTGTGAACATTTGTAAGATAGATGCTACAGAACATTACCCTATCAACGGCAACTTTTTTTGTGGTCTAACAAAACCACATTTAGGTCATGATAAAGGTAGGGAGGTCGAGAGGAATTCAATTGCATAGCAATTTAATGGTCGACACGTTATCTCGCAAGGCAAAGTCACAGTGCCTAAACACTCCCAGAGGGGTTTAATGAACTAAGAACAACCAATCAATTCATTAGACTCGGGATCTCGCATAGTGCCGGTACATCATAGTCAGTATATGTCATCTAAGAGGATAAGATTGGCTAATGCAGTACTCCACCAAATACAAACTACGAGCAAAATGTTTTGTCTGTGGCCAAACCAAATTGTTTCCTTTAATTTCTGTCGCTTGACTAGATGGGGTTTTCAGTTAGAACAGAAATGAAGGGGATAAAGACTCAACGTTGAAGGAAGTTCAACTGTTTGTGTGTAAACAGGCACTCGACCCCCAGCTCTCTCTCTCTCTTTTAAAGAAAAAGGCCAACATCACATCCAACTTTAACCACGACATGGAGTTCATCTCGGAATGTCAACAGCAGTGTTTTTCTCTGTCGTAGCGATCGCTCTCTCTCCCCGTCCCAGTCACTGCAGATCTCTGTCCTCCAGGTATCTGTACTCGAACGTAAATCCTTCCTTTTTTCTCTGGCCCCACTTTTCATAGTCAAAGTAAATGTACGTGCCCTACAGACAGAAAAAGAGAAGCAATTTCAAGCATATTATTATTAATGCATTACATCACAGAAACTAGGTTTCTTAAAATGCAATGTAGTTTTATTGTATATGTACATACACATGTTTATTTGTACTTTATTTATATTTTTAAACTGTAGAAGGATTATAGACATAGATTTTAAGAAATTAATAATTTTATTTAGCAAGGATTAATTAAATTGATCAAAAGTGACAGTAAAAGATTTATATTTCAAATAAATACTGCTCTTGTAACTTTTTTTTTTTTTAGTTGCTTGACCCAAAAAAGGGCAAAACCATAAAGAGACATTAGAAACCTATTGGAACTCAAATAATACAATTTCATGATTTTTTTCAAAACTTGACTTATTTTAATATTTGTATCCCCCTGGATACGTAGCCCCTTTGGAGGTATAAATTCACTGCAAACAGAACACTTGTTTATCAATGCTTGTTACAGCATGGCTGTAATTCCTGAACACTTTGGAATACATACCTATGGTTGGTCTCTTTTTAATGAAGACACATAGCAGATTATTGCTGAAGTGAAAAAAAAAAAAAAAACGAAAGTATAAAAAAGACAATAGATAATTTAGTATACTATTTTTATTTTATTTTATATAAAATAAGTATTTTATTAAATATGTTAAACTAAAATTTCTATAAAATCAAAGCCATATGTCAAACCAAGTTGTGTTCCAAATTTGAAGTTGATATTACAACAACAGTGGTTCCTGTGAGACTTTGTTTGGGCACTATACCAAAAATATCCACCGGGTTACACCCAAAATCGATTGATTTTTTTTTTCTGTCACAAATCAATCATTTTATGTCACAATATCACTTATATTACTAAACGGTTACCAAATATGGAACCTTGACTATCAGATATTTCCAATGATATGCATTTTGTCAAGATTTTAAAAAAGTTTTAGTTTTCTAAAACACAAGCCACAAAATCAGAGTATGTTTTTATATCTTGATTTATACCCCTAAAAGAGCAACGTATCCCCTAAAAATACAAACATTTAGAGACTGATTACAAAAAATGTAAGCATTTAATTATTCACATTTCAATGTAAACCTAATAAGCTAATGCTGAATAACAGCTTTTTAAACAGGAAAGTCCCCTCCAACATGTTTAATGTAAACTAGATCAACTTTTATTGGAGGGTGAGTAGATTTCCCATTACAGGCGGCCATGCAGTTTTAAATGCTTCCTGTGAGCTAAATAAATACCCCAACTAAATATTCAAAACAAACACCCTTTCAAACGAATCCAAGATATAAGACCTAAACTTTCACTGCTTCTCTCCACAGCTGCTCAAATGTTTGTATCCCCAGGATACGTTGCCTCTTTAGGGTTAAACAAAATGATCAAATATGTTGCTAAAACTAGTAAAAACAACAGTTTTCAACATTATTAAGAAATGTTTCTTGAGCAGCATACCGAAGACTGGAGCAATGGTTACTGAACATTCAGCTTTGCCAAAGTAGTAAATTACATTTTAAAACATATTAAAAGAGAAAACAGTTAACTGTATAATATTTTACAATATTACAGTTTTGTTGTATTTTTTCATCAAATAAATGCTCTCTTGGTCCACATAAGAGACTTATTTAAAAAATATATATAACATTTCTGAATGGTAGCATATGAAATAGAATTAAAATATGAACTTAAGTAATACTTATAAAAAAATTATGAAACGTGAACTTTTTAAATTCATCATAATAAAAGTTAATCAAAACTTGTAGTCTTAATTTGTGTAATATATACACATTTATTTATTGAAAATATATATTTTTCCCACTGGTATTGACTACTTTAACAGCTATTGTTATGGCTCTACATAGAGAAAATTAAACTCAGTTTGCCATTTTTATTTTCAGCAGCGAGCATGAGAACAGTGCTGTACCTGTTCAAACTCATCAGTGATGGTCTTGGGTTCCTCGTGCCGTTGGAACCACATCATGTATTTGGTGTGGAACCTCCACGATTGCTTCTTCAGTGCTTTAGCCGACAGATACTGTGCCTTTGTGCCCTGAGACAAAATGCCAACCAAGAGAAAAAGTTGGAAAACTGCAACCATAGCTATGTATTGATTTCACATTCGACCGCTCCAGTTACATTGACGTGTCCGCTATTTTGGAATGGTCAACTTGACAACATTCACCATAATAGTCAATGAATATGCAAAGATATACATGCGTATAACTTGCTGTTGTAGATGCTCACAGTCAATTTGAGCTTGAGGGTTCGCAATTCGTTCCAAAAATGACAGATGGCTTACGTATAGCAGCCCATAGAAACAGTCGCTTATGAGGCATCTACATATACAGTATATTACAGAAGTGAGTACACCCCTCACATTTTTGTGAATATTTTATTATATCTTTTCATGTGACAATACTTAAGAAATTACACTTTGCTACAATGTAAAGTAAGTGAGTGTACAGCTTGTATAATGGTGTAAATATGTTGTCCCCTCAAAATAACTCAACACAACCATTAATGTCTAAACCGCTGGCCACAAAAGTGAGTACACCCCTCAGTGAAAATGTCCAAATTGGGCCCAATTAGCCATTTTCTCTCCCCGGTGTCAAGTGACTCGTTAGTGTTACAAGGTCTCAGGTGTGAATGGGGAGCAGGTGTGTTAAATATGGTGTTATCGCTCTCACTCTCTCATACTGGTCACTGGAAGTTCGACATGGCACCTCATGGCAAAGAACTCTCTAAGGATCTGAAAAAAATAATTGTTGCTCTACATAAAGATGGCATAGGCTATAAGAAGATTGCCAAGACTCTGAAACTGAGCTGCAGCATGGTGGCCAAGACCATACAGCGGTTTAACAGGACAGGTTCCACTCAGAACAGGCCTCACCATGGTCGACCAAAGAAGAAATCCTGCAAACAGTTTGCTGAAGACAAGCAGACTAAGGACATGGATTACTGGAACCGTGTCCTGTGGTCTAATGAGACCAAGATCAACTTTTTTGGTTCAGATGGTGTCAAGTGTGTGTGGCGGAAACCAGGTGAGGAATACAAAGACAAGTGTGTCTTGCCTACAGTCAAGCATGGTGGTGGGAGTGTCATGATCTGGGGCTGCATGAGTGCTGTCGGCACCGGGAAGCTACAATTCATTGAGGGAACCATGAATGCCAACATGTACTGAAGCAGAGCATGATCCCCTCCCTTTGGAGACTGGGCTGCAGGGCAGTATTCCAACATGATAACGGCCCCAAATACACCTCCAAGACGACCACTGCCTTGCTAAAGCAGCTGAGGGTAAAGGTAATCTGTGGGGCATCCTCAAACGGAAGGTGGAGGAGCGCAAGGTCTCTAACATCCACCAGCTCTGTGATGTCGTCATGGAGGAGTGGAAGAGGACTCCAGTAGCAACTTGTGAAGTTCCGGTGAACTCCATGCCCAAGAGGGTTAAGGCAGTGATGGAAAATAATGGTGGCCACACAAAATATTGACACTTTGGGCTAGGCATGGGCCGGTATGAGATTTTTACGGTATGATAACCTTAGATAAAAAAAATATCACGGTTTCACAGTATTGCCATTACAGGTCTTAAATATGTTATTTTTAAATGTCTGGGTAGAAAACAACTTTTTTCCCACTGAATACAATATACACAGTCTCTCTCCGCACAACACTAACAGTGGTGAAGTTTGTTTTTTAAATGTCGTGATTTTGAACAGATGTAAACAATGGCAGGAGGCTTAAAAGTATAGACTTGATACACGTGATAAGATAAATGTAATTATCATCACAGAAACATAATACTTTATGTTAGTCTGCTATTTCCCGCTCTGTGAAGTAACGCGAGGGATTAAACTAGTTGCCTTTAGCTAGTTAATTAACAATGTTATCTGCCTGGGACCTCAGTAGCAAGCAAAATAGTATTTATTTCAACACTGAAACAAACGGCGGGTGGTGGGTGAGTCTCTGTCTTGATTAGGGGTGAAAGAGGGAAAAATTAAGATAACACAGACACATAGTTTATGTACGACCTGGAAGTATTTATTTATCGATCAGCGTTAAGACGTCATCTGTACGGAACATCGTTTTGTATGGAACATGATTAGTCTATGTTACTGAAAAAATTCCATACGGCAGACTTTGTGTTTTTCGATGAGGGAAAAAGTTCCAGGGATTCAACTCCTTCGGCCATCATCGTACACACAGGTGACTCCGATTGCTCACAGCATCGCACCAAATGGAGGGGGAGGGGCTATGTGACCCATGCGCTCTTCACAGCAAACAACTGAGGGAGTCCTGCACTCTCCGTCTTTGACGACACTTAAAAACAGCGCATACCGCAGAAACAGTAAAACGGAAATTTTGTGGTTTTGAAACCGTGACTTTTCCAACCCGCGGTATACCTTGAAACCGGTTATCGTCCCATGCCTATTTTGGGCCAAATTTGAACATTTTCACTTAGGGGTGTACTCACTTTTGTGGCCAGCGGTTTAGACATTAATGGCTGTGTGTTAAGTTATTTTGAGGGGACAGCAAATTTACACTGTTATACAAGCTGTACACTCACTACTTTACATTGTAGCAAAGTCTCATTTCTTCAATGTTGTCACATGAAAAGATATAATAAAATACAAAAATGTTATTACAAAAATGTGAGGGGTGTACTCACTTCTGTAAGATACTGTATATATCTACGACTGCAACATCCAACAGACATGCTTATCTAAAAGTAACAAACACAGACCTCCAGGTAGTAGAAAATGAAGAAGAGCGTTTCAGTGGACAATCTCTGGTAGAACTCAATAGAGTCCGAATGATGTGGGGGCATCTGGTGGTGGAATGGCGGTGTAGGACAGGGGTTTCTCATCAGGTACTGCCTACAAACAGACAAAAACCAGACAATATTAGGCCCACATCTTCAGCTTGAGGGTCAGCTGCTTGCTTTTAAATGCCTTGTTTTAATCCGCGTTTAGAATAGAGAGCATATTGTGTACCTGATTCTCTCGGAATCGGACGGGTGGGGCATATGTGTCCATGTTGCTTCCTGCATTGCCTCTTGGTAAAGCTGATCTTTAGTGAGAGCGGTGGGGCCTAACGGACATGCCCCTAAAGATGGTGGCAGGTTGACCTCTGAAACAGCAGGCTGAGGAACCGTTGTGGGTCCAGGTGGGGCTGAGAACAGATTTAAAGGAAATCAATTTTTAAATTTGTGATGATTATACCAGCTCTTCACCATATGTAACATCTAATCTGGCACACCAAACTGCAGTCTAGCTGTTAGACAGGGTGAGCTATGTGTGGTTGAGTCATTTTAGTCATAAGCTTGAAGGATACGAAGGCGTGACAGTTGACCCATGATTAGTTCAGTGCACTCTGTAATAAACAGGTCAGCATGTAAGGTACCTCGATCTGGGAGGTGTAGTGATGAAATCTCTCCATCCAGTGTCAATCCCAGTGCTGCCCGTTCTGCCATAGCTTTCAAAGAGCTTGGTGGTTCAGGAGCCTGCGAGAGTCCAAATGGAATTACATAAACAGCACAATTTAAACCTACAGGAAACTGATTTCATTGTATTCGATGGGAGTGACTTTTGAGAAATTTGTGTGTGAATTCTGTGTCACTGGCAGACTGAATCTAGTCTAGCCAGGATGAAAAACACACCTTGATGGCTTCTGTGTTGAGTGTGTAGGAGTGTGGACCATTTAGCAGACTCCCACCACCAGGTGTGCTGTCAGTGAAAGCAGGTGATGGGGAGGAGGGCGGTAGAGTGATAGAACTCAATAAACTGGGGCCATTATCCAGACTACAATACAGAGAAAGTTGGAGAGAGAAAGACAGCGACAATCATTCAATCATATTACTGTTATATTAGCTACAACTCAAAGAATGCAGATGTATACTCACATTTGATTGGTTGATGAGCTTGAGGATGAGGAATGGCTGTTTTGTGATTGGCTGGCACTGCTGAGCGAGGAGTCTGGTGTGTTGTCTGCAACCACAGCACTGTAACCTGTATGGAGAAAAATAAGAATAAAAAAATATGGAAAGAGATCAAATAAAACATAAAAAGATAAATAATAACAATAATATTAGTAATAATTGTCATTAAAAAATGATTAAAAGAAAATTATTCAAATTATAGTAAGAATTACTGGTACTACAAAAATAATATTTATGCGAAAGCAATCATTTCAAATAGTTATAATAAAAAGAAGAAAAAAAGTAAAAAGATGAATAATATTACTAATAATAATTATTATTCATATAAATACAATTCTAAAAAACTATTAAAAATAGATTAAAATGAACAATAAACAAATAAAAAATTACAATTTAAATATCAAAATATAGTTCAAATAATAATAAGATAAATATTCAAACCAACTGAGATTTATACAGCTGGAAAATACAGCCATTATCTCCAGCTAAACATTTATTACTACTCATAAAATAAAAAAATTGACATTTGTAAATACTGCGGATAATATGGCCGGACTCACTGGTTGCTCCGTTTTGTTTGAGGCCGCTAGGGGGTCTTGCAGGCACTACGTTCGTCCCCACTCCTGCACTCGCCACAGAACTGCTTCCATTTCCCCCCAATCCACTCTCTCCAGTTCCTCCTCCAGATGCTGTGGCTACATGGCTTACTGGTATATGTGCAGACCCCTGGAGAGCTGTCTGCCCCGGTGCCAGGTTTAGAATTCCTCCGGTTAGGGCACTGTGTCCCGAACTGGATCCTAGCAAGCCCATACCAGCCCCTGTACCCGTGCCATTACTGGTCGCGCCTGTGTTTGCTCCCCCTGCACCTGCGCTCGGTACAGATATGCCAGAACTTACACTGCCACTCCCCACCGGACCACTGGAGACACTACCTGCTGTTCCGCCTGCAGCCGCCTGGGCATAGGGGGCAGGGGTTGAGCCTAAGAGAAGCCCTGCCATGGTGTTGAGAGAACCAGACAGGCCGGACAAGCCCAGACCTGACATCTGAGCCCCACTACTGCTGCTGGTCACCGTCACGCCCCCTTTCCCCAGGCCCAAACCCAGTCTAGAGCCCTCAACCCCAGGAACAGATGAAACCTGGGACTGGGAATTGGAAGTAACTGGGCCAGGTGTGCTGGAACTAGGCAGAGAGGAAGTAGAGGAGGCAGGTAGCGTGGGGTGGCTAGGTGGACTAGGTGCGTTGTTGGAGGGAACGGATGTCGAGGAGATTTTGACCTGTGCTTGCTGTTCAGACTGAAGAGCATGCTGCTGCACTGCGCTGCTAAAGCTTCCCAGCAGGCTGCTGCCCCCAGAGACCGCTGTGCAGCCACTGACAACAGTAGCCATAGAAACCAGCGAAGAGGAGGAGGAGGAGGAGCCTGAGGAGGCGGATGAGGAGAAGGACGAGAGAGATGGGTTCCCGTTCTTCACGGGAGACTGATCGGAGCAAGAAAGTCATGAAGTTAGAAACACAAATATCAATTTTCATTAAGAATACATGTCATTTTTGGGTGAAAAATCCCTTTAAAATTATATTTCTGTGATGATTTCCTCATGCTATGGTTCAAACTTGTAGAATTTTACAACACAAAAAGTGTAAATTCAGAAGATTGTGCTGGTTATTCTGCTCCACGTAATTATAATAGACATTTCAACCTTCAAAAAGAACACAAAAGCACCATAAAAGTGATCCATCGACTTTGCATATTGCAACATTGCATAGTATATCAAGTCTCCTGAAGCCAGACAAGTACTTTTAGTGCTTCTGGTAATAAAACCATACAAGTTAAAAACAACAACGTGAGTGTATAAACCTTTAACTGATACTAAGGTCTCACCTGACTGACTTCACTGTCTGTCGATCGACCTCTTTTATCCTCCAAAATCTCCTGAGCAATACATAATCACACATAACATAGTAAGACAGTCAATAAAAGTCAATAAAAGACCAGAGAAGAGCATGATTTGAGGTTCTGAGTGATTATAAATGATGAAGATGCTCTGCAGACTAGACTGAGACGAGGAAGAATGAAAGAAAGCAGATTACCATTGTGCCTGTGGCAGGAGATGGAGGGATGGGGGAAGAGGACGTGGTGGAGGTCGGTGTGCTACTGGACTGAAGGAACATCTCATCTTCAATATTGCCCTGAGGAGACGTCGCCATCAAAGTTGCAGCTATAGAGAAACAGATATTTATAAATCTAACATATCTTGAAAATATACGTCAACAACATTCATCCCAAACACACAGACTTACGTATTTCCTCCAAGTCCAGATCATCATAGAGGAACTCATTCTCTTCAAAGTCTGGGTCTTGTGAAGAGTCAATGTAATATTCCACATCATCTTTGATCTTATGGATAGAATCAACCTGGATCGAATCGTTATCCAACATCCTCAAGATGGTCTCTAACATAAGAATGTGGTACCGGTGTCTTTCGATTAACCTCTTTAGTTCTTCAATCCGATCCTGCTTCTGAAGACAAACACAATAAACAGCTTTCTATAGATCAGAATGGTATGAAAACAAGATGAGGTCTGGAAAAAGTAAAATACTGACATCCTTGTCTCCTTTCTTTTTCCGTGTTAGGAGAGAGAGGGACTCAACTTCACTTTCAAACTGGTCCACCTGCATGTTCAAAGTGTCTATTGTGTTCTGCGAGAGAGAGAAATCATGTCATTACCACACTATTTGTATCCTGTTCAAAGTTTTTCTACCCCCCACTGTTATTCATAAGTCCTCTTGTACCGTGAGCCACTGTTCCATTTCCTCCTTCTCTTTCTGTGCTGGGTCTACTTTCTGAGCCAAGCCCAGCCCCTCTTTGGAGTAGGCCTTTGTCTTGGTTTCTCTTTCAACCACCTTAAATCGCTCCATTTGCTGAGGAAAAAGAGAGATTCTGGTTAAGGGGTACAAGCTTGACAGATTCAGCGTGGGAAATGTATCTAAGAATTTATGAGGCAAAGTTTAAACATTATGCCAATGTGCTGATATTTTAATCAAAAGTAAAAAAAAAAAAAATCTGCAAACTCACAAGTGTGTTAAAATAAAATAGCCTAAAGGAATGGTACCGTTTCAATAAGCTTCCGGTTCTCCACTAGCTGCCGTTTGTCTTTGATCTCATTGGATGCCACCCAAGTCTTAATCTGGTCTCGTAGCCGCTAAGAAGAAAAACAGGTAAGAATAATTATACTGATTGAGAACACATATTTCCCCATGGTTCTAAAGAAAGTGTACAATAATTCACACTATGCAACAGCTAGTTTTGCTTCTCTAAACGGATTGCCCAAGATATGTTCCAAGAATGCTAATACCTAGTCCAACAGCAAGAAACGCGTCTGTGCTTGTATTATTCCACTTATCCATGTTCACACATTTCCAGAAAGCCTTAAAATAAGCTAAACGTCAAATCAACACATCCTTACCTGGAGTTTTTTTATTTCTTTCTTGAGATCAGCCTCATATTTTTCCTTCTGGTTGGCATTGGCTGCATTGTGAAGCTGAGAATGAAAAGGGTTTTTTAAAATACAACATCTAACAACAATACACGATTTCTTTAGATCCTATTTGCATTGGTTGTTGAGGTGTTAACGTCACACCTTTTTCCAAATGTCTTCAAACTGTTCGACGCCTTCAGTGACTTTTTTCAAACATCGATCTATTTCACCTGGTTGTGTAAAGCATATGATTGTGAATAAGTCTTAGGATCATATAATGATTAATAAAACCTCTGAACAGAAACTACTGTGTACAAGCAATTGTGGCAGGGGAGAGTAGAGAAGATAACATTTCTATATCATATCTTACCTTGTAGTTTTCTCTTATCAGCCATGGCTTCGCTATGATACTGTCTTCATACCTTCTGTCACTGCAAGCACATCCGAGAGACTGTTAACTTGCACAGTATTCAGTGTGAGGCAGATGGTAAGTGTTTCTACTGCTCCTGACAGACAGATCTCATCTCAATAGAAGAGGCTGATATCAAACACCCTGCTCGATTAGCGTTACACTATTTGTCTGAGCAAAGAAAACGGTTAATAACTTATAACGTTAGTTATATTTTACACGAGTTCTTTCCGATCAACAAATAACCGCAACTGTCGCCTTTGCAATCCCCTTAAATAATAGAAATGATGAATAATTCAAATGACAGCATCTCTACAGTATAGATCACTTATACGGTAACGCCAATACAACCAGTGTGTTTACGCAGCCTCTGATCACTAGCCACCAAGATGCTAGCGAGTAAGATCAGCAGCATTTCATCATCATATATCATCTGCATTGATAATATGTCACCCCGGCAGTATATATATACGGAATACTGTATATTTCTGCAGTTATCATAGATTAAGCTGCTGTTGTTGTGATGTAGAGCAGCGCTGACGGCTAACGCTCTGCTAGCACACACACATAGTTTTTCCAACAGAAGGTGTGGGGGGGATTTAAACTCTCAAATTGAATGCACAGTCGTCGTATACCTTTTTCAAAAGTGTGTAATATTCGTCAGTATCTCTATGTGACAGCCACGACCAAAATATCCGCCAATTCCTTATTTCAAATTTGGTAATGTTTTCAGCTCGTCAATCCCCCTTCTGTCCAGTACATTAAAGATGGACGGCAGACTCCGCCCACTACTCGCTGCTGAAGATCCCGCCTCTCGTCTTTTTTTTCGTCCTTGTGATTCATTAAAAATATCTGTCAATCATTTCTCAAGTTGTGACCATTTCCGCTGGACCGCTGATCACATTGGATGAAATATTGGGTGAAAGGTTATATTTACGGAAAAAGACCATTCTCCTTACAAAAATGGACTTCTCTTAGTTCCTAACACAATTAGTCTTTATTTGTAACGACTGCATTAGATTGTATTTAAATATTTCAAAATGGGAAATATCTGTTGTTATTTTTTAAGGAATTGTTTGAGAGTCGGTTGAGGGTGTAATAATGATGGAATTTTGTTTGATTAGATTTTAATTTCACATTTTATTTCTAGGTACAAAATAGCAATAACAGAAATATATAATAATTTAGAAATGGGGCCTATTCCTATGGCTATATATCTTTTATAAATATTATTATAATAATACCCAATAAGCATAACAGTCACAATCAATTTACCACTTATTTGTTTTCCTGCACTCTATGATATAATTAGAAATTATTGTAATTATAAAATTTGAAAATGTTATTTCAACTCCATCATTTCTTATCTATTTAGTAGCATAAAGTGGAAACAATTTACAATTTATAAACATATATGAGTAAAAAATAGATTTAACATTAATTAATTAGTTTTAATTTCATTAGTCAGATACTTAACCTATATATTTCTGTATAATGTTCTCTTTGTGAAACCTTGAATCACTTTAGCTACATATAAATAAACACATTTAGTTGGAAGTTAGTCAACTAAATGTGTTTATTTAAAATAAATTGTTTGCAACCACTTACCTTAAAAAATGTAATTAAATTAACAATTGTTTGTAGTTAGATTTTTTCAATTTACTCAAAATCTTTAGAAAAATATTAACGTCTTGATTGTTCATCTAGCTTTTGATTACATACATACATTATATTTTCAACTATGATGAAAGTTATATTAAACATTTCATCCCACATCTCCAGAGGCGGATATACAAAGTGTAAGCCTCTTTTCATAGCTTCATTATAAAATAAATAAAACATTGTACAGAAAAATATATAGCATTCTGTTAACAAAACATGATAAAAATCTTCTACCTTTAACGTTTTCAGTCTTTTTCTATGGCTTATTTCATCTTTGTCTACATTTTATATTTGTGAGATAGCTTCAGTATTGTGCAGAATTTGACTGAATATAACTAAACATGAACTGTAAATAACTGTATATTTAAAATAAATTAATTTTAAATATCTCACCAATAATCAAATATAAAGATAAATGTAGCAAATAAGCTCTTCAGAAGACAGTACTCTGGAGTATCGCGCAAACGCGTGTTTTATCTCCAAAATATGGGCTGGACAGACGGATAGTATTTTATGATTGTACGTTTATCACGTCAATCATCCACTGGCCTCCGCCGACCGCGTCATCAGACTTCCTGAAAACGCTCGTGCCTCCCCTACAGCTCAGGAAAGCTGGAAAACTCGCCATGTAGGGGGACAGAAATCCAGGTAAGTCCGATATTACTTTCGCTTTGTCGTTTATTATTATTAAAGTCATTACACCCGTAAGACACATACAAGTTTCTAGTTCGCCCTATTTGGTGAACAATTTAAACAGAAACAGATCCGCTTTCAGGATGATGTCTCTGAGCTCGTCAGCTTGGCTATTTAAAATGACGTTAACAACATCTTTGCTAAATACATTGTTCTCCTCATCGGTAAAACCAAATGTTGTCTTTACCAGCTTTAAGATTTTAACTGTCACCGTTATGTGCAAACAAGTCCACTCAAATCCTATGAAACACAAGTATAGTGTTGGCCTGGCATCAGCTTGCTGTGTTTATATGCGAGTTTGACTCTGAGTTGCTAAGAAACTGCAGTTTTACTTATTAATTGCCTTGACATTAGTTTCTATTATGGTTTACAATCACATTTTGCCTGGAATTCATTGTATAGTACCCTTTGGTACAGGATAGCATATAAGCTATTTGGTTCTTCATCCACTTATGATCACACATAATAAACTGCCAAATGTCACTATATGAGCTGCCTTTGCATGTAAAACCCCTAATTAATACAAGTACACTCCAGATGATACAAGCCATTTCCCCTTGTTGTAACACTTAAATAAACGTGTGACTGTGACAGTTGACTAATTGGATGAAGTTATTTGATTTGTAATGTGACAGAGCTTTGCATTTTTACCTTTGCTTAATTGAATTGTTTTGCAAAATTGTAATTTTTAACCTACACAGAAAAATACGAAATCTACTGTGTGCAAAGGCCATCAGTGTTTATATTTTATGATCTGTGAGGTCATAACTGACTAATTATAGTCATAATGCTTTGGTCTATCCAAATAAGTCTTGAATCTATCATATCATTGATGCAGTAAAAGTCTTTGTGATAAAAGGGACAAAGTGTGCACTGATGTGTGAAAACCCAGACAGTCAACAGAGCTGATTTTGGCTCTAGAAAGGTAAAGCTTGAGGCAGCCTGAGAGAGCAATGTACTTGTTGGTCTACTGTGGGTTTTGATTTCTTGACAGTGTCTCCGCCCAGCTTTTCAAGGACACATAAGGACAAAGTGGACACCACAGGGTTTTTTCTTTCATTAACAGTTATGGAAATCAGGCATGGATTTAGCAGGAGTCTTAACAAGTGGAAAATAAAAGTATGTGATAAAGTCACATATTCCTGCATTGAGCATTACTTGCTGACTGCCAGATTAAATTCCAACACAAAAGTCTGCAGATGTTGAGCTACAGCTAAAACATCCTAAACAGCCGTCCATTTCGTCCCAGATGTTTACAGACCGTGCCGATACATTGGGGCTCTCAATTGGAGGCACTTCCTGTCAGCTATAAACTCATACGACGAGATCTTAATCGGTTGAATCTGTCATCAGTTCACATTTCAAACGTTCCTGTTCTCCATTGGGTTGAAATTGCGATTACATCTCAACTCTAGTTTTCATTCACTGCCCGGTGTTTCGTTTCGTGTCTCAGGCTCAATTGCGTAATTTACATATGAAGTGTCATCCAAGATTGATGCCGGCCAGACCGGTGTAATTCCATCCTAGACCGGTTTTCTTCTCTGTTTGGATCAAAATGACATCGCCCTGCATATTTGCAAACCATAGGCACTTGAACATTTTGAATAATGAACTTTGTATTCAGACTAAATCTATCTGTTCACATTTCCCCAGACTAGAGGTTGCCACATTCTTTCTATTGAGAAACAGAACTGTATTGTTCAGCATGTTCCTCTCTGCTGATACTAGGCCTTTTAAGATATTGCACTATATGTTATCTGATTCTGATTACTTAAGTCTGTTAAGGTTAAGTGCAGGTCAACTCAACATCACATTTCATTAGAAAGGCAGCAAAGATGATATTGAATTCTGTTGTATAAGAAGATACACTACTGTCTGAAAGTTTGGGGTCAGTCAATGTTTTTTTAGACTGTATTATTAAAGATGGATACTTTTATTCAGCAAGGATACACTTCCCAAAAGTGACAGTAAATACACTGAAAAAATATAATTTAATTTACTAAATCTTTTTAAGGTAAGTGGTTGCAATTAATTTATTTGAGCTACATTTAAATAAACGAATTTAGTTGACTAACTTTCAACTAAATTTTTTATTTGAATTTAGCTAAAATACATTTTTATTTATGTACTTGCTTCAAAAAATGTAGTATCTTTTTTTCAGTGTACATTTACATTGTTTCAAAAGATTTATCTTTCAAGTAAATGCTGTTCTTTTGAAAGTCAAATAATTTTGAAAAAAAGATCATGGTTTCCACAAAAATATTAAGCAACTGTTCTTAACTGTGATAAAATTAGAAATGTTTTGAGCACCAGATCAGATATTAGAACATCTTCTAAAGGATCATGTGATACTGAAGACTGGAGTAAAAAAAAAAAAAACTAACTTTTGAAAGGTAGTACATCTTCTATAACAGAAGGTCCTCAACTTCTATTCAGAATAATAACTTGTTCATATTTTTAGGCTTCATATTACTTGACCTATACTTCTTTGTAGGATGTAGAATAGGGCTAGCCTGGTAATACCAAACTCTGCTACTTCGCTTTGCTTCGTAGACCGAGTCTGGAAGGGCATAATTGAGAAGCGTTTACTTTCTCGTGGGGGGGCACTTGTCTGAAGTTTAAAATCATTGGTGTACCCGAAAGCCAATCACATAACGTTTGGTTATTATGATGTATGTTATGCACCGGCTCAGCCGCCTCGAACTTCCGCTGTACACACAGGTATGCGGCGAAAACAAAACCATCGAGCGAAATACCAGAGTGAAGATGGCTGTGAGCGACTTTCGCACATTATGTGAAATAAATCTACGCATCCACGGCACAATTAGTGCATCTAAACGAATATTTGACAGTAGAGACAAACAAGAAAATATTTGCAGCCAACTGTCAAAGTTAGGATTAACGTAGTCCTGTTAAACACTGCTCTTTATTCATTTCGAATCTGTCGGAAATGCTGCAACTTAATTGCAAGATTACAGCATGACATATATTCAAGGACTGGAAAATAAAGGAGACACTGACCTGTTACAAGCTGACGATCGGTAACGGTTGATAAATTAAACTTTTCCCAAAACCTGTCGGGAGTAGGGCCATAACATCACCTCCATTCAAAATGTGAACCAAACACTCTTCTTGTTCGGGCATCAGTTGTCAAATGCCGGGAATATTCTCCACAACAGCAAATAGCATACCTCCCGTGTCTCCATGTCCGCTGTCATTTAGATTTCCCTAACTTAACGTAAACTACAATCTAAAATTCGCGCTTATCGTCTACATCACGGCTCTCAGCCCGCCCTCTGTTCGTTGGTTGGACGGCTGGTTCGGAGCCGGAGATAATCTGGGAGCTGGTTTGCTATATCAGACTGAGTACAGAAGCGAACTGAAATTGAGCGGAAGTTACAAAGTCTGACGTAGTCAGGCTAGAATAGGGCTGCACAATTAATCGAATCTCTAATCACGATTATGGATGCCACGATTACATACTCGTTCAAAGCCGCGATTACAAAATGAAATTAAAAATGCCCTCTTGCATTATTCTGTAAGCTTACGAATAGTTTGCAGCGCGGGTTTAACAAACTCAACCACACTGGATAAAATACATTTTGTCTAACTGATAGTCTTGTCACTCTGTTGTGCATGATAGGTATGTTAAAGACAAACGTGTCAAAAGTGGAACAAAATAGCGGTACTCGTTTGAACTGCGCACCACACAGACCTTTTATACACTCGCCTCAGAAGAAAGCAGCGTTGAGCATAGAACTCATACACAACAGCAGATTGTGAATCGCCGACAGCTCCCAATATTTAGCATGCCAAATATTTTGCGGGTGTCGGCGACGCATCGGCGATTCCCTCAGATCGCGTCTTTGATAATTCACACTGCACGATTGTCTCTCGCGTGAACGAGCACCGATTTGCCTCCGATGTCGGGCATTTGTCAGTGATTTATCAACCTGTCGGAGAGTGAAAAATCAGACTAAAATCGTGAACTTGGCTTTAGAGCACATGCGTTTATTACAGTGACCAGTCGTGATCACTCAATAAACAACGCTGTGAAATCCAGTAAGAAGCACTCGAGTTCAGCGCAGAGTTCTCCAGTACAATCACGTCTCTTTAATTTAAACTAGTTTAAAGCCAAATAAATCAGAGCTGTTATTCTCATCAACACTGATGCAGAAACAGTGCAACAGCGATCCAGTTAGAAGACGTTTCAATCCACAAATCACCCTCATACCATAGTTTTACTGTAGTAACACTTACGGTAACAATGGTATGGTGGTAGAAAAATAGGATATTCATATTGAGTATTATTATGTTATTAATATACTAAATATGTTAAAGGAGTAATGGAATATAATTACATAATTTTAATTATTCTATCAGTTGATGTGGATTTGTAGTTGACTGAATGTCTTTAGGCTACTGTTTTTCAATGCAAACACTATAGAAACCACATAGTTAGGCTACTTTTTTAGTTAATGAGGTGCTGTACTTTTGGTTATGTTTAAAAGATGAGTCTATAACAGTTTGCACAATGGTGTCAAATGTAGATCTGCATCCCAGCTCAAGCTCCTGCTACTCTGAACTCAAGCTCCTGTTCTAATGTGCATTTCATGGAGACAAAAATTGTAATATTACATGTTCAGTGCTACCAAATCAAGTGCTGGTGCCACTGCTCTCGAATGTTAGTCTGGAGCCCTGATGAAATAAATTGTACTGTAAAATGCTACTGTAATTTTACATTTCGTCTGTTTAATTGTAAATGAAATGTATAGCTTTTTAAACCATTTTTTATTTTTATTTTAGTATAACATTATTATACCATGCATAATATTACAGTTTTTTTGTAGAAGGAACCAAACCAATAGTTGACATTTGAGGCTCAATGCTATAGAAAAGCCATAAAAGTTCAGGAAGTGTGTTTTCATCCTTTTTAAATATATATTTTATATGGCATGCAGCTTCAAACAATGCGATTATTAATAAAGATTATTTTCAACAGATTTATGCCAATTACAATCTCAAGGGAATAATCAACAATTATTTTTGTCATAATCGTGCAGCCCTAATGTAGAATATCACATTTAACTTTGAAAGGTAATGTTTCTCTTTCTCTCTCTCTCCAAACCTTCTGTTCTCTGTGTAGCAGGGCACCTTTAACACCGGCTAAAGAGGTTTACCATGACTTGAGATCCTGTTCCAGCACTCCTCCTCTTCCTGTATTCTGTGTTTTATTTATTTTCCTTTTTGAGGACTATCTTGCAAGGAAGAACAGAGCTCAACGTTCATGGATATCAAATCCTGGATTTTCTGGCATTTGTTTATTGGGTGAGCTCCCAGCACTACTACAATCTCTGACACTGCTTTGGACCAAAACCAGAAGTGACATCCCTGGTCATCTCTATCACTTCCTAAACCTTGTTGTTTTTGGAGAGGAACTGTATTTTTAGTCAACCACCACGATTAGGTTTCATTTGATTATTCTCAAACACTATTCTCGGCCGGGCCGTTACCTCTGCTCTCTGTGCTTTGTTTGTCCCTGAAAATGTCCGTAGCATTTATAGGGTTATTATAACCTTAGTGTGTATTTATTTTTAGTCAATTGTAAGTTCCATGTTCTCTGACCTTAAGACAATGCATTGTTTATTGAAATTGTGTTTAAAGCAATTTGTGAGAGTGGAAAATTTTTCAATTTGGTAACTTAAGAAATTTAGTTTGATGATTATTTATGTAGATGCACACACATTTCCGTTTAACCTTGACAAAAGGTAAGCCTTTTCTCAAATTGTGATATTTTGCCAGTGCAGTCAGACAAAGAGAGAAAAGCAAATAATCTTGCTTCTTTGTGCATCTTCACAAGTTTTTTTGTTGGGATACTAGCAATACTAAACTGGAAATCTCTTTTGTGTATTGTGATTTGATTAGATGATCATAAGAAGATTTAGCATTGATTCCAGGCAAAATGCACTGATGGAAAATATTTAACACTATCGGGGATAGAAAAGCCTGCTGATGTTTTTGTTTTGAAAAGACACCTGTTGAAGCACTGTCACCATTTGTAACTTGTTTACACAAAAGCCAATCATTTGGCCTTAAAAAAGCTGACACATTGTATCTCAGAACAATTAGTGTATCTGTCCAGAAACTCATCTCTGTAAATCAGAAGAAAGACCTCTTCATGAGGCATTCAAGCTGTATTGTCCAAATATACTCTCTGTATCCCAGTTGCACTACCTTTTGAGCCCAGACTTTGAACATGCGCTCCCCAGGACCAGAGAGCCCATCTATGACTGAGGAGGCCCTACTGCACGGACAGTTTGGCGGTTGGAGCAGCGGAGGGGGAAGTGGAAGTAACAACAACAGCTGCCCCAACAGCCCTGGAGGTGTTTCTTTACCTTCCAGCCCAGCCACCACCAACTACGCCCTGACACTAACGCCAACTCACATCCATGTCCAGCGGTTGTCTTCACGTGTGGGGAAGCAGTCCAGACTGATCCTACCGCTGGCGGAACTGACCGGATGCAGCTGCCCACGCTCACCGGCCCCTCATTTGCTGGTGCTTTACTGGTACCCTCCGGGTCGTCGCCGCAAAGGCATCTCCAGACATAGACAAGTGAGGGCGTACTTAGCAGAGAGCAGAGTTGAGGCGGAGAAATGGAACGCTGCTATACAGAGCCTGCTGAGGGGAATGGATGTCAGCTCCACCACAGGTGGGTGTCAGGGTTTGATCATTCGTAAATGCTTTGTCTCTGGTGCGTCTATGCTTTTGTTAGTGGGAAATAATTTAACTTACCCCCTCAATGTCTTCACTTCACTAAGCGAATCCAGATGCTGCTAATTCTTCAAAACGTTTGAATCAGTGCTGTTGTATCATTAGTATGTCTTGTAAATAAGATGCCACTTTGATTTATTTTATAGAGCTCAATTTATGCGAGTATGAATCAAGTCTGACTATATGTATTTTTGTAAGAGGTTTAACTGTTCTCTGCTGCTCTTTTTTTTTTTTTTTTTGCTGTTTTTTTGGGGCTCATAATGTGTACCACATGCTGTCATTGACGGTCAGAGAATGGGTGGGTCTGCGGCAGGGAAAATATAGCTTGTTTTGAGTAGTGCAGATCGTTTGGTAGCAAAACACCAGGCTTTATTGACTTTAAAAGATGCTGCTTGTTGTTGCTCTGTCGCTGTTTTTAACTGCAGTGCTGTAGATAGTTGTCAGTGCAAGTAGTTGCAGCTCAGTAAATAATTAAAATACATTTATACGATGTTAATAAGTTTGGCTTGTTAGTTTGTGTTAGGAGTGCAGATTTTGGGTCAGTTTAGTGGTTCTAATTGTGTGAAAATGTGAATATACCCCATTATTTACTCATTTATTGCTAAAATAACATTTGATCATCCTTTCGATTATGCTGATTGGTAAAACTTGGATGTTTATAGGTCAAATTAAAGCAACAATGAAACATACTCTTACAATCAGCTGTTTAAACAAGAGAAACAAAAGTAAAATTTATGGGAAAGTTATGATCAAGAAATTGATGGTACAGTGTTGCCTCAGTTCATTTCAAAATATGTGAGTCCAGTCAGTCCACCATCTGAAAAAGCACAGCTTTGTTCCACAGAAGTTCTGATCTAGTTTAATAACAGGACTGTACATGCACTGGATGGATGTGACATTATCTCAAATTCCAATCTTAAATGTCATACAGTTGAGTCATTAACATAAGAAACTTTAAGTGATTGTTTTATTTTGTTGAATAAAAATATTGTGTGGAATTTGTTATTGGATCATTTTAAATTCACATATACCAAAAACATTTATGGTCTATTTTCAGATGGGTTAGTATGTGGCTTAGTGTTGTTTTTAGCCATAAAATGAAGGCCTTATCCTCACTTGTTTGTTTTTGTTTTCTGATTGAGTAGAATTTTGCAAAAGCATGTTGCCCCGTCCCCGTCGACTGTTGCTGCTGGTCAATCCATTCAGTGGCCGGGGTCAGGCAATGCAGTGGTGTCAAACGCACATACTCCCAATGATAAGAGAAGCCAACATCAGCTACAACCTCATACAGACAGGTAAGAACAACACACACATTTGGCATCAGCTGCAAACCCTTCAAAAATGTGTGAAACTCTCAAACCAACAGTTCTTAGAAACGAATTGATTGCATTGAACCGATGTGATGCATGTGGTTTTGTTGTGGAACAGAGCGTCAGAATCATGCACGGGAGCTAATCAGAGAGATCTCGCTACTAGAATGGGATGGAATTGTCATTGTTTCTGGAGATGGACTCTTGCACGAGGTAAATGTCATAATTTTTGATTCCTTTTGTCACATACATTTGATTAATTTATTACAAAGCCCATTTAGAAACTACTTTTTGCAGGAAATTTGTTTGGTGGTTTTGAAGGTAAAACATGTTAATTAGTTGAAAACCATACTCTCTTATCAGTAGCTGGAGATATGACCAAATTAGTGAAAGTATTTTATAATTGTAAGGGCAGAGGATGTTTAGAACATTCTGAATTACATACATTTTATTTATTTAGTACCTGACTGATCTACCACATGGTTTGTATGTAAAAATAAGATTATTTACATATTAATCTGTGTGTCCTCTTTCTGTAGGTGATAAATGGCCTCATGGAAAGGCCAGACTGGGAACAAGCAATAAAAACTCCTGTGGGAATCCTGCCTTGTGGCTCTGGAAATGCACTTTCTGGTTCCATCAACCACTATGCAGGGTACGAAATGTACTTGAGCTCACCTGAGACACATTGTTTGAAATCTGCAGTTCTTCAGAGAACCTCCCTTATTTTTAAAGGAACAGTTCAGCCAAAAATTTACATTCTCATTATTTACTCGCCCGCATTTCAAACATATGTTGATATTTTTCCTATCATCTCTTACTGTACAGACAATAAATCTGTGAAGATTCTTAAAAAATTGTGTGTATAAAAACAACAGCATTCTGTTACTTCCACAGAGACAAAAAATATATATTTTAAAATTAATATACTAAGAAAATGTTTGTTTCGGTGTACAAAAACTCACTTTTCCTGTTACTAAGATAAGTTTCATACATTTCTCAAGGGTTGTTTGCTCTAGTGTAGGTGTATGCAGTGTACCTACTTTTAAACTCATAGACAAGATCCATGTTAAGCAGAAGTGATGATTCGTCAGTGATCATTATTGTCAGTATTTGAATATTTTTTTGGTTCAAGTATTGAGTCATGTTTCTAGTATTGAGAGTAAATTAAGGTGTTTTTTTTTGTGGTGTTTTAATAAATGTGATTTAATTTAATCTATTTCCATTTCCCTGTCTGTCTCTTAGATATGACATGTGCCTTCGGGAGCCTCTCCTCCTCAACTGCTGTTTTCTGCTGTGTCGGGGTGGGGTTAAACCGATGGACTTGGTTTCTGTTACAACCAGCCCATGCGCTTCATCCACTACCAATCAGAATGGGCACCCACCAGCTCCCAAGAGGCTTTTCTCTTTCCTCTCTGTGGCCTGGGGTTTTGTGTCTGATGTGGACATAGAGAGTGAGCGCTACAGAGGGCTGGGCTCAGCACGGTTTACACTGGGAACACTAGTGAGATTGGCTTCTCTGCGCTCCTATAAGGGCCGTCTTTCCTACTTGCCACCCGGTATAGTCAACCCATCCCCCGATGCCACACCTCAGCCGCCACGCAGGCCACTTTCACGCAGCATTACCGAAGGTTTGGAGGGATTTTGTCGCACTCCCATTCACCGGACCTGCTCAGACATGGGCCTGAGTGAACAAAGAAGTCTCCGTAAGGGAGAGGGGGAAAGAGAGCGGGAAAGAGAACGGGAGAGACAGGAGAGAGAGCGGGAGAGGGAGAGGAGAAGAGAGAGGGCAAGAGGGGTCGGAGTAGTGAGAGCTAGCAGTCTCGCAGAAGACCGGGAGAGAGAGGTGGAAGCAGAAGAGAAGATGGAGGAGATGTCCGGGACCAGCTCGGAATCAACTGAAAGGGAAGAGTGTGACAACATGGCCAGTAATAATGGAAACAGGGAAGAAGAGAATAAACCAGGTGAGGATGAGATGGATGGAGAAGAAGAGACGAAAGCGAGCGATTCGGGTGAAAGAGATGAGGCAAATGAATGCAACGAGAGTTATCAAATGCCTCCACCTGAGATGCAACGCACACTACGTAAAAACTCGGCTCCTTCTAGCCAGATAATTAATGCCTTTTTCAGCCAGCCAATTGGTGCAGAACCTGACCAAGACTTGGAGCTGGCTGCCTATGGCAAGGAGGACGAAGACCTAAATGGCACCTACTTTCAGAGAGAGGCGTTTCCACTAGACAAGTCTCGTGAGCGAGCCCTCACCATCTCATCTTCTCCGTTCCGTCAGTCTCCTTTCAAAACTTTCAAACCTAAAACTTTAGACCAGAACCAGAACCCCTCACGGCCACGGCCCCTCTCTCTCATCCACCATTCACATTCAAATTCCCTCCCTCCAAAATTTCCGTCCCTCTCTCTGTCCCTTTCCCCAACCCCTCCTTCGTCTCCATCTTGTGCCTCTCCCCACTCTTCTTATCTCGTGCCACGTTCCAACACTCCCAGCTCGTCTTCCCCATCGCCTTCTTTTCATTCACCGACCCCTTCCTTCAACTTTGACCTTGCAGAGCCTGCAGGAGCCCTGAAGAACCGCCCTCTCATGACATCCTCCATCAACCTGCCAGAGGATTATCTGCTACCTCCACTGGACCAACCTCTCCCTACACGCGATTGGGTCACTATTGAGGGCGATTTTGTCCTGGTACTTGCCATCTACCAGAGCCATCTGGGAGCAGATCTTCTCGCTGCACCTCAGGCTCGATTTGATGATGGGCTTATCCATCTGACATTTGTGCGGGCTGGTATCTCCCGGGCTACACTGCTTAGATTGTTCCTAGCAATGGAGAGAGGAGCCCATTTGTCCCTTAGCTCTCCCTATGTTAGTCATGTTTCTGCTCGGGCGTTCCGCCTTCAACCGCTTTCACCACGAGGAACCCTCACTGTAGATGGAGAGCTGGTGCCGTATGGGCCACTGCAGGCACAGGTGAGAAAAAAAATGAATAACACTTACTATGAATATCCATTTTTTTATACTGTATATTATAAAGTTGTGATGCCTAAATTCTCCTGAACCATTTAAAATGATTTTAGTTTTGTTTTATTTTAAATGTATCTTCTCCAAAAATCTGAAAGCTTTCTTTTTTTTAACATTTTAACATGCATGATTGTACCTTCTTTTGTCCCAGGTTCATCCCTCCATGGCTCGTTTGATTGTTGGGGACTCTGGTATGAAGATTACAAGATTCTGACCTGTTTGGATTTGAACGGGCCGGGATTAGTGTGATGCTGTGGCTTATATAACATTTTGCCATCCACATATTGGTGTGGGGGCAGCAGTTGCAATCACTGCTTTTACTGGGATTAACTGAGAGATTGCTTATTCAAGCTGCATATGCAAGGAGTATTTTTGAATTTAACGAAGGGATGAAAACTTGCGGCCTATTGCACGACTGTAGGATTACACTTGGATTACCCTTACTGTTGTCGGTGAGAGAATGCAGAAATGCCTACATAAAAGAAGAAATGGCGAAACTGAATGTGTCCAACTGGTGTATACATTTTAGTATGCATTTGTGCATAGATTCTTAACAATTAATCCTGCCTTATTTCAGAGAGTGGAATAAAATAACAAAAACACTAACAACAATAGCCAGCTTTTAAGTTGTCACGCCCACATCCAAATATGGCTCCATCCATTTTGCATAATAGGTACCCCTGGAATGCCTTATCCATCTCTGAACTTTTAAGTGCAACCCCCGTTAATTTACACTCTTTTAGTATTACACATGCTCTGAAACCTCATTTAGCAAAGATTTATCTGTATTGCTCTAAGTCTCCGTCCAGAGTTTGAAAAGTTGCTTTATGGGACTAATCAGAAATGTCGGTTCAATCTTGCGTCCATTTTTTGGCAGGTATTTTTAGGACACAATCATTGCGTGGATTGAGTGGAATATTGTATATTGCATTGCTAGTTTGTGTAAGAAACGCATGCGATGATCTTGATGATGATGACGATGATGTTAGGTAACTAGCTATATGCATTGCAGTGAACACAGAAAGCTAGGAAAACTTCCAGTTTAGCATTTTTGTTCCCCCAGTAATATTGTATCGCTGTCTTCTGTGACATAATGCAACTTGCATAACATTTTCTAATTTGTATTCCTAATGAATGAAGAAAGAACTGTAAGTTATGGTAATGCACCTTCAACTCCTTTTCCTGAAAGATTCATGTTAAATATTAGGCAAGGACTATTTCATAGTGAACAGTAACTTAACTGTTTAGTCTATTTCTCTCACAAACCATTTGTAAGACTGATTCACTAGAGTAAAATGTATTTTCAGCTCTTTGAGAGAACAAGCATGTGGAAAGTCCAGCTGTGGAGCTGATCATGATCGTAACGGAGCTTTTCCAGTGCTTTTAATTTGACCTAAATATTTATTAGAAAAATTCCCTATTTACATTTCTGCTGTCCTTTTCATTCTCCAGAGGACCGCAATTTGACACATACAGACTGTTTTTGCTATCTTTTCTGAAATTACAGTGATTAGCAAATAATCTTTAATTCCAGTAACTCGACTGGTATTTCCGGAGAGCTGTTTAGTTCTTTCTAGTGCAATCATTCTGTTGATCATCACCGCCATCCTCAGCTCTTAAGTGTCGGCTGGTGTGTAGGTCTAGTTGTTTTGGTTGCGAGTCTGGCACTCAAAATGGTTTTCAGCTGCAATCAGATGGCCAGATATATATTTTTTTCATTCCCTATATTTCCTTCCTTCCTTTTGCTGTACCATGCTTTAGAGTGCTCTAATAAATTTGGTATCAAGCTGCTGTCCACCTTGAAAATGCCAGTTAAGATGTCTCTTAATTCTCTGATGCTTGTATTAAGATTGTAATTACTATTAAAAGAATATTATATTAAGCGCATATACATATTATTTACAGTTCCTAGTTCTGTATGGTTAAGTTTTGTTTCAGATTAAATTTAACTATGAAACCTTGCATTTGTGTCCTGCAGTCTTTTCTCTTGCTTTCTGTAGGCATTCCAAGGTAAGAAAAACAACTGTACGATAGAGGTATCACTACGAACACAGGATAAATGTTTTTTCCGGTTTAATTGAGCAAATGTCAGCTCAGGAATGTTTTTCTTCTTTGATAAGCACATTCTCAAGGGGAGGCAAGAACAAAAAGCAAC
This sequence comes from Gymnocypris eckloni scoliostomus, assembly GCA_027564155.1. Lineage (NCBI taxonomy): Eukaryota > Metazoa > Chordata > Actinopteri > Cypriniformes > Cyprinidae > Gymnocypris > Gymnocypris eckloni. Next base: position 7,736,486 of record CM050424.1, read on the forward strand.
TGGAACTATGAAAAACATTTGACATATTTTTACACCATCTGCCGTAATTAATTCAAAGCTGATTCAGAGGTGGAAAAGAATGCAAGTTCCTCTTATGAGTAAGGCACCAGTGGCCTGACAGCCTAGTGTTTCACTTCTCTCTGTCTCCCTTTGGTTATCAGGTTTGCACAAATTTGTAAACAAGGAAGCCGTCGTCTCGGACTCTCTTCCTTTCTTTCTTTCAGCTCTTCATTTTTCTCTTCACCGTCTACTAATCTCCACATACCACTACAAGGTTCAGCCACTATCTTGCTTTGTTGTAATGTCTCCACCTTCCTATAAGCTCCATGGGCAGCTTATTTCCTCTTGTTTTCCCACTTGTATCTCAGTATCCACTTGCTTAGAGACCTACTGTGTACAGCATTGCCCTTTTGCTCCTTTAGATTACAGCTAGTCTGCGTCGCTCTCTCCCTGCCTCCGCTTGCTTCCCCTCCATTTCCCCTAGAAGTAATACATTGTTTCGGTGCTCTTTTGTCCTCAGGAGTTGCTCAACTGTGGCCTACACCATGCCTTTACTACACAAAAAGGTCCTTGTGTAGTTGGTGGCCACCTACTGGTTAACTTTAGCTTTTTATAATATTATGACTTAATATCCCTGCTGAAAAAAACAATAGAACTATGCCCAAAACACAATAGAAAATGTAATGGATTTAATGGTTAATATTGGGAATTGTATTGGTTTTAATGGAAACTATAATGGTGTCTACTGGTGTGTGATGGATTCTATTGGTGGGATGTTTTATCCTATTGGAAAAATGCCCAAAACACACTACAAAAATGAATTTCGTAATGGTTTTACTGGAAAAAGTTAATTGTTTCTAATGGTGTTTTAATGGAAACCATTGGGACTTTGTGATGGTTTCTATTGGGCTTCTATTGTTTTTTTTTAGCAGGGATCGTAAAACTGACTTCTCACATTGTGACTTTCTGTCTTGCAATTGTTACTTAAGAGCCTATCTCATTTGAATTTTACAGTTATTACAGCGCTACTAAAACAATTAAGATTTGAGATTGAATGATTTTATTGATTCCATTATAGCGTTCGCCTAGGAAAAAAATAACTATTTGCCTGGTGACGATTAAACACTACATTGTTTTATTAATTTTATTAGTAATCTGAAATACAATTTGCTTGTTCTATATAGTCATACAGCATGATATTGTCGTCTGTTGTCTTTTTTCCAGCTTCTCTCTTTCTTGTTCTTCGGAGCCATTTTTTTTTTTTTTCTGCCTTTAAAAATGGATAGAAGTTCAGGCACCTTAAGTCAAAGTTTTTATTTTCACGATTAAACTAACTCTGAACTCGTCCGACTTTGGGTAACCGTTTTTATGAGATAGGATCAATTACCGCGGAGTGATATACGAGAGGCTTACAAATACCACTGTTCCTAGATGAACGATGATTCAGAAATACTGCAGTTGACTAAGAAGTCACTATTGTCTTACAGAAAGCCATAATTTCCCATTTTTAAAAACAAACAAAATCATGCTATGAAAGTATCTACGCATCGTATTGTTAAAAATCGAGCTTAACTCGTGCTCTCACCACAAGATGGCGTGAACACTTGCAGTTCAAGATGATTTCCTACCTAGAGAGAAGAGATGAATATCAAATAGTAGCCTAATGAATGCAATTTATTTAACTTTATTTCTCTGTGTGTGTGTGTGTGTGTGTGTGTGTGTGAGAGAGAGATTGTTTAGCATCAATATTATAGTTTTATTCATATTAAAATGTATTAGGCTATTATAATATAGACTTTTGTAATATATATAGGCTGTATCAGGGTGCCTCAAATCTTTCCCTGGAGGGCCAATCTGCTGCAGAGTTTATCTCCAACCCTGATCAAACTCACCTGTGATGTTCTAATGATCTTGAAGACTCTGATTAGCATGCTCAGGTGTGTTTGATTAGGACTAGAGCTAATCTCTGCAGGAGTGGGCCAGATTTGAGGATGGCTGGGCTATATATACAGGTGCATCTCAGTAAATTAGAATGTCGTGGAAGAGTTTATTTATTTCAGTAATTCAACTCAAATTGTGAAACTCGTGTATTAAATAAATTAAATGCACACAGACTGAAGTAGTTTAAGTCTTTGGTTCTTTTAATTGTGATGATTTTGGCTCACATTTAACAAAAACCACCATATATATATATATATATATTTTTCAATTTAGTGTATTTTTTGTGGCTTGTCATGTATATTAGTTTTGGCTGTTTAAAGTATGACTATATAGGTTTTCTAAATACATTTTTAGTTTGTTATTTTAGTAGCCTACATCAAGTCAAAATTAAAGTACTGAATGCTTCCTTTGCAACTAGCTGAAATAAAATAAGGTTATTTATTTTTAGTTTTTTTTTAGGTAATGCTTATGTCAAATAAGAAAACAAATGTATGGTTTCAGTTTTAGTTCATTATAATAATCTTGGCATGGATAATTTTTTATTCCTGTATTCACATCACCAAATGCATATTAAGAAACACCTGGGGCCTTAAGTGTTCTTTAAGACGTTGGTTTGCATCGATCATATTTCACCTGTTTTACAGGAAGACACCACCTTTATAATTTTTACAAGTCAGGGGGGTGGGGGAGGAACTTGAGGAAAGTGTGGGAGGTGTGTGTGTTTTACTTTCCTTTAGCTTTGCATGAAAGAAGCCGTATGTGTACTATAAACAAAGATGTGTGAGAGCAAACCTGTCAGTCGTCCAGGTGAACTCAGGGAAAACAGCCTAAAGCAGTGATGGCTGGTTTGGATTTGAGCCTGTTACTCGTGTTGTCTGTGCTGGTTGGGGTCAGAGAAGTTTCTCTGACACAGTTCAGCCACGAAGGAGCCATGGCCCCTGGAGACATCATCATTGGAGGTCTTTTCCCCATCCATGAGGCAGTGGTGGCAGTGAACTACACTGGCTCAAACAGCTTCTCTTCTCCTCAGCGTCCAAACTGCAGCAGGTGAGTGTTCAAGAATATCACACAAAATATGACTGAATGGATCATTTTTGTGATTGGATAATTCTGTTAATTTATTTGTGATGGACATTAAAGATTTATTAATGGGGCATTTATGGACACTACAGTAATCCATTTAGATTAGTAGGGTAAAAATTATTGTTTTTATTTCGAAGTTACAAGTTACAGTTAGCCTCAAGATTGGGGAAGAAGAGCCCCAGTGGTATGATGTTGCTGGTGTTTTTATTATTTAATTTAAATTATTATAATTTATGGAGTATTTCTTAATTATTTCATGAATTAAAAGTACAATTATTTATTCAAACCTACTGTTAGTTGTTTAGTCTCATTGTTCATGTTCAAATTCATAAGCACTGTTATTATGAAAATAAATAGCAATCAAAAGTTTTGGGTTGATTGGAGTTTTTTATATTTTTAGAGAAATAGTCTCTTATACCACTTACCAAGGCTGGATTTACAGTATAAAACAATAATATTAAATACAGTACAGTTTATTAGAACTCTTCTATTTTAAATCAATTTTCACTCCAGTCTTCAGTGTTACATGACCCTTCTAATATGTTGATTTAATGCTCAAAACATTTCTTTTTATTTATCACAGCTGAACAGCAAGAAGTGCTGCTTAATATTTCGGTGGAAACTGTAATGCATGTTTTTCAGGATTATTTGATGAATATACATTTCATAACAGCATTTATCTGAAAAAAATATCAAATAGTTTCATTATTTGAAATCTTTTGTAACGTTATAAAAGTCCTTTCAGTTGAATGTGTCCTTGCTGAAAATAATTATATAGTTTTTAGATGTATCTCTTTGACAGAAATTATTTGATTTGTCTGTCATTATTCAACTAAATTGTCAAAGTGCGTAAATTGTATCTTATTTTACAACACCATTTAAAATGTACTCACACTTTTTTTTCTTTTCATTTGTATACGCAATAAATTACATACACCTAATACCATATTGCATTACGCATCATCATCATTATACTGCGTAGAATGTTTTTTTATTTTTTATCATTACACTGTGATTCTCATGCTTATGCTAAAGAATATTGGCACATGAATTTCTATGTGAATTTGTATTGTTCTCTCTAGATACTACACAAAAGGTCTAAATCAGGCTCTAGCTATGATTCATGCTGTGGAAATGGCAAACCGATCCCCTATGTTGAGCAGTTTGAACTTAACTCTTGGATATCGCATCTATGACACATGCTCTGATGTAACGACTGCGCTTTGGGCCGTCCAAGATCTCACACGGCCGTTCTCAGACTGTGATTCACCAACAAACTCTTCTCAACCTGTCCACCCAATAACGGCAGTAATTGGGACCTCTTCTTCTGAGATCTCCATCGCAATTGCCAGAGAACTCAACCTTCTGCTGATTCCACAGGTAGGATCTCCACCTGAAATTAGCATGAAGTAATTCATAAAAATGGGTGGTTTTGCCGCTATGCCGTAGAAGAACACTTTTTGGTTCCTCAACGAACCTTTCAGTAAACAGTTCTTAAAAGAACCATTTTTTTTCTTAGTGTGTAGTAATAATCTAAAGACACTTTTTAAAGAACATTTTGTCCAATGGAAAGTTTCCATGGATACATTTTAACCTAAATATATTGAATTATATTTAACTTGCTGTCTGTTCATCTTTTGTGCAGATAAGTTATGCATCTACAGCTGCGATTCTAAGTGACAAAAGTCGTTTTCCCGCTTTCATGAGGACTGTCCCAAATGATGAGTACCAAACCCATGCCATGGTACAGCTTCTGAAGGACAATAAATGGACCTGGGTTGGCATTATCATCACAGATGGAGACTATGGGCGCTCTGCCTTGGAAAGTTTTGTCAAGCACACCGAAAGCGAGGGAATTTGTGTGGCCTTTAAGGCGATCCTACCAGACTCGCTAGCAGACCAACAAAAATTAAATACCCACATCAACAAGACTGTGGACATCATTGAAAAAAATACTAAGGTTAATGTGGTGGTCTCATTTGCTAAGTCATCTCAAATGAAGTTGCTATTTCAGAGCCTGCGTAATAGAAACGTTACAAATAATAAAGTATGGGTGGCCAGTGATAACTGGTCAACTGCTAAAGATATTCTGACAGACGTAAATCTCTCCGATATCAGAAATGTACTGGGCTTCACCTTCAAGAGTGGAAACGTTACAGCTTTTCATCAATACATTCAGGAGCTAAAGTTTGAAAGTGAAGCTAATATGAACAATTCATTCCTGGAGGAATTTTTAAAGCAGCCGGATGTAGGAAATGCTGCAAACGCAGTACAGAAACTGATTAAAAACACAGATTCGGACATGGTCTTCAGCGTTCAGATGGCTGTCAGTGCTATTGCTAATGCTGTGGCTGAACTATGTGTAAAAAGACAATGCAAGACCCCTTCAGCTTTCCAACCCTGGGAGGTATTTTACCACATTTTTAGATACTTGTTTTCAAATTCAGCATTTTTATAATTTTTATTTACTTGCTTATATTCTTTGTCACAATCAACATTCAAAAATTCAATGCATGTTTGCATTTCAGCTCTTAAAACAGTTGAGGAATGTCACTTTTGAGAAAAAAGGTGTCATGTACAATTTTGACGCGAACGGCGACATTAATTTGGGCTATGATGTCTGTCTATGGGATGAACATGCATTTGAAGGGGATGACATAATAGCAGAATATTATCCATCTAACAGCAGTTTCACTTTTACAAGAAAGAATCTAAGCCATATTGAGGTAATGTATTCTTTTTAATCATAATTTTTATTACGTTTTCTGCTAGTAAAAAAAGTCAGCTATTCAGTTTTCCAATTGACTTGACAATACAACCAAAATATCTACCTAGTAGGCTTGTATGTGGTATTGTTTGGATATTTGTTATTACAGGGGATGTTTTTGTATTCATTCTTTACAGTGTATATTATTATTATTATTTAATGCTTTATTATTATCGACCCCAAGGGGAAATGATGAGAAAAAAGAATTGCGTGTTCTATAAGGCATTCTCTAAAGTCCTTTTCACTCGTTTCTTCTCAGAATGTGGTATCTAAGTGTTCAGACAGCTGTCAGCCAGGGAAGTACAAAAAAACAGCAGAGGGTCAGCACACTTGCTGTTATGAGTGTCTTGGCTGCGGCGAAAACCAGTACTCCAACCACACAGGCAAGTTCCTTGATGCCACTTTACATTAAAGATGAAAATCTCTGATATTAATTTCCAATTTTAGCCCAACAGTCAATAAAATGCAATGTTTTTAAATTGTCTTTCAGATGCAGACGCATGTTCCCAGTGCGACACTGAGAGCATGTGGTCAAACGCTAATAGCTCAGAATGTCACTCCAAGCTTTATGAGTACTTTGAGTGGAATAGTGGGTTCGCTATCGTCCTGTTGACGCTGGCTGCATTCGGCATCCTCCTCCTCTTCTTGATGTGCGCACTGTTCTTCTGGCAAAGGAACTCTCCGGTGGTTAAGGCTGCAGGCGGACCGCTTTGTCATCTGATCCTTTTCTCCCTGCTGGGCAGTTTTATCAGTGTCATTTTCTTTGTGGGTGAACCGAGCAATGAGACGTGTAGGGTGAGGCAGGTCATCTTTGGCCTGAGCTTCACGCTGTGTGTTTCTTGCATCTTGGTGAAGTCCTTGAAGATCCTTCTGGCATTCCAGATGAACCTAGAGCTGAACGAGCTTCTTCGCAAGCTCTACAAGCCGTACTTGATCGTCTGTATCTGCATGGGACTTCAGGTCACCATTTGCACTCTTTGGCTGACCTTGCACAGACCTTTTAAAGACAAAGTGGTGAATCCCAAATCCATTCTCCTGGAATGCAACGAGGGTTCAAATGTGATGTTTGGGTTAATGCTGGGTTACATAGCTTTGCTGGCTCTCATATGTTTTACATTTGCTTATAAAGGCCGAAAACTTCCACAGAAGTATAACGAAGCAAAGTTCATCACATTCGGTATGCTCATCTACCTCATGGCCTGGGTCATTTTTATCCCAGTGCATGTCACCACCAGTGGCAAATATGTACCGGCTGTAGAGGTGGTTGTTATTCTCATTTCAAACTATGGGATCCTGAGCTGCCACTTTTTGCCAAAATTTTACATAATTGTTTTCAAAAAGAAGCATAATACCAAAGATGCATTCTTGAGCAATGTTTATGAATACTCCAGAAAGAGCACTGAGAACATCAGGGGCTTGACTGGAACTGATCCGTACAGTAAAACTGAGAATTCAGTCTACGTCATATCCAATCCGACACTTGTGCCTGAAGAGAAACCCGTTTCTGTGCCAAAAATAGATAACGTGCCTTAAAATAGTTGCATGAATTTGATATCACAAGTCAAAGCTACCATTCTGACAAATTACGTATTCATTTGACATGAAACTTAAACAGACTTAGTTTTGTATTTCACATACAATGATCTTGAAAAAGACCAAACTTCATGATAATTATTCTACATTGTGGAAAACAAATAAATGTGTTTGTTTATATATACAGTGTGTATTTATAAAATATGTATTTTTGTGTACTATGTATAAATTGTTTAATTGTAGCAATTTTACAATAACATTTCAGTTTGTTGAAGATGAAGTAGTGCATTATCACAAACAGTAATTTCTTTTAACAGTAACTTTATGATTTTGTATTACATTTAACTTTTTAATAATATAATATTACATAATAATTGATAAGGTGCTATAATAACATATATATACTCATATATTATTAATATTAAAAGGCATTAGTAGAAATTAACCTTGTCTTGTTCATGTTACCTAATGTTCAACCTTATTCTAACATGTTACCTGTTTAATTTAGCATATCCTCCATCATCTGGAATTTGTAAAATGTATTCATGTGTATATGCTACATATAAATTTTATGTTCAACTATAGCAAAATTGCAAATAAAGTTTACTTTGTTAACATTAATTGCATCATCACAAACTTAAATTTAATTAGATTAAGTTAATTTAATTAATTGATTTTTATTACATTAAATGTTAGTTTATTTATTATAATAAATATTATTAATATTTAAAAAATAAAATGATGTGGAAATTCGCATTATAGATTCATAAATGCTGTAAAACGATTATTGATTAGGGAGCAAAAAGTAACGTTTACACATTTAATTTTGCATATACAATCATCTGGAAAAAAATTGCTTACTTTATTAAAATGAATTGTCGTGAAGCTGGGACTTTTCCCTGTAAGTATACAGACAACATCTTTCATATCCTGGTCGAGAATGAAACTATGTCTTTTCTGTTTGCTCTTCTGTGTCTCTTGGCTAGAGGCGAACATAACACATCACTGATACAATGAGAGAAACATAGTGAGAGTGCCAGAGGCTTGTGACTAGATCGAGAACAGACCCAAACTCTCATCTCAGACAGGGAAATGAGTCATGTTACTTATGTCATGCTAAAATCTTTGTTTCTTCAACCACTAAAATACCTAATGATTGGCTATTGTGCAAATTAACTGGCACTAGGTCCTGCTAAGGAGTTCAGTTAGATAAAACAAAGTGTTGTTGTTATGCAGTGTTAAGTTGAAGTGTTAATACTGTGGTCTATAGCTCACTTTGAATGTACATATAATGTGTACATGTTCTTCTCTTTGAAGGTTTGTGTAAATGCAAAATGTTTAGGTTTTCTCTTTATCTCTCACCCTGAGCATAATATTTCAGGCTTCAGTGTCAAATGTCATCCGGTGTGAGAAACATCTTGAAACATGATAGATGGGTGAAATATGCAATGGCGAAAAAATTGAACTTTTGCAGCGGTTCTAAATGTGACAGATGATGAATCTATTCGTTATTGTTACTTGGAAGAAACGTCATCCGTTTTGACTACAAAAGCAGACAGAGGAGTCATTATTGCCAGTGGCGTGCAGTCTTCAGGTGTTGTTTTGTGGTATTTCCCTCTCTGAACTAGAAGTTCCAGTTTTGTCACCTTAACAGTCACAACTCCATACAACAACAAAAAAAACACTGAACACTTACACTGAAATTCATCCTCAAGATGCTAATGACGTTGATGATAATCAAGCCCTCCCCTTTGAGGTCCGACAGTAAAGTGTTTTCTGTATATTTTATGATATTCTAAAGGTGACTGGGTGCGTTATTAAATACACTGTCCTGTTACACAGGAGTGAGTAGTGTCATCAGATTTATTTAGGAATAAATTAGGCTACATCCATATTAAGCTGGATACATTTGAAAATGCATCTTTTTCTCAAAGTTTTGGCCTTCTATACACACTGAGACAATGCTTTTTTCCCAGAGAAAATCTATGGTTGTTCCTGGATTTTATATTATTATTTTATATTACAAGTACGACTGAAAATGTACCTGGAATTTCTGTCCTGTGGCAATTATGTATTAGACTCATATATTCAATGGCGTTTGAGTGTGAGCTGCGGTATAAGAAATCAAAATATACAAATATATTATATTGTTAATATAAATTTGACTTTAATATGTATTATTTTATTCGTAATTTATATCTTATAACCCATCCTCTACCCCTAAACAAAAACCTCTGCAGACCACTAGATTTAAATAGAAACATGATTTGGCCTTTTTTTGTTAAACATTGAGGTCAGCTTACTTGTGAATGTTCAACATTTTCACTATATCAGTGCAGGCATTAATACCTCATATGCGTAGTCAAACCTGTATTTTTGCCACATTTTTGCCATATCGCCCAGCCATAGCAGAGGGGGACCAAACCCATACACCCCTCTCTCCCCGTCCACGATTGTGCCCTCATAACGGCATCTCGCCTGGAGGTCTGTGCACTCCACTGATCAGCTTTGTGCAAGTTAAAATGATAGTTTTGCACACCAGACAAAACTATTTTATCTGATCTTGCTTTGTTCACAAGAAAAACACCCCTCCTCCTGCAACATAGTAAAATCATTGCTCATTGTCACACAGTATATGTCATTGTAATGTAGCACTGAGATTGATCTTCACTGGAAATAACTAAACCTGTAAATGAGGTTGTTCACATACATTTTGCAGTAGTGTTCCAAGCCAAATATATGTAAACATCCTAGTTGTGCCTTTATTAGCGCACAACAATTGAAGATGAAGATCTCTGCAGAACTTTAAAAACAAAACAGACAAATGACTCTGTTTTACCTGTCAACATCTTGTACAATTCCCTCACTTGATTAGGCTAGACGACAGAGTACTTCCAATATCACGAATCAGACAGACTTGGTTTGACGTTTGTCTTCTTTCCGCTTAATATAAAAAATAGTAGCCTATTTGTGGGCTTTACGACACACAATATTAAATTCACTTTTATATAACACTTATAAAACAAATACGGTGTTCTGTCGATTTGTCCTACCCTGTCAGATTTTGCTACCTCCCATTAAAACAGTGGGCATTACAATTCGACAACGAAAAATTCTACCTGTTAAATTATGTTTTATTAGTGTGTACACCTACCACAACCTTAAACCTACCCTTACAGTAATGCACATACAGTAACGTGTTATATTCGCGGTTGTGGATAGAAGGGATACATCTAGTACCGAAAACCAACAATAAATATTTATTTTCTACCTATTAGATTGTGTTTTATTAACGTCTACACCAATCCCAACCCTAAGCCTACCCTTACAATAATGTAGATACATTAAATATTGTTGTTCAGCGTGAGAAAAGGGATGCGATATTGATGTGCGCATGCGCAGTAAGCCGAGGTAGGAAAATGACGGGTATGATAAAATGTCAGGACGACGGCGTTCCAGTCGCGTTATAACATACTCCACGATAAAATTACGTTTAAAAGTTCACTATTTCTTTCAATGCAGCAGGGCACTTCGCTTAAAAAGTTTTAGCGCAGATTTGTGTTCTTACCATGTTTATATTATTTGGTATTTTACCTTATTATATATTTTATTTGGGATTTTAATTTAACTGTTATAGACTACAAAAATTTAAATTCTGCCATCATTTAATCCCCCTCAAGATGTTTTAAACTAGTATGAGTTTCTTTTCTCGGCTGAACACAAAATATATTTTTGTGGGTAACCTAACAGATTCTGGTCTCCGCTGACATCCATAGTATTTTTCCCTCACTAGTCAATGGAGACCAACAACTGTTTGGTTACCAACAAATTTGTCAAAATATCGTCTATTCAAAATATTGTATATTCATACATGTTTGGAACAATTTGATGATCAGTAAACGATGCCAATTACATTTTTTGGGTTAACTATCCTTTAATACCATAGAATCTTAAACCGCTTTTGCAGCCTTGCTTAATTAAATCACAGTAAACTTATTTAAATGTGTAATAGAGCATTTTATTTGTCTACATCATTTCACACAATATCAACATTTGTCCTCAAGGAAAGCAATGGTCTCTTCTGTACTGTATGTTTGTACCAATGATAACTTAAAACAGATGTTTGTTTTTTCTGATGTGAAAAAACCCAAACTTAGAAAACATTGTACAAACATCATTTTTTACAAAACTATTCACAATCGAATGTGCTTGATAAAGTTGAATTTTACAATCATAATGATTTTTTACTTTGTAAATATACTGACTTTCCATTATTATAACTCTTATTTGGATCAATCAAGCTTGTTTCAAAGGAAAAAGGGTGCAAGTCATTTACGGGCAGAACATAAGGAGGAAGTAAATATCACACCAAAAACAGAAAACTGAGAGCCAGACAAGTTTCATGACTAAGGCAATCTCCTGCAAGTAAGTTCATTTAAAGCATTAAAAAAGGATATATCATTACAATAATTAAAACATAAGTTCCTTAGAGGAAATTTGAGCGCTAGTAGGGACAATATGAGGAAAAGCTCTTTGAATGAAGAACGTTATGAAAGATGCTTTCCTTAAATTAGTATTTCACTGCACACCAAGACCATTTCACTGAAAAACATCCTCCTCCTACCCTCAAATGTATATATAATATACAGATTTGACTAAATCTCAACACTTTCTACAATATGAACATGAAATAAATCAAATTAAAGCCACTTTATGGCGCAAAAAGTAACACGTTTCATGTGAGATGAGAAACAACCCAATGATATGCAAACATACAAACAACTCCTTCTTGGTGATCGCATGATCACACTTAAATAATTGCATGCAACGCTTGTAATACTTTAACAGCATTAGCAAAGAGAGGGCTGCAAGGAAGCGGGCTGTGCGCTGGTCTCTGAACACAGACCGGTTCCTACGTTCTAACAAGCACAATAAATACCTCTAAATCTCCCAGGTCAGCAGTTTGCTACTAGGTTAACAAAACGTCAGAATAAATAGTGTAACTAGGCTTGACATACCCTCAGGATGCATTGTGAACAAACATAGCATGACAAACTGTTGGGTGTGCTGGCACACAAAGTCAGGGGAATACATCCAATGCAAATGTATGGCCGTGTTATTTCTGCCACGCCGAAAATACATGTTTGCATAGAAGCATTTACTTCACAAGAGAAGAGAACTGTCAGAGCTAAAGGCTGGGTGTTTGTCACACACTTCATTTTCTGATTGAAGAGGTAGTTTCACATTTCTCAAGGGATATAGAATAAAGTTTACTTAACAGGACACCAGTGCCAATGTCTAACAATCATAACATCAACAACAGTAATAATAAAAGCAAGATGCTTTTTGTAAGTCTCAACAGGACTTAAACTACAGACTCTGAGCTTTGCCCTCCTCGGTCCATCTCACAGATTTTCTCTTTCGATAATGGAGCTTGGAATATGGGCAGGATGGAAATGGGGCGCAGGCGTCATCTCTGTTGTGAGTGGCGGTACATGGCTCCGTGTCTTGGAGAGAGGCTCGAGATGAGGTCCTGCGCTGCAGTGAAGGAGGAGAGGAGACTCTAGGCAGGATGGAGGAAGCAAGGCCTGAAGCTTGGCCAGTAGCACAGGGAAACGGGTTAGAGCTGGAAGCCTTCCATCGGTCCCTCAGACTGCTGGAAAATGTACTGGCCCTGATTCTGATCCACCTGCGGAACGATGCTGGCGTCCTCCTCCTCCACACCAAAGTAGTGCTCGATCAGGTCAAAGGCCTTCTGGTAGATCTCCTGGTTCTCGTGGCTTTGCAGGAACTCAATCTTGTCCAAGCCTGTGTGGGAACATCAGTAACAATTATATAAACAAATGAACAAACAGCACTGTAAACACCGTCTGCACGAAGGGAAAGTATATGACAATTCAAAAAATGATTATAAAACATGTTGATTTGCTGGTGTTTTTTGTGCATGTTTATTTTAGTTGAATAATAATAAATGTTTTCTTTAATAATACTATTATTATCATTAGTAATATTCTTCAAACCAACCCAGACAAATCTGAAATTGTGAAAATCTAAAGAAAAACAAAACAGCTAAAAATACATAATTCATGGTACCTTTTAAGCAGGGAATTTTTTGTACTTTTACAATTGTTCAGATTACCAGAACAGGATTTTTAAATCATTTTCTAAAGATAGATGAGCAGTTTTGAACAAATTACATACTTAAGAGCTGACCATAACTAGAAATATTTATAATGACTGCAATTACTTTTCCAGACCTGGAAAAACCAAACATTACATTAAATACATGAGATGATTCAAGGTATCAGGTGAGGCATGCCCACCATAAGCCTCTTCGATGAGAGCACAGTAAGGATTGATGCTTGTTTCGTTCTGTTTGGACTCCTGTTCTCCCAGTCTGAGGATGTTCTCCAGGCCGTTCAGAGCCACCTGCACAATCTTGGAGTCCATCACCGTCAGCAGGTCACACATGGGCTTTATGGTGTTGAGAGAAACCAAGTATCTGCATGTAAAGCACAATTATCAACTTCTGTCTCACTAAACATCCACCTAAATAGCACCCCATAACGCAGTTTTCTAGAATGTAGGTGTAAATGTGGGTTAAATGGGAAGAAAACTAAACAAACGTTAGCATAACGATAGAGGACTTCCTGGAGTGTCAGATAAAAATTCCACTTCAAAGGTAAATTGGATATTTATTTTTTAAGGAATTTAAGGTAAGGTTTTTATTATTGTTTGAGTGCACATTACTTGTTTAGGTGTTAAAATGTCATCCTTAGTATTTACATAACCACATGATGTCAAAGTTTATTAATAAAGCACTTTAAAACAACAAGTGTTTACCAAAGTGCTGTACATGCATGAATAAGACAATATCACAAATAAATAACAAAGTTAAAAAATATTATTAAATATTATAGAATAACAAAATAAAAATTAAATAAAATAGCAGCTCTCACAGTTTTAAATGCCAGACTTTAAAAGGTAGGTTTTTAACATGTGAATACAAATAAAATAAAATAATAATTTGAAGGTCTGAGTATTACGGTCCTCTACAGGCCAGAAATGTGTCTTGCGCTTTGATCCCACTCTGTGCTTTAACGACTGTTATTAGTCTAACCAACATCCCCTGTAAATGATACAAAGCTCTTCAAGTCCGTCTTGAAACAGATTATGGGCAAATGATAACCTAAGGCAGTATGCAGGTGGTTTAGCATGCATTATATAACATTCTCAGAAAATGTCCTCAATCAAAATAAATCCTTTTAAATTCCTAGAATAGGTAAAAACCAAAGCAAAAAAGCCCACAGTGCACCTAATCTGCTCTGGCGTGCCTCCCGAGGTGGCATTGGTTATTGCCCACGCGGCCTCCTTTCTGGTGCGGAACTCAGCTTTCTGGAGTATCTCGATTAGCACTGAGAATACGTTGGCATCGATTACCGCCTGCAACAGAAAAAGCATCAAGCCATGACTGCTCAGACATAACATATATATGGTATCATAACCTTATACTGTCTCGCTCAGTCTAAAATACCTGGATTTGCACTCTGTTCCCAGCGGTGATATTGGAGACAGTCCAGCAGGCCTCTTTTTTGATGGATTCCTTCGGACTGCTGAGTAAATGGAGTAGGCAGGGCAGAGCGGAGCAGTTCATAATGACCTGACATAAAAAACATCACAACAGATCAGAAAAAAAGCTATTTTTTCGAACATGCAGACAACTTTGCATGTGATAAACAACAGCTATACTACCTGGGTCTGAATATCGTCTCCTGTTACAATGTTCCCCACTGCTCTCAGTGCAGGGGACACCACCTTGTAATCACTGTGCCTGTGAATAGACAACACATAGGTGTTATTCTAAGTCAGTGATAAGACATCACATGGTTTACTGATCGAGTTAGCATGTCTGGTCCTTACATGAGCAACTCCACCAGCCTGCGGCACACGCCTGAGTCAATAACTGTCTGGATTTTGTCGTTGGGTCCATCGGACAGGTATGAAAGTGCCCAGCAGGCATCTGCAAGAACATCAGGATCACTGCTGAAGAGCAATATGGAGAGCACGCTGAGACATGGTGACACCTGTGAAGAAACAACAGTAGTTTGGTCATGTTACAAGGGGATAAAACGGTTTACACAAAGAGAGTGTGTTTGTGTGCATCATTTAAATGTGATAACTATGCAATTGGAATGCGGTTTACCCAGAACTGGTTTGCAAACTCACCTTTGCAAAGTCCGGAGGTGGATTTTTCCCTCTGCACAGGTTGGATAGCGCCCACACGGCGTTTCGTGTGGTAGTGAGCCGGTTTGATTTCGCAAGCAACCTGCAAAGATGAGGAAAGGATATGCAATCAAACCACTAGATGAAGGTAATGGTAAAGTATTTTATATAACTTATATAATAATAATTTATATAACACAGCAGAAAAATGCTGTGGCATAGTGAAATATAAGCACACAGGCTAAAGTTCCAAAGCACATACCAGCAGGTTTGACAGCGGGAAACAAAAACTGTTTGTGACATCAGAATGACGTTAGGAAGTGAGATTTATTCAGCGTTAGCTGTTCTTATAAGGATAAGGCCCCTTATCATAAGACTTCTACCGATGAGATTTAAATTCTTTGAACACAGAGATTTCATTAATTCCGAATCCTTGTAATGAGAAAAGAACAGCAAGTAGGCTTTTTTTGGATTGGATCTTAAAGCAACCTAGACATCGTGATTTGGCCAATACGTTTTTCTCCATTGACGGTCATTCAAAACATTGCTGTGTATGCTGACTAAATGTTTTCTGGCAAGAAGAAAAATACAGTAAAAGACACTAGTTAAAATTCTGGGGTCAATAATACTATTACGATCAAATAATTGATCAAAATTTGCAGTAAAGATATTCATAATGTAACAAATGATTTATATGTAAAATAAATGCTGCTCTTTTCAAATGTGTTTAGATTCCTAACAGCACAACCTTTTTCAACATCGAGAACAACAGAAAATGTGTCTTGAGCATCAAATCAGCATATTAGAATGATTTCTGAATGGCTGCTGAAATTCAGCTTTGACTGCAATACATTGTTACAATATATTAAAACAGAGAAGAGTTATTTTAATGTTCTGTATTTTTCAAATATCCCTTTTTTGTATTTTGATCAAGTAAATGTAGTCTACTAGCCTTGGTGAGATTCTTTTCAAAAATATTTTCAAACAAACAGTGTATTTCACTTATATTTCATTTTAGTGTATAGTAGATTTTCTCTCAATGTCCAGTTCAGGGATAATTTTGACAGCCATTTTTTATTTATTCTTTAGACGAAAATGCTTAATAGTATTAGTCACATTTTAGTCATTTGAGTCGTTCATACATTTACAATTACATTTATGCATTTAGCAGACGCTTTTATCCAAAGTGACTTACAGTGTATTCAGGCTATACATTTTGATCAGTATGTGTCATAGTTTTAGTTGACTCAAAGTCAACATTTATTTTGGTAGTAACTGATTCCAAAGATTGAGTACTTGTAATTAAAGTTACATTTTAAAATACTCATAATCAGACTACAGTTACTTTTTTATTGATTACATATCATTCAAACAATATAAATAAATTATTTATTCTCTCTAATTCCTATTTTTATCTTAAAATGTTCCCATCTAAAATAGTCTACCGCTTATATACAATCAGAAAGTCTTCCAGTTTTGTGGACATTCACACAGAGATCAGTCATTATTCAAGTGGTGACAGAGGATTTGACCAATGATTTACAAAAATCATTTCAGCTTTTAGAAGCATTTCAACATTGCATCAACTACTGATGAACACATTCATTTTTATATGAATTATTACTCAGTAGGTTATTTAACCATGTATTATTGAAAGGCTTTTGTCTTTCAAACTCATTAAAATGCACAAATTCTTGTCAATTCTAATTTGCATACATGATTGAGCGTGCGTGAGAGAGAGCACTTCTATCAGCACGATTCTGCCTATCCCGCCTTTACTAACTTCAAGTTAATAGACAATGAATCGTGAGTCCCTAACCCTTCGGGTGCTGAGGCCATTGTTCCAGATTGCTACTCTGATCGCAATCCAATGACAGAGACAAACATTTTGAAAGACAAAACAGGTAACTTAGTCTATAGGATGTATTTCCAATGTCCGGTAGTCCTCAGAAAAACGTTCTAGTCCCGTCTCATCTTCTTAACGAAGACGCAGCATTAATTTCATCAGTTTTATCATCAAATATTAGTTTTAGCTCGTCAACAGAACAGAAAAAAGGTTCGTTTACGAATATATTTCGTTGACAAAATTAACACTGGTCCAGTTTTTGGAGGGCTCTTAAAAGCATGAAACTGACTTATTTGCAACTGTTTGCATTTATCATCACAGCTAATGAATATGTTCATGACATTTCATTTTTCCAGCAAGATATTACATTTAGGGCTCAGCAACGATATAGGGATCTGCACTATTGAGAGAAGGAGGGCACTATTGAAACAGTTAGCTTTCAACAGATATTAAAGACTTCCTGAAAATCAGCAAATACAAACATGCAATCACACTGCTGGGACCAGTAGAGGACACTCACTGCTGAAGAGAAGGCAAGATGCCACAGTTGAGGACGTAGTCTCTGCACTCTGCATTATCTCCAGCTATATTTCCTAATGCCCACACTGCCTGTAAAAACAGTTACACAAAACTGATCACTTTCATGGTGCTATGGAGTTCTGATAAACCAGTTACTGGATGAAAGGCATGAACCAGGCTACATTCAGAAAAAAATCACCTGCTCTTGTACATCCTCATAGTCTGAGTTGAGTAGCTCTATAAAGATTGGCACGGCCCCCATCTCAATGACCACCTTGGTGTGTAGAAGGTTCCTGAGGCTATGTTGGTCAGGGCCCAGGCAGCTTCAAACTAGTCAAAACAAGCAACAATAGCCTCTTAAAGCTTAGCTGTAAGGGCAATGTAGCTTTCACAAGATTTGTGCTATGAAATGTTCTTACCTGCAGAGTCCAGTTATCACTCCTTTTTAGGAATTCAACAAACCGGTTGATGACACCAGGTGTGTGGATGACCTCATCAATAGGAGGATTGGGCTCTAAAGGAAATTAATAACATCTTAATCTTGACTTTAAACAATAGTCATCCATGAGTTGATGAGACGTAGAAATAAAGACACCAACCTTTAGAGAGTAACTTTCTGAACTTTTGAGTGGCTATGAGCTGCTGGTCTGGATCCTCAGAGAAGATCATCTGAATCATGTCTTGGGTTATAACTCCTTCCTGCACAGATTGACATCATGTTTATCCAAAATGTGGCTTTTGACAAAATATATGCACCAGGAATATTTTTTTTTTACAAAAGCTGTCAATCTGTCATTATTGGTCTTGTACAAACATACTTCAATGTCTTTCCTAGTAATATTACATCTATCTATCTATAAACACACACATACACAGAGAGGGATAGAGAGCTAGAGAGAGAGAGAGAGAGAGAGCTAGAGAGAGAGAGAGAGAGAGAATGTTACAAAACGTTTCTATTTTAAAATAATTGCTGTTCTTTTGAACTTTCTATTCACCAAAGGATCCTAAAAAACGTATTCAAGTTTCTAAAAAAATTATAGTAAGCAGCACAACGGTTTTTAACATGATAATAAGAAGAAAATAAGAAAAGGACCAAATGAGTCCAAATTAGAATGGTTTCTGAAGGATCAGGTGACTGTGAAAATTTCAGCTTTTCCATCACAGGAATTAATTAAAATGGATATATAAAAAATATATACAAATATATGAATATATAAAAATAAGAAACTGTTATTCATTTCTATTACTGTTCTACTGTATATTTGATTAAATAAATGCTTCCTTTGAGGGCATTATATATATGTATATAAAATGTATATTATTACATTTTATTAATATAATGCTAATTGATACAAAATATATACAACTATGCCCCCCAAAAATAAAAATAAAATAAAAAGATGTATAGTCAATTCAATGTGCTTAAAATAATGCAGAACTAATAACCAAGCCCCATGGCAAAAGTACTGACAAATGTATGTTATCTGTGAACTTTACGATTCAATCATCTGTTTGACAACAATGTCTTCTGCCTGAATTACGTACACCTGATACAGGTACAGTGGAGCTGATATCAGGGTCCTGAATGGGGCATTCCAGCATGGACTCATCACCAGGTGGCAAAGACACATTCCTCCTCTTGAACAGCTGCGGAGAGGGTAGAACGATTTTCTTTAGTAGTTACTTTCGTACACAAAACTGATACATTGAACAAATCCAGTCATATAATTTAATATATATACAAAACCTTTTAATATATGTACTTTTATTCCATAATGTATGATGAATCCTTCATGAACAAAACAGTAATTTAATTTGCTTGTATAAGGAAGAAAAATGTATGACAAACCTGCTCCTCCCTCTTTTGTTTACGGAGCTGTATCCCTTCTTCCTCTCTCCGTCTCCGCATTTCTTGGGGGTTCAGGGCTTTATTCTTGTAGCTCTTCATTCGATAGCTTTCTTTGTCTGGGCTTGCCATTGTGTCTTCAGACCAGAGAAAGGAATGTGGTCAGATGCACATTCTGATACTCAATTTCTGCTGTCTATTTAGCACATCAACCACAAGCCTATAGCAATACAGACAAGAATCACAACTGGTCGAGCCAGTACGCAATTCTCCTCTAATTTGTACCAAACAGCATGTGGAGACAAAAGGGATGGTTTCTCTGAAAGCAATTATGCTTGTTAATACTAGCATTTCCTGTGTAACACCTCGGAGCACTAACTGACACTTTGCATGCTGAACTTCCTTCATTATCTGTTCAATGTTTTGTTGTTCAGCTTCTTTTCAGATCAAACAAACAGTTCAGAATTAAACATTTTAACATTTATCACCAGTATATTTGACTAAAGACATTCATATTTACAGTATCATACATATCATGAATAGTCTTTAGCAAGTTAGTAGATCAATAATATAATAGTATAAACTTTTAAGCAGAGATGCTCAAACCAGCAGGCCACTGTTGTCTCATCATGATGACCTTTAATTTAGCCCAACGGACTATATCAGAAAACATTAAATATGAAAATATAGGGAAAAAACATGTCAGTAATATCTTCATTTCTAATTTTTTGCACTGAAATCTATAGATCATATGTTCCTTTTATTAATACTTTTTTAATATGCATTTTAACAGTTGGCTATAATGCAACAACAGTCATTTTACTTCCGAGACATTATACAAAACGGCAGTCTGAGTCACCTTTCGGTTTCAATGTAAGGAAAGATATACATAGAAAGTGAAAGATAACTGACCCGCAGTCCCAACATTTTTAAACTATATCTTCCATACAAAATGAAGAATAATGAATGTTGTACACGAGGGTGAAAATCATTAAAATGTCCTGGCATGCATGTTCAAATGAACGGAAACTTTTGTCGACATATTCTCTAACTTTTAATTACTCACTTTATGCAGCTCTTGTAAACACTGGTGTTTTAATCGGAGCAGCTGGTTTTGTGTGGAATTGTGCTGGAGGACTGGACTCATTTTACAAAGACAGTTTATCACATACTACATAAGTAACCACAGCTCTAAATATACAAGTCTAAGCATGCCACACAATTTATTTTGGCTCATCTCAACTATTCGTCCTGAATAGCGCATTAGCACTATCGTTGCCGGACAGCAAAACAAATAACTGCAATTTCACATTGATTATCAAGTCAGTTTCATATGGTGTTTCCACGGAGGCTTCAGTTCAGATTGCAATGAGAAGTTTTATAATCTGTTAAATCATTCAGTCTTTTCACTTTCAGCCTAAACTGTGCCCACCTTCTCTGTGCTAACGCAATGTGCACCGACATTTTCGGACTAAAAGTCGTGACCGTGGTTCATTACTCTATCAGATGCGCCCTGTTGTACTGCAGTGTCTGACAGAAAAAAACAGCAGCTCAAGCATATAGTGTATACATCTTACCCATTAGTCGTAGATAGGAGAGGGGTGTACTGGCCGTGTGTTTTTAAATTTCTCTCAAGACCCTCCCGTGTTCCTCCAGCTGAGGGCAATATGGCGTCCACTGATAAGGTAAGGAACGTCACCTCCGCTGCTGTTTCCGGTTCTTATCACGATCATTCAACAATGAATATATATATATATATATATAATCAACATATATATATAACAGGTATGTTTTAATATAAATGTCGATTTCGAGACAGATTCAAGCTGTTGTGCATGAAAGCAATGTAAGAAGGCTTTTAGATGTTATAAATGAGCACGAGCAAGAGCGCTGTTTTGTGTTCATTTTGTCGACAGAATCGATCGTTGGCTTGTGAATCACTGATTCACTAAAACCCGGCTTTCAGATTAATTAAAGTCATTTGATTGCCTCGGCAGTATTCAGCCGTTTTGAAGAATTTGTTTGAATGTAACGTTATAAATGATTCCAAAACGAACTGCAACGCATCCCTCAGTTTCTGTTCTGATAATATATCATACTGCAAATATTTTGAATTAAGTCCTGTCACGATTATGACCTTTGCCTCTGGAATAATTGTCACGCAATATTTGCGATTAATGAAGTAAATGATTTCTAAACAAACATGGCTTTATAAACAAACGTTGTACAGGGGTAGAATTACATGAATAATTATCATTATTTGAAAATAATTGGTATTATTAATAATATTTCTTATAAAATTATTAACAACTGATTACCCATATTGCTCCTTTCTCGTCTTATTTCTTTTTTTAGTGTTTATTTATTTATTTCATGCTAATTTGTTTAACCTAAAAAAATTTAATGTATTATATAACCATGTCCGTTGTGAATGGTTATTATATTATTGTGCAAAAGTTATATATACATTTACAATTTCCTTTTATGGTTTATTAAAAACATTGCAGATGGTTAGAATTACATGAATTATAAGTATGATTAACAAATAATATTTATAATAAAATAGAAAGAAATTGTGTACCATATTTTTTTTTGGTCTGCTTTATTTATTTATTTTTTGTTTGGGGGAACTAAATTGTTATGTAAGGTTAATATTACATTATATATTATTATGTAATATATTTAATATGTTGGTCATAAATTCTTCACTTTCTATTGCAATTTTCAGACAGTATGATTAAACCCACAACCATGTCAAAATCATTTTCCAGTCTATTATTGGTACTAAAATCTGAATAAAATAATATTAGATTTTCTTCAAACTGTGTGAGAAGAATTATCATTTTGATTGTTTTTGTTGTAAATTTGCCACCGTTTACTAACAAAAATATTTTTGCTGATACTATCATAGTTAATTTGTCCATTTGTTTTATCCAGCCTTGTGTGATAATGCCTGTGTGTGACATCTGCTGTGAAGAGCTCCCATCTGAGGCAGAGATGAGAACCCATCTCCTCCTGAGTCACACAGAGAATGTGATGGCTTGCCCGTTCTGCTCTGTGTCCGGCGTCTCATATGACGAGCTGAACTTCCACATCAACACTGCACATGTAGAGCAAGACTGCCAGGACATGAATGCAACAGTGGTTGACAGTGGACAGAAAAGCTCAAATGACTGGATTACTCAAAGTCCCAATTCTACAAGGACTTCCATCGTGAAGGTGAAAAATATGGACAGTGTATCTCAAGCCTCACCTCAGTTGCAGTCCCATGTAAACGGGATGGCCACCCTGATTACAGGGACCTCTCTTTCTCATGGCACTTCGGCTAGTCTGAAGAGTTCACCACCTGCTGCAGCCACAGCGAATGGTGCCGTAAAACTGGTCAGAACTGCACAAAAATCCAGCAACAACCCAAGCAAGGAGAGGGAAGATGGGTGGCGAAAATCAAAGCAGAAGCGTTTGTCCTCGCCTATTAAAGGTGCTCTTGAGTTTACAGCATAAAACTGACTTAAATTAGGCCATTAGACTAATATTTTCTCTTTGTGTTTGCAGAAGGGTGCTTTGCGTGTCCAGTGTGCAGCTTGGTTTGCAGAGACTGCTTTATTCTGCAGGAGCATGTTGAGCTTCATCTACAGAACCAAGCTGAAGGTGTCATATCTCAAAATATAAATATCACTGTAGCAAGTATTGCTTTTTATCACCAGCTGTCTATGATTGATGTCTGTTATGGTTTGTTTTCTTAAGGGGCTGGTTCTTCTACAAGCAGTGGAATATCAGGTGAGTTAGAAAGGTGGTAAATTTGACAGTTCTGAATAAAACTGGATGGCCAAACTAAGCTATGACTGTATTTTTGGGATCTCCAGGTGTGATGCGCTATGAGTGTCCAATGTGTTCTCTGAGTTGTCCCAGTAGCTCCTCCCTTCAAGAGCATGTTGAGCTACACCTGGAATATGGCTCAGCATCTGCTACAGGTATGTGTAGATTAATAAGTATGCAACCGGATATGAATTTTATTCAATAAATGTTGGTTAATTACATTTTAGTCTAGAAATTAAGATGTTCTGTGGGTTCTGTTTACAATTACAAAGCATCAAGATAATAATAATCAATCAACGTGAAATCTGTTGTAGCCTTTGGTGCAGCGAAACTTGTGGTTTCTTAAAACATCTGACATGATGTTCATTTGGTTTGGGTGTTTTGAGGACATTCATCTGAAGACCTGACTCTGGCCAGGAAGCTTCAGGAGGAAGAGGAGTATAAGTGGAGGGAGGCTGCCACTAGGCGGGAAGCAGAGGACTTTAAGAAGCTCCAGGTTAGCTAAAGAAAACGTCACTGTGAGATATCTAGAAAATGTTCACCTAAAAAGTACAAATTGTCATATTTACTTGTGTCGACCCACTACAAAAAAATATATTTCTTTACACTTCACTACACTTTTCAGAAGCAGTTTGGACTTGATAACAGCGGTGGTTATTGCAAGCAGATGGAGAGGAATATGGAGAGGGCTGTGTCTCGAGGTCAGATGGTTCCTGCAGAGTTCCACAGGAAAAAAGCGGAGATGCTTGAATCTCTGGCCTCTGGGGTGGATGATGGCAGAAGCAAAACATCAGGTCTGATTGAGAGTGCATAATAGAGCTACAGTGTTTCCCACAGACTTGTACTCTATTTGTGGAAACATATATATTCAAATGAATTATCTGCCAGCGGGAGGCGCTGTTGGAGCGGGAGAGCTCGAGGTTTCCCGGTAACGCTGTACACAAAACAGAGCTCCGCTCACAAACCTGCTTTATCAGGCATTATATGCAAGATGAAATAAAAATGGCATCCAACATTTTCTGAAGACAGTTGGTTTCCTTCAGAAATACAGTGATATGAAAACACCTGCACCAGGTTTTGATTTTAAAACTTGCAGTGCTCATGTTTATTCAATGAAGTCAAAGCCTTTTGGAAAATCTATTTGTGGCGCGGCCCACAAATAAATCAATGTATTGGAAACACTTTACATAATGATTTGGTCCAGCTGGTGAATTATTCAACTAAAAATCTGTGATTGTATCTGTTTATATCTTATCAATGCAGAAAACAGTTGTGATTTCTTAACGATTTTGTGTAAAGACTAAAGAGTGATACATATTTTTATAATTAAATTATTTAATTAACTATATAGCTATTGCTTTTTTAATATTAGAAAGAAAACTGTAGAAAATGAAAATAAAGAAAACAGCTCAAGGCTCAGATGTAACCGTTCTGTTTCAGGACTTATGGGAGCTCTGTATAGGTACTATCAGAGGGACACCTCTCACTGTGCACAAGTGTGGCTCTGTGCTGAGACGGATCACTACTCTTCATCGGAGGGGGACAAAGGTTGGGGATGTGGCTACAGAAACTTCCAGATGCTTCTTTCATCTTTGCATAGGATGGAGCAGTATAAACTTTTACCTGGTATGACATCAGTAACATCATGTGATATTCTCTTGGCTCTTTGTTGATTTTCCTTGTAACAGTACCCATCATAAAATTTTCCCTTGCAGTTTCAGTTCCCAGCATTCCGAGAGTGCAAGCCTTAATTGAAGAGGCTTGGGCTCAAGGTGCAGATCCTCAGGGTGCTTCAAACTTCAACCATCGACTGCAGGGGACACGGGCTTGGATAGGTGCTACAGAAATCTATGCAATTTTCACCTCCCTTAGTGTGAAGTACGTACTGAAACCCTGAGTTTACATTCACACTCTATTGCTCAAAAGTTTGGGTACATGTACATTTTCTGCTCATCAAAGACTCCTGAAAACATGTTTTAAGGCTTTCTCTATTTACATTTTAAGTAGCACAGCATTGGGAACAATAAGAAGTGTTTCATGAGCACCACAGCAGCACATCACAATGTTTTGTGCAAATTCAGCTTTGCCATCACAGGGATAAATTAAACAATTTAAAAATAATAAAATAGAAAAGTTGTTTTAACTAGTTACAAAAAATCACAATATTAATATTTTACTGTATTCTTGATCAAATAAATATAGCCTTGGCGAGAGACTTCTTTCAAAAATATAAACATAAAAAAATCAAGCCAACCTCAAACTTTTGAATAGTTGCTTGTAACATGTAAATATCTTAAATATGATTACTTTCACATCTTAAATTTCTTTTAAAAATTTAGAGCCCGAATTGTGGATTTTCACAAACCCACTGGCCCAGGAGACACACATCCCAGACTGTTTGAGTGGGTGAAACAGTATTTCTCACATTCTGCCAGTAGGGGTGCAAGACTGCCACCCAAAATAGTGCAGTCGACATTACCACCTATATACCTCCAGCACCAAGGTATTTCAAGATTTCTCTTGTAAAAAACAACAGCCCTTTAATTAGAATAGAGTGAATTAATTCTCCCTAGTGAAACTCAAGATAGCATTATCCTCATAGAAACAGACTTGCCTTTATAAGATGACGTGTGTTCTCCTGTCTTTATGATCAGGCCACAGTCGCTCCATCGTAGGAGTGGAACAGAAAGTAAATGGCAACCTATGCCTGCTCCTCTTCGATCCAGGGTGTGCACCTGGGGAAATGAGGAAGGTGCTGTCACAGGATACAGTAGCTACCATGGTACGACGTATGCGCAAATTCCCCGGTAGCCTAAAACACAGACAGTATCAAGTGGTTGCTGTAGAAGGGCTGCTAACACCTGAAGAGAAGCAGGTAATTTGGACCTATACAGCTTCAGGAATTCATATGTGTAGTCTGTTAAACTGTTGATTTATTTCTTGACATATTTTTGGCATGTTTGTGTCTTTCAGAGCCGCATTCTTAATTCAAGAACACTATGTGCTGAGAAAATTCCTTGACGTAATTATCCACATCTGCTGACTGCAATTTTGTCTACTACTCCTGCTACCTTTATCAACTAGTTCTATAAAACAGACTGTGAAAACTGTATATTTGTATAAATGTCAATAAAAATATAACAGAGTTTTATCTTACTTGCTGCACAAGTCAGTTATTATTACTTGTTATGATGTGTGAGTCTTCCGGTTTTAGATGTTGATTGATTGAGTAATCAGGGTTTTTTTTTTTTTTTTTTTGCTACAGTTGTATGCATATGGTACATTATCTATTGTATCAATTGTCAAGAGATGTTTATCAGCCTTATGCATTTAAAAAAATCTGAACCTTCAACATACCACTCCCTTTTCCCACACCACAGGCCAAATTCAAGTCATTTACAGATCCTCCCCTCCGTTCTCTGTTTTCTGACCAAATACACCTCCTGATTTAATCAGGGCAGACAACCTGCAAGTCACAGGACGGACAGGAATCTCACGATCATTTCAGAGGAGAGAGAGAGACAGAGATGGCTGGTAAGTAAACTAACCAGGAAGGCAGCACAGTTTAGGACTAACCCTAACATACATCATATAGTTAAATTAATGTACAAAAAAATGATCATGGACAACCAGAATTCTCTCACAAATTATTTTTCCATCACAAGCATTATCTGCTGCCAAAAATGGAATTTTAATCTATATGGACAAAGATAATATATTTATCTTATAGACTTTACAATAAGGTTCCGTTTCTAAACGTTAGATTAAAAGGAACTGAAAGTTAAAAAACGTAATATTAGTAAATGCTTTAGTTTCAAAATGTACACATACATTAAAGTCGTGGCTGTTAATATTTAATGAAACTTATATGAAATGAACCTGTATTTTCAACCGGAGTTTGCCCTTATTAATCACGACTGGGCTACTATATAGCTGATAAACATCTTTAACGATGGTCTGTGGCCCTGTGGGGGAGAAAACGCCGAAGACCTTTACGTGTAGCATTCCCTGTTTGTAAAAAGGCACAGGTAAACGTTGTAAGATTCGAGGGCTTTGGTGTATCGTTCCCAAAGAACGTGTTTACAAATGTGAGAAAGCGCAGTCAAATGGGAGATAACGTTGAACAAACAGTCTCGCGGCGTTTAAAAAGTTGGACTTTATCACCGCGGTTTTGCAACGTCGTGTCATGCGGGAGAAGTGTTGGGAAGGTTACTTTGGAAATGTAATAGGCTAAGATGACAAGTTACCCCATTTAAAATGTAATAAGTAGTGTAACTTTTCAATTACTTAGTAAAATAGACTAATGTAACATATTACATTTGATTACTTTTCTAAATTTCTAATATGTTTAACTGTTAATCATTTTAAAACATTTTAAGGCAGGCAGGATTCACTTTACAGTAGCACTGATTACAGAATAAAGAAATTGTACACATAATATTGAATTGTGTAATATTTTATTAGCTAACCAAATGCAAAGCTTCCACCAAGAAAAACTGTTCCTAGCAAGCAAATAGTGCCGACTTAAGTTACCCCGATTAGCCTGCATTATTAGCTTTTACCAGTTGTTATCAGGGAATAACATACCTTGGAATGTCATGACTGACCAATCAGAATCAAGTATTCCACAGAGCTGTGTAATAATGTAATTGGAAGCACAACCACCACAAAATCAGATTTAACACCTCTTACTGAGATCATTCTGAGGTTAAATTCAGATTTAAAATCATAACTATAAATAATTTAGGCTAATAGCTATGATACTGGTTTTGAAATCAAATATTTGCATTGCTGTGATAGAAAACACTGGTATCTAACAATGCCTTGGAAAAACGTAAAAAAACATAGGCCTATGCATAAACTCAAATAGGAAATAAAACAGTTATCGTCCTATTCTGTGTTATAAACTCCTGAAACATTGGTGTCTCATTTCAGAGCAGTCAATGCAATTTATGAAAGTCAATTAAATGTGTGTGTGTGTGTGTGTGTGTGTGTGTGTGTGTGTGTGTGTGTTAAAAATATCAGATGTCATCCCCTTTGTAATCGTTAACATTTTCTAAAGTAACAGTAATTTAATTACACATTTTTCCCAGTAACTGTAACTAATTACAATTACATTATTTTGTAATTAATTTATGTAATTCTGTTACATGTAACTAGTTACTCCCCAACACTGAGCATGAGATGCTACAAGAGACGAGAAGCACGAGAGCAAAGGTCAAATGCTTTGCCAAGCCAATGTTTCATGAAAACAACAAAAATTGGAAGGGAAAAAGCGTTGTGTGAACGACCCCTATAAGGCATGCTGTATGTTTTATTGGGATATCAATACCATATGCTCACATCACAGATTTGGGGATCAAGGTTGCACAACATTTTAAAAGAGCTATAGGAAATCAGTATCATGAATATATTTATGATGTTTTAATTCACTTAAATTTAAATATTAAATTTGTGCAAATATTTGGCTATCCGTTTTGATTGTATGTGAATACTCCATAGATTCTCTTGATGAATATTTGAATGTAGACACTGACATATAATGTTTAACAAATGTTGTACATTTCATTCTATCTTTATTTACACGTCTTTTTGTCTCTCAGAGGGGTTCAATCACAGCAGTTGTGCGGCTTTTGAATACAAGCTGGTCCTTCATAGGGGCTTCAACTTAATATCTGGAATCCACTCTCCTGAGGTGGTGGATCAAATTCACAACTTTGAGATTCGAGACTCAGATGTCTTTGTCATTACTTACCCCAAATCAGGTAAGACAGATAACATAGCAGCCACATGCTACTGCTAGAAGTGCAATATATGCAAAAACCATACAGAATCTTCATACATATGTTTTTGGTTGAGAAAATTGCACTCAATTGTATGCTATAATCTTTATTTCAGTTAGACATCTATTATCCAGTTTTCTATGAGAGTCTGCATACCTTTTTTCATAAACTGCCTTAAGCATTATACATTTACAAACATTAGATTTAATCACAAAAAATGCATGCTTATTGAGTGTGTGACAAAAGATGACAATCATCTTCAGTGATCGGTAATATTAATAGATATCCTATGTGCAATTCATTAGTGAATTTGTAAACATGTTCTTACTTCTGTTAACCTTCTTGGCAGGCACTATTTGGTTGCAGCAAATCCTCAGTCTGATAGAGGTCAAGGGAGATGTCACAGCAACAAATGATCAGCTGAATTCTCAGCGTGTCCCATGGATTGAACTTTTAGACTCTGAGAAACAGTTTGTTTCTGCCCCTTCACCTAGGGTCCTTGTGTCTCATCTACCATACAAATTCATGCCACTTGGATTAAAACAAAAGAAGGGCAAGGTGAGATCCCTTTTATCAAGGTGCCACTGCATATACATGGCTTCAGTGAAATAATAAATGCTGCTTTCTCTTGCAGTCTCCTTAAAATTCTTCAGTCTATTGCATATGTTTACATGCTCTCTTTTCTCTTCTTAATTACTAATAGGTCATCTATGTGGCCAGAAATCCAAAGGATGTTTTGGTGTCTTACTTCCATTTTCACAAGTATGCAAATATGCTGGAGACCCCTAAAGACTTTGATACATTTTTTGAGAAGTACATGGAAGGAAATGGTAAACAAAATAAGTTTTCTTTATTCTAAGTTGCAATTTCAATCAAATCAACTATTTGATCAACAATCCTTAACGAGTATCATCTGTTTCAGTTTTTGGCAATTGCTGGTTTGAGCATGTCAAGAGCTGGTGCTCCCACAAAGATGAGATGAACTTCCTGTACATTACATATGAGGAGATGATCAAGGTTTGACTGCTTTGCTTGTTTTTAAAGATAAACTGTACTCTACTGTCTAAAAGTTTGGGATCGGTAAGCTTTTTTTAAGAAATAAATATAATTATTCAGCATTTCAATTACATACTATTCCTTTGAACTGTCTATTCGGCAAAGATTCCTGAAAACGTATCATGCAGTTTTCACAAAAATACCAAGCATTACAACTGTTTGTTGTTTTATTACTGATAAGAATAAATATTTCTGGAGCACCAAGTCAGAGTATTAGAATGATTTCTGAAGGATCATGTGACACTGAAAATGGCTGCTGATGATTCAGAAGTTTTCATCAGAGGAATAAATGACATTTTATTAAAAAACATGTATTTTTAATTGTAATAATGTTTTTGTTGTTTTATTTATTTTAAGTTTTATAAGTCTTAAATTCAGCCATGACAGCAAATGTTGGATGCACTGCAAAAAATTATTTTCCTCTGTTTTTGTTTTCCCATAAAAAAAATTCTTGAGACGGAAAAAGTAGATATTAAGTTTTGTATTCTGAGGAATTGAAAACTAAAACCAATCAAAATATTTGTATTACTTGAAATGAAATAAATTAAATGAAAATAAATAAGACTTAAAAATGGTATGCTAGTTTCCAAAGCATAATTTATTTTAATTTGGTTTACCTTGATGTAAAACAACATCTAAAACTTAAACTGAAATAAACAAACTAATTATATACATACAGACAATTATATAGACAAAAACGAATAAAACTGACAAAACACAACAAAATGATTAAACCTTAAATAAAATTCAAATGAAAACAGATAATATAAAAACAACTTATTCAAAATATTGATAAAAACAATAGTATTTTAATTATTATTTTGATTTTCAACCTTTAAAGTGTTGCTAATACAATTATGTTGACATTTACAATTAGAGAACATATTGACATATAGTGTTTGCTTTTGTTTAATGCTTAATTTTTCTTTAATTTGCCCTGAAAAGCTCTGAATAAGTCTTACATTTACCATCATAAAACCTGCAGAAACCCTTACTGTTTTTACAGGGTTTTTGATCAAATAAATGCAGAGCTGGTCAAGAGAATTCTTTCAAAAGCATTAAAATATCTTTAAACATTTGACCCCAAACTTGTACAATTCTTAACCTCAGAGTAGGACGATCCGTCCAGAATTGTCACTGTAACTTATCAACAGTTGCATGCTTACAGGACTTGCGGTCAGTGGTTGAAAGGATCACTTTGTTCTTGGGGAGGAATTTGACACCACAGCAGCTGAATGATGTTGTTGAGCACAGTACCTTCAAAAATATGAAGAAGAATCCTCAGGCCAATTACCAGCAGGTCCCTGTCATCCTGCTGAACCACCAGCTGGGAGAATTTATGAGGAAAGGTATATAACTCCTCACTGTATTCACTGTTTCATGCACACGGGTTACGTATAATTATATTCTGTCGTCGTTTACTCACCCTCATGCTGTTCTAAACCATGCAGTCTGATGACGCAGTAGATACTGACAGCCTTTTTTCCATGATTCAGATCTTTTGTGTTCCTCAGAAATAAGTTACAGGGGTTGGAAAACACGAGGGTGAGTAAATAATGACAGAATCTTAATTTCATAATCCCAAGGATTCTACTCATAGTGAACATAATTATATTTGATCTGTGTGTTCATTTTTGGGTTGACTATCTCTGTCTCTTAAGACTCCTACAAATCACAGTATCTCTTGAATGTGTTTCCACTCATCTTATTATTCCTAAATTGAAATAAGTTATGTTTTGTAAGTCACTGAATACATGTAAGAATTACAATTAAAGAATTTTAAACATGTCAATAATATGAAGTTAAACTTTCAGAATACAGTCAGTAATCTCTTCCATTGAGTCATTTGAATGTTCTTAACTTGTTGAATTTAGTAATTAACTCACTGATTAACTCTGAACAGGAACAGTTGGTGATTGGAAGAACTACTTCACTGTGGCACAGAATGAAAGATTTGACAAAGTGTACCAACAGAAGATGAAAGATGTTAATCTTTCTTTCATCTGGGACATGAAGGGACCTCGTCACACCATGATTTCATCATGTGTAATCAGCAGGGTTGGAAAATCTGAAAAGTAAAAAAAACAACCTTGACTCTTCTGAGCCGTAATATATACAGCATTATGTACAAGCAAATATCTCACTTGTTTCCTGAATTGTATACATGTAAAGTTCAAGACAGCTTAAGACAGATACGAGACAAATCACTGCTGCCCTCTTCTGGAACGATGTGTTTTTCAATTACATTCAAAAAGAAGAGTATTTGTATAAAAATATTAAATTCTAAAATCTGTTGCTTGTGCTTTTTGTTAGTGAAATAAACATCTGTTTCAGTCAAGCAAAATGAAATGAATCCCAAACATTTAAATATTGATAAACAGTTATAAATTAAATGTCAATCAGAAACTCTGAAGTTGAATAATTTGATTCATCGGATTTCTTTTTTAAAGCATCCGATTAATATGCTAAAGCTTTTGGTAAACTTGTATTTATTTGGGTTTTCCTGTATATAGTCAGAGACAGTGAATGATTGGAGTAAAGGTAAATGAAGCCATGCAGCAGAATAAGAGAATGTTTTTTTAATAGATAGTAATAATTGTGACAAATGATACTGGGTTTGACAGTTATTGTAAAATATGCTGCAACATAGATGGTAGTGACTGAAAAAGTTTGTGTTTAGAACCGGTGAGCTGAGGCTGCTACAGAGGATGTTGGCATCTAAATCATTCATGTCAGGTTGAGAGTTATCAATTCAGTCTTCATCACTGCCTAAGTCTAGTGGGTTGAAATCAGGGTCATCCTCCATGTCCAAATCATCCATGTCTTGAAACAGCGACTCGTCTACTTCTACACTATTCCCAACTAGAAGAAAAGAACAGAGAAGACCAACTTCAAAGGACAACCGGGTTCAAGTTTCAAAAAGCAAATGGCATTCTATATAACTTGGATACACAACAATAATAATGGAGAGTGCTTACCGTCCTCCAAGAACTGGATATCTGATATGTCAAGATTATGGTCTCTCTCAAAGAGCTGTTTTCCTGTAAGATAAAGAAGTAAATTAATAGAACATAAGAAAAGGTGGTTCAGATTTGAGTTTCTATGCTGCTTTCATCTCACCTGTGAGTTTTCCCTTTCCTGCCTGTTCCTCTTCTTTTTGCCTTTTCTTATTTAGCTCTGCCATTTCCTGTTCAAATTTAGCTTTCCATGACACAAAGTTCTCAATTGTGACCACAGTGCCTTGGAATGCACGCTGAGAAAAACAGAACAACATTTAATTTCAATATAAATGATAGCTATGTAACTAATAACAAATCTAACATTTAAAGCAACAGCAATCTATAAATTGTATAATAGCAACATCTGCGTGCAATTGGGTGGGTCTGTTTCAACCAAAGAAGTCAAGCTTTTGTTAGTCTTCATGGCCCCCTTCTGGTAGAAGCTATAACTACACCTTTAGCACAATCATAAAAGTTTGTTTATTGTGGCTAAACAAACTTTTGGATTGCTGTGATGTTTTCATCAGCTTTTTGAACTCTCATTCTGATGGCACCCATTCACTCAGTGAGCAACTGATGTAATAGCATGTTTCTCCAAATATGTTCTGACAAAGAAACAACCTCATCTACATCTTGGATGGCATGAGGTTGAGTAGATTTTCAGTAATTTTTCATTTTGGGGTGAACTACTCCTTTACATTCGGAGGACATGCTCAAAACAAACCGTCTCAGCTTCTTCTGTCTCCCTTTCTTTTCTTAGTTTTTCTTCTTCTCTTCTGTTCTTAATCAGATCAATTATTTCATTAAGTTTCTCCTGCACAGCTGTCACCAATGTGAATATCATAACCATTCCCAGGTTTTCTTCAGCCTACAAAAGAAAGAGGTTATTAGAAAGGACTAAAGGACAGTAAAAAAATCCCCAACATCAGTATGTGCACGTTATCAAGTGATAATGTGTTTTTGCTGTGTAAAATGTCACGTGTGCAGACCTGTTGCTTTAAAAGTGTTAGAATGTCTTCAGTGTCTGAATCTTCCAGGTTCTCCTGTGAGAAGATCTCCCACAGAGGGGGTTCGTCTGGATAGTTCTCCACGTATGTAAACTTAAGTGTCACCTCCACCGCTACAACAGACAGAAATCAGTAACGTTGGGTTTTTGAGGTTGCTGCTTTGAGCTACAATTTAACCCTAAAAGCTAAAGCAAATTTCTAGGGCCTCTCAATTATCAACATGATCTGAAAAAAACATGTACACAATCTTCTCTTTGTCTTTTGTTCTCTGATTGATAGTTTTCACCCCCTTCTGGCAAAGTAAAAGCCGTTTTAGTTTTATTTGTACAAATGTCAACTTTTGCTTTAAAATCTGTGAAAACTGATTTTTATAAAGTAAAAGTATAAATAACTTTAATACTGTTTCATGATAAACATTTACTGGACTGAAACAACTTAGGTTTACTTAATAATCTTATCTATACATTATGTTTCAGAAAAAAAAATTAGAGCACATCAGGCTTTTGAGGAACGGTCATCTCTTAATCAATATTGTACTGTATTTAATTATACATTTTGCCCACACAAAAAAAAACTACAGAGCTTTGATCACAAAACTAAGCATTATCAGGAGATTTAGAGTGACAAGTGATACTTATATGCATTTTATGTAAGCAGTCTGTTGCAATTACAATATATCAGAATTTCACCTTACTTTCTGGCTGCAAAATTATATCTGCAACCGCATCAAATTACATATTTTGCTCAGCTTGGGCAGTGTGTTTTTTATCTATATTATACTGAATGAGCCATAAAAGCCCGATATATCTAATATGAGTTCACAGGGATAGAAAAACACACTGTAACGCATTGCGTGCACAGACACAGATAATAAAGCATATACACTTACTCTCTTCATTTTCTCCCGCATCAGATGTAACTGTGATGGTGAAGCTTGTGGGCCCCTCGGAAAGCACTGCACGAATGAAAATATTGTAAGGACAGAAACAAACCAATGCAATATACAGAGCTCACCATTATTAATCCCTTCCCACAGCCTGGAAGTAAACAGGTAACTTATGGGTGACCAGACCACTGACTGAACCAGTACTTTCACAGTTAATTCAAAGCAGCACGTAAACATAAATCTGACAACTTCTGCTTGACATCTTATTGCTGGCTATCGGTTATTGCTTGCTTTGTTTCTTAACCTTCGACAGCTTAATCTGCTGCTATAAAGAGTAATATCAAAGAGATGACCGAGTCGCTCGTATGTTTAACTAACTTTGTTTTATGAAAGGCTAACGTTAGTCAGCTAACGGACAGCGTGGCGAGATTATAGGCATAAAACATAAACTTTGCTGTCAATATTACCTGTAAACGAGTCTGGGTAAATGGATTCTATTGCTTCTAGTTCATTCCTCTGCTCATCGCCGTAGTCTGTCATTTTATGTCACAAATGTCCATAGATTAGAGTTTGCATGGAAGAAACGTGTGCAAAGGCCTGGCTGCCATCGATGCTATCTGCGATCATCAGTAATGTCTGAGCTTGGTTTGGGAGGGGTGAGCAACACCCCGATTTTACTTGCTCTGCTATTCATACCTGTACCATTGTGGTAATCCATGCTGTCGCACACTTGAATCCATTTACGAAAAATACTGTATATAAAATAAACAATGTATACAAATAAACGTGTGAAAAGGCTTGATTCTGGCATGGATTATATAGCCTGTCGGTCCAGCCACTTTCCGCTAAACTGCCTTTCCACACTCAAAGCAAGTTTATTTTTATGTAATATATGTGAATTAAAACATGTAATTATATATCATTTTAAATCCCAACCTCTGGGAAATACATGTATAATCCGTGTCTTTTATTATTAATTATAATCTGTAGTTTTGTTTATCTGTTAAACTGCACAAACCCTTTCACAGCATGAATTGGGATTTATAAATTAAGCAGACCCTGGTTTTAGAGTAGTTTTATTGATTGTGCATTTATTGATTATACAGGCAAGAACAAAAATATAGGCCTTTCCTTATTCTGGATATGGTTTTGTCTGTTGAAACAGCTTAGACCAGCTTAAATTCACTTATACACTTTAGCTTTAGGTAGCTAGCTACTTGCACAGAATGTTATCAGTACAGTTAGATCAACTTGACCACTGTCATCACGGTAAGGCTTGGAGGAGGCTAAGCTTACAAACACTCCTTATACCGTTAAACAGAAATACATTTGAATTGGTCATTTACCAGCTGAACAAACCAGGATGGTCTAGGCTGCCTTTTTCAGCAGGCTAGAAGAGTGTACATGTTCTATATTTTAGTGAAAGCCTAAACAATATACATTCATAATATAAATGCTAATATAAAAATATTGTATAAATACACAGAGCAAGGAGGAAACAAATACAAAACATGATAGCATTCAGTACAAAATTGCAAAACGTTATATAAATAAATAAACAGTTAAACAGTTTTAATGTACATGCATTACTTTCACATATAAGCAAAACATTTAGTTTATTGTCTGTTACATTTAAATAAAAACAGGTAGATGGACTGTGTGCTTGTTATTGTAGTTCCTCTTGTAGTTCCTCGCTGTCATTTATAGTTCAGTTTATTGAATGATTTATTAATATTCTGGGTACAAACCCACAACTGTAATTGTATTGTAACAGCTTTTGTTATTACAACTTTTTTACTAAGTGTATTTAGGTAGATGTTTTGCAATTGTCATTGTCTGTGCCGGTTACACTTTATTTTAAGGTGTCCTTGTTACAGTGTAATTATTAGTGTTGTCAAACGATTAATCACGATTAATCGCATACAAAATAAAAGTTTTTGTTTACATAATATATGTGTGTAATGGGTATATATATTATGTATATACAAATACACACACATGCATGTTTATAATTATGAAAAATATGTTGTTTATATATTAAATATATTTATATATAATATATATTTTATTAATATAATATACATGTAAATATTTTTAAAACATATACTGTATGTGTGTGTATTTATACTGTACAGGCATAATCAATATACACATGACATAAACATATTATGTGCAAAAAGCTTATTTTGGATGCACTAATATATACAAGCGCAGAGTAATATTAATTACTACATGTGAGTAGGGTGAGGCTTTGGTTTAGGGTTAATGCAATGTAATTATGCATAATTTATTGTTATTAATAATAGTAAGTACATGTAACGTGTAATAAGGACACCTTAAAATAAAGTGTTACCCCCGTGGCTTTGCTTTTAAAGGAAAGGACCTTGAGCCAAGACTCAGGTTAGCCACTATATCTCATAGCTTTGTACACAAGGGCAAGATTGTGGTTTTGATTCTGTCATTAGATACTAGGCAACATTTTATTACTTCGAAGCAATATTTTTGCACTCTTAACTTTTATCATACATTAAAAGCACAGTTTTCTATACATTAATGTTTTTGGTATTTTTACTGTCTATTAACCTGAATATTTTACTTCTCTTTCACAACAGTGCAGGAAATATATATCACTGACATGCCGGAAACCACCACCTTACTATGTGTAATATTTGTGACATTCTGTAGTAACTGGTCCTATGCTTTTTTTGAAAAGCTGTGCTAAGATAAACTCATTTTGATCACGAGGGCCCTATTCAGAGCTGATCTGTGGGTCAAAACTACTGAAGAAATGAGTGTTGGGGACTCGGAATGTGGGTTTCCTGTTTGTCAAACCTTCTGCTTAAAACCAGCAGAGGAAATAAACATTGCGGTTTACACGTTCTTTATTTTGTTGGTTGACATAAGTACAATGTGACCTTATTGAAGATTTTAATCAATATTGTGCTGGAGAGTTACTTATCAGTACCAAAATATTTTGAGATTATCATGCATTAAAGTGTATCAGACACACTGCCTGTTTTATAAGGATATGGGAAAAAGATTTTAAGATGTAGAGAGGAATAAGAGAGCTATACAGATTCAAAGAGTGCACACGTCCTAAATGATAACTGCCCTGAGAATGAGAGTTTTTTTTCTTCCTCCTTTTTTGTAAAACCTGAAATGCAACATTCAAGCACTATGCAAATTGGATGCCGTTGTGGAAAGTGTCGCACAAATCTGTCAACATCTCTTTAGGGCCTGAGATCTGTATTGGTTTACTGATATAAAGGTAAACTGTAAGTATTTGCAATTTGAATAGTGTCACGACCACTTCCTTAATGGACAAAACAAAATGACCAAAAACTGTCATTACAACACTTTCAATACAGGTTGTAAGCTTACCAAACAAAAATGTAATTCTGTCTTGATTCACTGTGGCTTTTGTCTTCAAGGTTGTATTCTGGGCTATAGCTTTTCTAATTTCAGTTACCAGTCCATACAGTGTTCTATGTCATCTCGATGCCATCTTGCCCCTCTAGAACAGGACGCTTCTCAGGGCTGTAGTCCCGATCTGCGCGCTCCACATATGTCTGCAGCGTGCTGTAGTACTGTTCGCTTTGCTTAAAAGTGTATACAGTAGAGATCGCCTCCCAGGCCTTGTGATTTGGAAAGGGAAATGGTTCGGGACTTTTGTTGTCAAAGAAACTCTTGAGATTTCTCTCTGCCAGTTTGTTGGCATAATCTTCTGCAAACACCTCAAACTTTAGCTTTTCCTTCTCCATGTAGATCTTCTGGAAAGTTAACTGAAGGTAGCTTACTTTAGAGCGACAGTTCTTAAAGCAAGTTCCAATTAGGGCTACTGTTGCCGATATGATGATGATGGACCAGCCGAGGATCTGCAAACATAGATCAATCAGTTGAATGCTATAAGATAGAATAATTTATAGGTTAATAAGTTAATAAATAAGTTATTATAGAAAATTATTATTATCAAAATTTTGCAGGAAAAAGGTAAATTATGTTTGTGAATATTTTAGTGAAGCATGAAGCACAACTGAAAGCACTTTCAAATAGAGCTGGGCGATATATCATCTCGTCAGTAAAGCCGGTTCCTTTATTAGCTGTAAACCTCCATCACTTGTTTTCAAATGGATATATCGTCCAGCCCTATTTTCAAACAGTCTTCTGTTGGTCAGCACAGTGAATTGTGTGATCAAATATTTTGCCATGCGGTCATGTTGACCCATGCTTGGCTAAATTTTGCATGCAACATCCAGTCTTTCCAGTAAGAATCAGGAATTCTTAATGAGGAGAAAAGGTTCCCCATGCAGATTTGGCTTATGATCAAGATGGTCATGCTGTGCTGACCAACAGAAAGTTGCTTAATTCAAAAGTAACTTCAGTGTGCTTCATACATCTTCACGATAAGGACAATAAACTTTAATCATGATAGATATAATTTTAAATTTATCATGGGTGAAAACAAGGATTTGAGGGATACACTTACTGTTTTTACAATGGCATGCATTGTATAAAGTTTCTAAACTACATAATTCTCACAACTTAGAACTTTCAAAACTGTAAAATTGAGTTTTTGTATGCAAATGTTTTTTTCTCTGAAAGATGTTCATTAGCTGCACAATCAGTACATTTGTTAACAGTCAATTGAACACTGTACTTCTTTCCTTCACAGTTTTGTTTGTATTCCTGTCAATATGGCCCTTTACCCTGATTATGGTCTATAGGCGTGATTTTTTCCCCAAACCAGTTTTGTTGGTCATATCAATCACAATGATGAATGCCTACACCAAACACTAACCCCTAACCCTACCCCTAACCCTGGGGGCTGCTGGGTGGGATTTTTTGCTAAACTGGTTTGGGAAAAATTGCATGGTCTTTAGACCCTGGACCAATTTTTGCACACAAAATTTTACAAAAATGTATCTGTTATTGCCTCTTCATGCTAAATTCTCAATCATATGGACTGCACTTTGCATGCGAAAATTTGCAGAATAGTGTGACCGCATCTTTAAAACTTCTGCTAAGAAAAAATTAGTCAACTACAACATACAAAAATATCAGCCTAGCAACATGACAAACACTGCACCAACATTACAGTAATGAAATCCTCTCTGGTCATCTTCTTTAAAACACAAGATGGCGACAGTTGCAAATGACACAAGAGTGCGAGTCTGCGGGGTTTATGAAAAATGGTGCCTGATTAATGGACTGATTTACAGTTACCATGGCCGATGAAAAACGTACAAAATATCAGTCTGCTATTACTGCGAGTGACCAATTTTAATGAAGTATTCCAGAAAAAAACTACAGTAAAATCTGTGCTCACCTGTGACTGGGCTCTTAACATCAGCAGCAGTTCCATATTTTCATTCTGAGGCAGATGGGACTTGCTGCAGGGAACTTGGGGGAGCTCGTCCTGGCATGTAGGTGTCTTGTTTTTGCAGAACATTTGCACCACCACATTGTCATCCAGGCCACTAACAGCACACTCATAAAAAGTCCCATTTAACAATGCTACACTAAGCCACATGGCAGGGGCAATGCAGGCTGTGTATATCACTTTTACAAACACCTGCAAGCATCCCATAAAGTTACCCCTGGGGCAGAGTTTGAGAGGGTTGAGACAACACCCAGTACATAACCGCCAAAAACGTGTACTAACAAAGAGTCCAATCGCCAGCAAGACAACAGCAGGGCCGATCAGAAAAGTTAATCCATAGGCAAAATTCTGTTTTCGGTTGCACGGACACTGGAAAGACACCATGGAGAAAATTCGTTCACTACCTATCGTCAAAATAGCCATGAAGCTGTAGCCAATAGTGGTCTTCTGGTTGGTGAGGAATTTTAGGACAGTCTTAAATGAATCCATAGCTGGTACAGACATGGCTGCTACACTCCAAAGAAGCTGCTGAACTGAGACATGATTTGTGCTATGGCACTCCCTTTGCTCGCTCTCTTATTTTCACTTTGTTTTCCACACTCCTTTGTCTCCTCCTTTTCTGTCTTTGGCTTCCTCACAGCTCATCAAATCCCTCCCCTGTCCATCATTTTCCCCTCCCATTCAGTGAAAGGCCGAGACCAAAACCAGCCCATCAGGTTCTGCCAGAAGTCACAACAGACTACAGATGTGTATGGACACATTTAAATCCCAACAATGCAATTGTCTGCCGTGCTTTGTAACTGACAATGTGCTTTTTATTATTAGAATGCCAGAATCTGGAGGTTGCTAGCAATGGAATTTGGAAATCTAGAGGCTTGAACAGCAGATTAGTGCGTGTCAGGTCAAACAAAGAAGTATATTGCAACATAATGCTTTACATTAGGTAAAAAGGAAGTGATTCATTCTGGTTCTGTATGAGGAGACAGTTTCTGTTCTGCTCTAGTGCCCTGCACTTCTGCCATAAACACTTAACCTTAATGCTAACCTCAAATGGTAGAACTTAATGAATATTGATTTTTTTTGAGTGAGCTTTTAGCCGTGTCATTTTCAAATTATACATGATTACTTCATGAAAAAAGCATCAAAGTGCTGCCTGTTGAAATATGAGATCACTATTCATCATGTGTATGATGCAAGTTGAAGTGACACCAAAAGTCTAGCATTGTAATGTAACTCTTTGTTTGTACAGTCCTTTAGAAATGGTCAGAGCACAGCTGTTCAAATACTAATGAATGAGGAAAACTGACAATTATGAAAAATCTACTTGCCATAAGCAAAGTTTTTTATTGTTCATATAAAAAAGATATATGGAAAGACTAAAATGACATTAAACAACAAAAACCCAGTAATGTTAAAATCATACAATTGTAGTATTCAAAATAAAAGCGGATTCAAAAGTATTCAAAATAAAAAATAGAAGAACAGTAAACTGACACTGTAAAAGGCACAGAAAATAAAGAAGCAAGTACAGCTCTGTTTATGCCATAATAACAGGGTAAAGCATGAAAATATGTCAATTATTTACAGCACCTACATGACCAGTTGGCCTTCATCCACAAATGCAAGTGCTGCTGGGTTTGAAAATTCATTTTCAGACCTCACGGAATGCCTTACCACTGGATTTTCAAGGTTCTCACAAGTGCACACATACTTGTGCAGGATGCTGTAGTATTTGTCCATGCTTCGGAACTTGTAGAAGGAGGAGATCTTCTCCCAGGCATGTCTGGACGGATTCTTCATAGGAATGGGTTCGGTTAAATCAAAGAAACTTGTTATGTTTCTCTTTGCAAGCTTTTCGGCATGCTGAGCTGCATAGCTGTCCAAAAACTCACTCTCCGTCTGAGTGTACATCCTCCAAAACTTCAGCTGCATGTAACTGACTGGAGAATAGCATCTGGCCATGCATGTGAGCAGAAAGGTGAATGTCATCACAGAGCCTATCAGGATCCAACCAAGTACCTATAAGTATTTTCCAGAATTATTCAAATATTAAGAGACATATTTGTTGAAAAAAACTGAGATATGTTAAAGCACCGATATCACAAGATTTTTTTAAAGATGATTGTAGAGGACCTTATAAACGCAAACAACAAGGTTAGGACAAGGCCTTTGTTTCTTTGAAAATGTGAATGAGAAAATTACCTTTATTAATACGTTTAAAAATATGTATTCTGGTAGACCTAAAGATTTTAGTTTTTGACTGAATTATGGGCTACAAGTTAGTCAGAGTGATCTAAATTCTGCAACCCCAGGTAACAGGAAACGTTATCAGAATTTTGGCAAACGTTTTTCAGGGTTCTTTCAAACTTATGAACAATCATTATTCCAGTAATGTTAATAAAACGTTTGTTCAAAGTTATCTGGTCTTTAATGGTGTTCTCAAAACGTTATTTATACATAATTCATGAATGTTTTTTTCTGAAACGTTTTAACTTTTTTATTTGTTACTAACCTACTTTCAAAAGTAGGCTAGCCTAATGCCATGTTCAAAAATCATAAAATGGAATGTTCCTATAACTTTAACTAATAACGTTTTAAAATATAAAAATATTTAGAGAACATTAAGAATTAATGGTTTCACAACTCAATGGAAACGTTGGAAAAACGTTCTTAGAACATTGTTTTTGTTAGTGGGAGCATACGGGATTTAGCTACGCATTACAAATACATTACAAAACTGTTTTAAAATGTCTTTAAATAATCACAAAGTAGCCTATCGTTGACAATGTCTGACAAAAAATCCTCTCAAAAT
The DNA here is from genome assembly GCA_027564155.1 of Gymnocypris eckloni scoliostomus. NCBI lineage: Eukaryota > Metazoa > Chordata > Actinopteri > Cypriniformes > Cyprinidae > Gymnocypris > Gymnocypris eckloni. Next base: position 7,779,983 of record CM050424.1, read on the forward strand.
CGAACCCCAATTAAATTGACAGCCTGAGTCCAAGTCATGTCACAAGTAAAACTGCCAATGTCTGTCTGAGTCTTCGATTTGAGATTTAAGTGAAATTACTAGGACTCGGACATAAACAATACTTAAGCATACGCCATATCTCTTTAACAGAGTGTTCTGCTCAGTGCTCACCTGCGACTCTGCGCGTATGATGGACAGCAGAGCCACTCTCTCACGCTGTGGAATTGCGGTTCCATCACAAGGGAAGTTCTCCAACTCTGTCCGACAGTGAGGAAACTTATCGTTGCAAAGGTGATGTCTAAAAAGTGTAATGTTGGCGCCAGTCATTGAGCACTCGAAATACACCCCTTTGAGTAGAGCCACTGCTATCCAGCTGAGAGGAGCGACCATCGCAGTCGTGGTGATTTGTAGAAAAACACACAAAATGCCAATCGCGTAATTAAAACGACAAAGCTTCGATTTCCTAAGGCACAGACCCGTGAACAATTTCCATGTTTTGTTGCTCAACATGTAACTCAAGAACAGCAGAGCAAGCGCGGGTACGAGGAGGCAGACGTTGCCATAAACGAAATTCCAATCATTGCAAGGACACTTAAAAGCAAAGACCGAAAAGATGTGCTCGCTGCCAGCAGTTATTAGAGCAATCAGTCCGAATCCTAAGTTGGACTGCCGTTTCTGAGTGAAGCTAAGCAATGATTTGAACGTATCCATGCTTGTCAGCCGACGACCGTAAGCTCTCTGTTCTTTAACAATAAACCATGAAATGAAATGACACTCAGTTCCGTTATGAGACACAGTGTCACCTTCAGGCGGGCGCGCAATACAAGTCTACAAAGTGTTGGACTAATTTAAGGAAAAACAGGTTAATGTTAGATTTTCAGCAGTAATGGGAAACATGAAACATTAAGAAACACAATGTTGAGACGATATGCAAGTATTAAGTCTACACACCAGTTTAGTTGAAAGGCATTGTAAGCGAATGGTACAGCATGCAAAACACTGCATGCTTTCAATGACGTGTGATGTTGCAATCTGCATATGTGACTCTGGACCACAAAACCAGTCATAAGGGTCATTTTCTTGAAATTGAGATATTTAAATCAAATCTGAACAAATAATCTTTCCATTAATGTAAGGTTTGTTAGGATAGGACAATATTGGCTGAGATACAATAAGGGTGCAAAAAAAATCCTTTAAAGTTGTCCAAATGAAGTTCTTAGCAATGAATATGATACAAAATTAAGATTTGATATATCTAGTAAATTTATAAAATATCTTCATGGAGCATGATCTTTACTTAATAACCTAATTATTTTTTTGCATAAAAGATTAATCAATAATTTTGACTCATGATGTATTGTTGGCTATTGATACAAATATACCCGTGCTATTTATAACTGGTTTTGTGTTCCAGGGTCAAATATTAGTTCAACTATAGTACATTATATTCCAGTGGTTCTCATTCAGGGGCCCGGGACCACTAGAGGGCCTTGGAAAACTTCCAATGGGCCATGAACATGACCTCATTCATTTAGTGTGATAAAAAAAAAAAAAAAAAAAACACTTGTATAAATGAATAGCATCTTACAATTTATCGGGTGTCACCAAGCTTATAAATTACTCACCGTTTTTATGCAATAATTAATATTAATATTATTTTATTACAATAATTAATATTATTAATATTAATCATTTAAATTAAGGGATTGTGTGGCTTTTAAATTAAAACATAGGCTATACATTTTACAAATAATTGTAGTGTAGGTATATTTATTAACTGATACAATTATGTTATAAAACAACATATCAAATACCAATATATACTTCACTCAAAATCAATAAGAAAATCTCACAATGTTTTTGCTAATTTGCACTTCATATTCGGCGCCTCGTGGACACACATGATCCCGCGCATGTGACCGCGAGAGGCGGGGACTGATAAAGACTCTAGCGTTTACAGTAGCTCAGATGCATCGTGCATAGATGTGACGAGTTACACCCCCGGTCTCTGGACAGTTTTCTTCTGGAGTCGATGCAGATATTTTGTTTGGGTCAGTCAAAGTTGCCAAGTGACCCGACGTCAGATAGAATCAGTTCGACCGAGAGAAGAGGACACTGGACGCGAAGGTACACTGCGTGCGTGCGCTTTTAAGCCCGGCGTATGTTTTTATTTTTACCCTGTATATTTTCTAACATATAGAAGCGTTTAGACAGTTTACGGATGGATGCTGAATGGATGTACCGAACCACTTCACAAATGAATGTCACGAGGTTGCAGTTGGGCGTGTATTCAGTGAGGATTACATTTATTGTTGCCCAAATATTCTTGGTTCTGCCCTGTTGCTAGGAGACCTTTGACAGCTGAGGTCTAAAAGTGATTGTGAAGGCGACCAATCACTCTAATCTGCATTTAGCGACAGGGTTGCTTTGTGTTCGTGACGCAATTAACTTGTCAAAATAATATCAATAATGGACAATATAACATCCGCCTACAGGTTATTATTATTACACTTACATTTTTTTAACGCGACGGTATCTGACTGAAACTGTCATTCAGCCACCTCTACTTTGATGGATTAAGGGTGTATTCTGGTTAAGTAGGTCAGTGACAGGCTAAAGATGATACATGGATGGGACCATTTGAGTGACTCACCAAGGCTATTGAGAAAATGTATGTCATACTGTATCATAGAAATTAGTTTTATGGCTCTTATGTCTTTCCTTTTCCCTCTTCTTTTCTCCTCCATCGTCCGTGGACTACAGTCTGCTGGCTGAAGGTCATTTAGTAATCAGATCAATATCTGCTGGGATGCCTCAGACACGATGGACCATTAGGCTCCAATGAGTCCTGCATCAAATCGCCTTGAAACCACTTGACCATCACATGTGGTTCTGTGAGAAGAGCGTCACAGACTGATTTTGGAGCAGAATGAACTTAGCCTCTAGCTGTTTTGTATCCAAACACATTGTGCACCAGTAGGGTGAGTGCTGTTTTTATTATGCTTCTTCTATTGTGTTGTGCTTTGGATGAGCATTACTGCGTGAGTGAATCTCTCAAAAATATGTCTGGTCATATTTTTAATTCCCTGCTCTTCTGACAGAAAAGTAAGCCTGTATGATGGTTAAGATGATAATTTTTTACCTCATACCATACTTGTATAACAGTTATGCACATTTCATCCCCAGAAATCTCATTAATTTAATATGCATGGGTGTTTTCATTTTTAGCTTGTGTGTAATTGTCATCCTGTCTGATCACACAATTATTACATTTTACTGATTTTCTTATGTTATTTTAACATAATTTAATTAAATGTATTTATTTTATTTATTTATTATTTTATCTGCTTAAAGCTAGTGCAACAAATGCTATCATAAAGTATAAATACGATGTAAATATTATATAATGATTTTATGTGTTACAGTTTAATAATTGTGGGAAGAAATGTGCTTGTAATAAAAAGCTTATAGCATGTGATATGCATCACATATATTTTTCAGTGGATATTTTACTCTGTTTTGCGGAAGCAAATCATTTAAATCTTTAAAAGCTCTTCATCTCAGTTGCTCCACTGAGATGCTCAGATATTCAGGCTATCAGAGGCTTCTCAGATATGTAGGCTGTGTCCTTATTCGCTGAGTCTTAGCTGTTTCTGTTATCTCACTATAGAGTGCTGCACATGCTCAGTCGGGCCTGTCTGGTGTTTTGTAGAATCAGCAGGAAGCAGTCCTTCCTCCTTCCTCCTCCTCCTCCTCTCTCCTCCAGGAGCATGCCCTCTGAGCCTCCTCCCAGGTACGTTCTGCAAACCTCAGTCTACCTTGAGAGGTGACCGTGTCCTCAGCGCTTTGGTGATTTTTAATTTGATTTAGGACGCCGTTGGATTTGATGGGAGGTGTTGTGACATGGTCAGCTTTATTTAAAGAGCTCTGGAGGATGTCTGAGGTCATCCAAAGTTTTTATCTCCCAAGGCAGTATTACTTTGTGTTAACTAATACTGTAAAACATTTTTTGTTAAATTTACTACAGTGATGATATAACTGACACTTCGGAGGCATTTTGGTGACAATGGAGAGCAACATGATGACTTCAGCAATGCCCTCCACCCCCACCCCAGTGACTGTTGTCAATAATAACATAGAAAGAGCACAGTGTCACATATGCCATCAGAGTAAATCATGTATATGTCATGCCACAGTAATAAAATACGCATTAATCAAAGAACAGAAAATTGAACATCTGGATAACTAACAAAAATACCAACAAATGTGTTTGTTTATTGTGCAATTTTAATATAATATTTTATAATTTTATTGTAAAAGTGTATATATTGCCTTGCCAAAGTATTATACATATAATCTTGCTTGCAATTAATTTGGTTTTAATATAATTTATATAATTTAGACTTAAAATTGTATCTTTACATTGTTACAGTAAATTTACATGTACTTTTTAAAACAAATAACAAATAAACACATTTACTGTATTATTTCTGCATTCTTTTTGTTAAATAATTTTTTTCCCCAATGTACAGATTGAGAATGAGAGCTAAATCTGAATGTGTTGAGCTGAAAAGAGCTATTCAGGGCCACGGGAGCAGTGAGAATCCATGACATCTCACTTACTGAATAGATATATTGATAGACCTAGTGTTCAGCAGGAGGCAGAAGACACATACACACACGTGCACACTTCATTGTTTCTGGCCACAGGATTCCATGATGAGATGTTCACAATTTCCAAGCATAGGCTTGTCTTGCAGCATTGTTTTTGTGTCTCAGCTCTCAGGACATGCTGACAGGACAGAGGCTGTGTCAATCCAAATCCCACCAGGACTCTGTCCTCTCTGCCCTTAATCAGCAGCGCAAGGAGGGACTGCTCTGCGATGTCACCCTGGTCGCCGGGGAGCAGAAGTTCCATGCTCACAAGGCAGTCCTGGCAGCCTGCAGTGATTACTTCCGGGTGAGATTTTACACTCTAGAGATCCCATCTCATGAAACATGATCAATGAGAGTGTCTGCCACACAGATTTCTTTAGGTTTCTATGCTCTGTATAAAGCTAAACTTATACTGGCATCTATGGAGATTACATATCTCCCAAAAATATATATTGTTTACTGTCATGTCGTTCCATATCTATATCTAGCCCATTTCCACCAGATAAGAAAGAAATCATGCTTTGGTATATCATAATTATGACATAAAAGTAGTCAGAATTATGACGTACTAAGCCATAATTAATTTATTGTAATAATATAATTTATTATACAACAGTGGAGAGCAGTCAGACTCAGGAAGCAAACAATCTAATCTGACAATCTAAATTATGAACAATAAGAGATTATGAACTATGAAGTCACAGTTGTGACATACAAAAAACAACAGAAATGACAAGTCCAATATTATTAGATAAGGGGTCAGTTACTATAAAATTCTATATTTGATTGAATAATTATGGCTTATTAAGTCATAACTTTTAATTTTAATCTCATGCTTATGATTCAGTATCTCATAATTTACATTTAGATTTACATTTAGTCATTTAGCAGACACTTTTATCTAAAGCGAACGAGGACAATGAAAGCTATCGAAATCAACAAAAGAGCAATGATATGCAAGTATTATAACAAGTCTCAGTTAGCTTAACGCAGTACACATAGCAAGTTTTTTTTATTATATAATAAATAAAAAGAAAACATAGAATACAAAAATAATAGAGCAATCTAGAGTTAGAGGACTTTTTTTCTTTTGTTAATTGTATAATAAATAAAACAAATAGAATACAAAAAGATTAGAAAAGCTAGTGGTAGTATATATTTTTTAAAGAAAACAAGCAGTAAATGAATAGAGTAATAGAATACATAGAATAGAATAAATAATTCCAACGTTTGATGCCATAATTGACTTTAGAATTATGATTTACCAATGTACATTACACTAATGTATAGTATATGTTTTTTTGTGGCAGAAAAAGGCTTCCATCAATATAACTTCTTTTGGGAACAGAAAGGAAGACAGTAGGCAGAATGTTCTCGCTGTTTTCCATACAATAAAAGTGTATGGGGACGAGTGCTGAATGAAGTTCCAAAAATGAAAAAAGCTCCATAAATGTACCACTACAGTAGCCATTCAACTTGAGTGCAAAATTCCAAATCTTCTGAAAGCATCCAATGTTATGTACAAGAAAAAGACAGAAATCTAATGTGTACCTGTAAGTCATTATATATTAAAAGCAACGTGTTCATACATTCAATTGTGTATACAAAAAATGTTGTGCCACGTTTGAAATCAGTGTGAAATGATGGGAGCTGTACAGCATCGTTCCCTTTCATTATGTAGAAAAGAGCAACGTAAACATACTGTTAAACATCTTCTTTAGTCCCTCACACAAGCCATACTAGTTTGTAACGACATGATAGTAAGTAAACACAGGAGTTTACTTTTTAGCAGAGCAATTCTGATTCAAATATACACAGTTCACTTAGAAGGCAAGAAGGGAAATGAAAAGTCGGCAGCGGCCTGGAAACCGTATCAGTGAGATTTGATTTTGGTTTTTCAGAAGATTACAAAGAAGAAATACCTCCAGCTCTACAACAGAGAGAAAGATTACCTGCACAGTTCAAAGAACAGAATTAAATAGGGCAGGCATATTTATCTCTATATGTCTCCTGGGAAACTCTCCACCTCTGTTGGGCTGGAATGATAAGATTTGATCCCTCTGTTTCTGACAAAGGCTAGTCATGGCTTATGTAAAACATGGACTCATCCAAAGCTTCAGTCAATATAGTTTCTGTGTACACAAATCAAAGCAAGCTGTTGGCTCTGTTTGACAGCTACCCTTTGACATTGTATGCCTGCAAGGTTTGTATTTTTCCTGATTTTTTGTTGAACGGTTGAATAGATGAATAGATTTAAACAGGCAGACATGCATGAGCATGTGTCTGATTCTTTACTGTGAATAACAAAATGATTTGTGTTAGAAAATTAATCCTAAATCCTGAGTATTTCATAATCTGGTCCTGCATTGTTTGTGCATGTATTATACCTACAATTTTAGGGCTTGTTAAGGAAAGACGTGTTATTTGAAACACAAAAGATAGTGACATTACCATTATATGGATGGACAAAAGCACTCAGAACCATCCTAAAAATGTGGAAGGGTTTATACGCTTAAATACCAGTCGCATTATCTTCAGAATATGTAAAAACTATACCAGTTTACCCAGTGGCACGTGTCTTATTCTATTTTCAGGCATGATGTCCATGAGAAATTACAAGATATTGCACCCTTTCGAGCTTTAAGACATCAGCGGCACTAATGAATAAATGCGAACAGTGTAATCAGCGCCTGTGGCTCTGTCATTAAAGACAAACACTGTAATAATGACATTACACATTAGTCCAAAGATGTTTGTAGCAAAGCTCTTTGAGTAAACCTGTCTATCTGTCTATCTGTCTATCCATCCATCTATCCATCCATCCATCCATCCATCCATCCATCCATCCATCCATCCATCCATCCATCCATCCATCCATCCATCCATCCATCCATCCATCCATCCATCCATCCATCCATCCATCCATCCATCCATCCATCCATCTATCTAAACGCTGTTAAAGACACAAGTATATCTTTAACAGTTAATGACATCAGCAAAAATCATGACACACGTAAGTTCAGTGACTCAGATGACGATTCAGTAACGACTCTGGCCAATTAACTTAAGTGAGGGATTTGCCAAACTGATTCAAAACAACAATTACAGCTCATACGAGTAATTTGTGAATCAGACTACACTGGTAGTGCTGTTGTATTTGTCTGTTTTGTTCTTGCCACAGTTTTAGTGGTGCACTGTATAGACTTAACTTGCATTCAAAGCTCACGTGGAATATGATTGCGTGGTACTGAAGATTCACTGCGCAGCAATGCCGGAAACACTGATGTGAGGCATTGAATGATTCTGCATTATCATATGGCTCATACGTTGCGTTGTAAACTAATTAGCCTGCAATGCTGCTGTCTGACCAGCTTGCTCTGCTTTTCCAAGGTCAGAAGTCATCCAGCCAGACATGTGACTCAGGACTGGTCATCCTTGGTACCCACAATCCCCTTGCAATAAAACCCTGTAAGTCTTGCTTATGGGCATTGGTGTCCCAAAAAGGAGCTCTCCAAGTAGCGTCAACAAATCTCAGCTCTAATGAGTTCTTTTGAAAGTCTGAATGTGAGCCAAGGTCAGGCATTCAATAAGTGCTGCTCTTAAAATAGAAAATAGGAAAACATGGTACACTTGTACCAGGCACTTCAATTGTGAGATACTACTGGGGGAAAAGTTTCTGAAGGTGAGGTGACAAAGATAAGACGATAAACACTTGGCATCTATTTTCAGCACATGGAGTCTTCAGACTGAGCCAAGACCTGCATTAGATGTCTATTGATTCTTTCAAAGCACTATGCACTGATATTAATTTTAGAACCAGACTTAATCTGGATCGGAGAGTTACTGCTTCTTGAGTTTGAGAGATATATAGATAGATCACACTTTTTTAAACTATTCAACACTGGATGTTCATCATTAGGAGCAGTTAGGTTTTATCTGTTGCGTTTGGTAGGTGTAATGATGATCCAATGTCCTTTGACTTCCTCTTCTCCATGGGCTCTGATCAATGACCATCCTACACTCGCTCTGTGACCGCAATCAATGCTTTTGATTAGTGTACTCCTGCCAGAGAACACAGCAGGACAGCACTGGCCTCTTGTTCTCTTTATTTTGTGTGTGTGAAACTAAAGTGCGCACTGATTGATGGTCATGGACTCACTTTCATTCTCAGTATGAGACTCTTTAGACTTGAATGAAGAGTTTATTGATGTTTTTATTTTAAAGTCTGTTTATAGGATGCTATATTACTCTAGTTCTGTTGTGCGTCCTGCTCATATGTTTGTGTGTGCCTCCAGGCCATGTTCAGTCTGTGCATGGTGGAGAGTGAGGCGGATGAGGTAACTCTCCAGGGTGTGACTAGCGTGGGACTGAAGCACGCACTGGACTTCGCCTACACAGGCCAGGTAAATTCAGCACAGCCCACACAGCTACATAGAGCCTGAACATGCAAAACAAACAAAATTGGCTGCGCCTCAAACAAAGACAAGTCTCTAGGTTCTGGAAAGACCCCAATATGAATACACTCGAAATAGGAGCAGATACGTGAAATACTTATGAATAATGATATTTATTCAAGAGCAGGGCTCGGCAAGTAAATTTGGCATCAGGCCACTAGATGGCAGGCCAGAACATAGTCAAGTGAAAATGTAAGATATTATTTGATGAAAAGTGCATATAGACTTGCCTGTGACTGACTGTTACAGTGTGTTTTGTAAATGGTAGTCAGCTGTTACTCTGTGTAAAATCCTGTGACAGTCATTAACAAAAAGCCACATTTGTGTGGCGGTGTCCTGGCAGAGTCCTGGCAGAGCATTTAATAATGACTCCGCTTCCGCTCCGCTCCTCACTCACTGATATCAGAAACACCGCTCTGCGTCTAAAGTATTTCAGTATGTTTGAAATATCACAGTTCTGTTCATCACGTATATTAAAAAATATAAAATGACAGGAGAGTTTCAAAGTGGCTTATTGGAACACTAGTATGCAAACCTTTTTCCTACCACATGACAAGCTTGACAATTGCTGCTTTTTGCAGTGCAAATTTAGTTTGTGATGAAAATAACAGTATGTTTTCGTCAGTTATTTTAACTTTGGATCGATACATTTCTTACAGATTTCTGCTCATTCGAAATCGGATACAGATGAAATAGCACTGTGAGATTACATTTGTTTGAATGCATTATTGAGAGAGCGATTGCGTGTGAATAAGTGTTGTAGTAAGTCATGCTTTCAGCTGAAAATATTCAGAAGGAACAAATAAATTCCCTGAGAACTATAACTTCCCGCTCATGTCCACTGCAGTCATCATAGCCTTCACATTCTTTATGATTTGAGTGCTCTTTTACCTACCTAGCTAGCTAAATATGTTTAACACGTGAATTCTGTCTAAATATGCAGTTATATTACGGGCCGTTGGCCTTGAATTGTACTCGTGATGCAGCGCTCTTGGAGTGAGTGAAAACCATGAAGTTCTGACTTTTAAAAAATACGCTCCTCACTCCAGTCAAAATCACACCGCTCATACTCTGATTGTGAGTAATGTTGCTGTCATGATAGATCTATTTCAGAACCAGCCGCTATCAAAATAATCTAGCTACGGGCGTGGGCCAAAAAATGATTGCCCGCTCAATATGATTGGGTCTTGTCTTGTCCGTGGAGACTCGTCGAGGGCAGGCGGCTCCTCTAGTCATGGCCGCGCAGGCCATTCCCAGCCACCTGCCCCTCCTGTCGTTGAAGTGGAAGTGGTTCCTGAGGCAACCTGGAGAGGGCCCCTGACTCCACGTCATGCCCTGTAGAGACCTCAGCTTCCGAGCTCGCCCAAGGAGGGCTTCCTGTTCCTGTGGGTTGTCCTGTCCACTCTGTCTTGTCCTGTAGATTGTCTTGTTGGAGTGTGTCCTGTTCCTGTTTTTGTGTCTAGCCCCGGAGGGCTCCTGATACCCCCTAGATACCCCATTGAAATTTGGGGCGGTAGAAGGGTTCCGGCTGGAGTGGCCGGGCTGAGGGACGAGGCCACGGCCATGAAGACCACCTGCCATGGCCTCCTGAGCTCCGGCCTCCTTTCTGTGTTCCGCTCTGGAGGTCCCCGTCCTGTGAATCCTGTCCATGTCTGTCCTGAGGGGCCTCCAGAGTGCCCACCCCAGAGTTATGTCAGTCCTCTGTCGTGTGTGTCAAGTGTTCCCGCCTCTTGTGTCCTTATTTTGGTTTGTTTCCTGTCCTTGTTTAGTGTCATTATTAGTTAAGTCTGTTCCAGCCGTGTTTGTCTCATTAACCTGTGTATATTAGTTCCTGCCCGTTCAATTTCGTGTTGTCTGGTCTACTCGTTACTCCCCGGTGTTCCTGTCTGTGTCAGCCTTGCCTTGTCCTGCCCAGCCTTGTTTGTCTACATTAAAGACTATTATTTGAGTTTACTCATCGTCTGCGTGTTCCTGTATCCTCCTCGTGTGTGCACCGTGACAAGAACGGCTTTATGAACAATTTAAACAAAAGTTCGTTCTGCTCATGTTTCATGAATGAGGGCCATAGAGTGAAAGTGATTGTACACAGCTCAGCAAAATACGGATTCGAACCAGCGTCGATCGCATCAAAATAGTTTATCAGCCGGACACTTTACTACCTGCACCATTGAAGCCGTTCATACAAACGCGTCTTTTTTATCTTGAGTGTCAACCAGGAATTGGTGGGCGGAGTAAATGTAAACAGCATTTGCCAATAAGCGCGCTATTTGCACTTAACGTAAAGAAACTCCTACAAAAAAATTCTTCCTCTGGCTTAGGCCCCAAGTGCGCATGTGCCCCTGGGCCCGTGCCCATAATGCCCATTGGATAATCCGGCCCTGCAGGTACGCGCTACTTTCTGTAGCCTATGTGTGTGCGTTACAGTGCAGCAGTGCATTAGATTAGAACGGGATTAATTTACCTGTACAATAAGCTGTTTAAAACGTTGATTCTCCCGTTCAGTTTCGAGCATCCAGTAATATAATCACACATGTCTTGTGGAGCGCTTTCAGAGAATGCATTTATTTGTCATTTTAACTGTTTGGAAATGGAACATAAATGTGGAAGTCCTCCAAAGATATCTTATCCTGTTGTGCCCTCTATAGGACAAGTGACTAGTCGACGTCAAGCTTAAAGCATCAAGCTTAAAGCTTTAAAAAAATTAATTAAATATAATTATGAAATTATGCATATATATATATATATTGTTAATTTCTTAAAAAAAATGTATATTATTTGTATGAATATTTAATGAATACTTATGTTTAGTTTGAGATTGGTTTTCTGGTGCTATACAACTTTTACATTATAACATTGCTTGCAGAGATAATATAAGGGCACCCTTGATTCAGTATTATATACACTAACGTTCATTTTTTTTTTCAAATAAATTAATATGCATTATATTGGTCAGTAGTGGGTCAGAAGTGACAGTTAAGACATTTATAATGTTAAAAATTATTTGTTTCAAATAAATGGGGTTCTTTTGAATTTTCTATTTAACGAAGAATCATTTAAAAGTAAAACGATTGTAGTAATCATTGTAAAATCTAAATTTAAAATACATTCTTAAATATATTAAAGTTGAATTTTTAAATAATAATATAATAATATTTCCTAATTTGACTGTTTTTACTGTATTTTTTTATCAAATAAATGTATCCTTGGCCAGTATAAGAAACTTATTTAAATAAAAAAACTTACGGACCCCAAACCTTTGAATCTAACGGAATTGGATAAAGTGTAGCGCTCACTACCCTCCAGTTAAAATAACCAGTCGGCTGCTTTTTTGCTCCTGGATGCATATGTTGCTTTAGCTGCACCAGCCTGAAAAACAATTTGCATTTTTTTTGCATGATTTGAGCTAACCATCTGTGGCACAGATAATAAAACATGTTTTGTGGCTTATTTCGATTTAGCTCTTAAGCCTCTATGAGAAGGCAGTTTTCCATCTTTAAAATGATACTGCATTTGTATGATCATATTATGCACTCTGTACATTAATAATGCATATTTTAATGGATTTGCAATCTAAGCATCATAAAGTATGTAAAGACATTTAATATAGTAGTTTGCTATACATATTATTATAGAGCTGGTTTAAAATGCAACGCATACTTTTATACAGTATTTAACAAAATGGTCACTGCTCCATCTCTCTCTTCACCAAGGGGTCCTTGGCCTGAAAAAAGATTGAAGACCCCTGTTTACAAGGTTGTTGTTTCTTAGGATAGTCTTACTCCGGTCCTTTGTTTGTAGATCATGCTAGAGCCAGGAGTGATACAAGACGTCCTGTCTGCTGGAAGCCACCTTCAGCTGCTGGAACTGCTCAGCCTCTGTTCTCACTATCTCATTCAGGTGTGTTTATGAGTCATTTCTGCCCTGGAAACATGCAGACAGGTCAGCAGCTTCCTGTTCACTTCTCAGAGGAGTAGTTCTGAAAAAATATCTGTCATCATCCATTCACTCTCATGTCATCACCTTCATGCTCTTTTCAGTTTGATTACAATTAATGTGTACATTTGGAGCTTTCAAGCTTCAAAAAGACATAACTATATAATTATTAAAAATAATATAATATTGTATATGACTATATGGTTTTGTGTTATATTCTCCTGAAGCCTTTGTGTGAGAAATCGTAATTATTTATTTAGGATTTTGAGCTGATTCTGTAGAATTCCATAGGTTTTCCCCATAAATTAGCCCAGAAAATGTTAAAAGATCTTCAAGTTCCACCTGGGACTTTTCATGGCTCATCACTGCATTTAAAATGTGCTTGTTATTAATTTTAACCAGTAGATGGCAGTCGGTCTCTGTGTGAAGCATTTTTCCTAACAGTGCATCTGTGGAACATCCTGACTGGATTTATCTCTCCGTTGTTCTTTCTTTTACTTCTAATTTTCCAGGCTACAGTTTTGGATATTGTGGCCTTTGATGAAATCCAGCTCTGTTAAGCTTCCAGTAATCATTTGTTTTAGCTGTATCATTTATTGTATTACAATATCTAACAACTGTATGTATGCATTCATGGGAGTATTTTATTGTTTGCGTTTATGTGCTTGAGTCAGGGCATGTATGATTTCGTTTTAGACTTTAATGGTCAAGTAGTTTGTGTTCATAGACTTTAGCATGAATAAAACACCCCTTCTGACTGTGAATCTGTCTGTATTTATATCTGTGCCGGAAGGAGCTGAACAGTTTTAACTACCTGGACCTATACAGGCTGGCAGACCTCTTCCACTTGCCGGCCCTAGAGGAAGCAGTGGTGGGCTTTCTGGTGGATCACCTTTCTGAGCTGCAGAGGAACAGACAAGAGGATGTGCTGCTCCTACCTTATCGGCTCCTCAGGGAAGTGCTAAAAAGTGACCGCCTCACCTCCCTCAGTGAAGAGGAGATATGGCAGGTGTGTGGGCTGCAGATTCATAGACTGTAACTGTTCAAAACATCTCTGAACTGCTTAGGCAGCTTTAATGCAAAATATCAGCATGGGTACAAAGTTCTGAGACGTCCATTGTTGTTCTTGGTGTTATTTTCAGATTTTTAAAACTTTACACCAAAGAACAGTTTTGAAATATTTAAGTTTCTACATCATTTCTAGTTCCCTAATGTGACCCTCTTTGTACAGACAGTCAGATGTTCATCCACTGAAGCTCAAGATGCTCTTTGGAACATCTTGAATCATGCTGGACAATGAAAATTAGGTTTTACACAGACTTGTGGAGCTCATGCGGTGCTGCTATCATTAAACCTAAACAAGAACAAACCATTTTGTAATGGACCCTTTCACAGACAGTTATGATGCATTTTCCACTGTCATTAACATCGTAAATAGAGTTTTTTATATATTAAGATTTTATATACAGTTATAAAACTCTACTCTGTATTGTATTACCTTGGTTTTGAATTACAGAACACTAGTTAATGCTGCTGCATGGGTATTTCTACTACAACGGCTGCCTTGTAGCCACTGTAATCAATCTCTAGATATTTTTTCCTCTTATGCAAAGTCATAGAAATGCTATCGTGTTTTATTTATTTTGGGGATTGCAAAATGATATTTGTTGTAGTTTCTGTTCACCACTGTAGAAGTTTACCCAACTATTATGACTTCCACTGCACCCTGGGAATGTGAAAAGGGTCCATTAATGTAAAATTTTTAGTTCAGGTTTTTAATATAATTTGTAATATATTGCAATTTAATAATGTATAATTTAATAGTGAACAATTTTTATTGAATCAGAAAAGAAAGTCTCAGAATTTTGGACCCCTGTGACACTCTCTAATGGCCAAATGCAAAGTGTTCTGTAAGTAAATCTGAATGCTTAAAGTCATATTCACAAACACAAACTCCACCTGTTTAATTTATGGTGTAAGAGTGAGAAAAAAAGGTGTGCGGACAATGTGTGTGTGTGTGTGTATGTACACACGGGCGGAGGCTGTAGTCGGTGGAGGGGAGGCTGTGGTGTGACTATTCATTTGCACCAATCAGGCATCCCCACCACCCCCCTCCCCCCACCCAGCCTCTCTCTGATTAGGCCCACCGCGGCTCCATCAGCGCCTCAATCCCCCAGCTGTCACTCCGGCCGCCCTACTGATTGAAAACAATCAGGCCTCTGATGGCACAATTACCCTGACCCTTTAACCAGTCGCTACTGCCATAATCAGGCCCTGATTAGGCTGCTTTGGGCCTCCTTCACTTTGCAGAGAAGGTTAATTTGGGCATCAGACGGAAGCGTGATGGGCACAGGGGCTGGTGCTGCCGTCCGCCGGTCCGAACGTGCGCCAGCCAATGCTACCCTCGATATAGTTTGGCTGTCAATCTTCGTCATGCAGAGTTCTCTGAGTCTCACGCTCTGGAAATCACATTTTCTTCCTCTTTTTTTTGTTCTTTTTTCTTCTCTCGCACTCACTCTCTGTCTGTCTTTCTCCGTGCGGGAGTGGGTGGGGGAGTTCATTTATTTTCTGCCCGAGGAAGTTCTTTGATCCAGTGTGACCTTCACAGTCAACAGACGCTGCCTCGCTCACACCTCACTCTTTCTCTCTCTCTCCCGCCCTCTCTCATTTTTCACTCTCACTCATTCTCTTTCTTCTATTTTTTTGGGCTGTGAAAAGGAGGAGGGTTGAAAAAAACAGCTAAAATTCAGAGAAAGGAAGAAAGTGAAACAGAACCTCAATAGAGCGTTACATGATTAATGGAGCCAAACAGGAATGGAGGGTTTTGCTGAAACCTCTGTGAAATTAATGCATACATGTGTAATTATTTAGGATTCAGGAATGCATCTTTTAAAGGTATTAATGGTTGTCAATTAAGATTACAGCCTTTAATTTAACAGAATCGTATACCATTGTATCTTATGCTAAACCATACTGAATATTTCGGTCAATATTAGATATTTAATTGTGCATACAATTATCATGTGTGGCTCACTTCAAGTTAATCAGTGTTTAAAAACATTAAGAATTGAACAGTCTATTATCCATAATAATACACGAATATACATTTTTCATATTGCATGTTATAATATTTTGATGCCTAAATTCACAAATTATTATCTAAGTTGTTTAGGCAATATAGTTTAGAATTTTATATATCAACAATTTATTGCTTATAAGCCAAGGTATACATAGTTATAGGCTTATTGGCATTGGACATTATGAGTAAAACCTAAAAAAAAATTGATTAATTGATTAAGCATGAGTCGTTTTATTGCTACTGTGTTTTTATTAAAAACATTAGACAATATTAAAATATATAATAAAATATTATATATACTGGTTATTTATTTCTTATCAGCCATAACATAAAGGTAATCAAAGGCTTATTGGTAATGAACATAATTTTAATATCAGTAAAATATCAGTTTTACTGTGTTTTATTCAGAACAAAAAAGTAGACAATATTATATAAAATGTTATATACTGGCCATTCATTTCTTATCTGCCATAACATGAATATAATTATAGGCTTAACATTGCTTAATGCCTAATATGCACAAGTAGGTTAATGAGTTCAAAAGTGGCTCTGTTTGTTGCATCTGAAAGAGCAAAATCATCTCAATCAGTTTGGGGTCAGGATTTCCTGTTTAACAACCAATGATAGATGGGGGGAGTGTTTGGGAAACCTTTCTGGTAACAATCATTATCTCTCCAAATCGGTGCTGCTAGTGGTGCAGAAAGAACACACTCTACCTTAAACTCCTTGATTTTTCCTAGAAATACCTTTCTGCAATTTAATGTACTGTACAACATTTTGTGTAAGCACAATAAAATCGATCCATTTATGTTGTGCCATTAAAATCTTTAAAAACGAAATACTCCAAGAAAAATATATTACAAGCATTTAAATTTGCCATTTGTGACCGCTGCGGAACATCTAGAGGTGGTGGCCCATGATCTCGGGCTTCTATAATAAGTTCTCTATCTCAGGGCTGATTGTGTTAAAAGCCACTTTGTTTCCACGAGAGTGGCATCGCTTATCTCCAGCCATCTCCGCCGTACTCGCATGCCTCTGCAGCTAAACAGTCTAGATTGCTCTCAAGTTCAATTAACTCCCCTTTGTCTAACTCCCTTGGCTGCGCCGGAGTGCGTATGTGTGCATGCTTCACATGCACACCTCATGCACTCGTGTGTGTGTGTGCACACAGAGCCCCCCATCTCTTCTGTAGCTGTCTTATCACTGTATAGAGAGACAATATCTTAAGCATTAGCATGCAATGATACAAAGCATTAGCCCTGTGTAGACAGAAGGTATTGTGTGGATGTTGCCTGTAATGTGAGCAGTGTGATCTCCTGATCCTGAATCATTGCTGAATACTGATGAGCCACTCTGCCCTGCTGTAGTTGCTGGTGCGTTGGCTGGAGCACGACTGCAGATACCAATACATGGAGGAACTGCTGCAACACGTGCGCTATGGCCTGATGGAGGTCTCTGCCCTGCACTGTGTGGCCAACAGCCACCCCTTCCTCAACTCTAGCAGCACCGTCGCCGCCCTGGTGGAGGAGGCGCTGGACTACCACCGGTCTGTATTTGCACAGCCTTTGCGTCAGACGGCACGGACTACACCACGCTTTCAGTCGTTGACACTGTATATCGTCGGCGGGCGCAAACGGGAGGTCAGCCGCGTACGGGAACTGCGGTTTTTCAACCCTTCCACGCAGGAGCACTTGCGTGTTGCCGGGGGTTCAAACTGGAGTGAGTTGGCACCCATGCCTGTTGGACGAAGTCACCACTGTGTGGCAGCCATGGGCAACTTCCTGTTCGTGGCCGGCGGGGAGGTGGAACACGCCACCGGACGGACGTGTGCGGTGAGGACGGCGTGCCGGTATGATCCGAGGGTGAACCGCTGGACTGATATTGCACCAATGAAGGCGTGCAGGGAGCACTTTGTGCTGGGAGCTCTGGGACAGTATCTTTACGCCGTCGGGGGGAGGAATGAACTGAGGCAGGTTCTGCCCAGTGTGGAGCGCTACTGTCCCAAGAGAAACAAGTGGACCTATGTGCAACCGTTTGACCGCTCGCTGTCCTGTCATGCAGGTTGTGTGGCGGACGGGCTGCTCTGGGTCTCAGGTACTAATACATTACTTCACATTTAGCCCAATATCAGGCATATATCAGACATCTCCCAATATCTATAGGACTCTGACAGAGGTTCTAGGCCCAAGACTTAAAAGCATTACTAGAATCAGTTTAACATATAATGATGGCTCCTTCTGCTGCAGGTGGTGTCACTAACACAGCTCAATACCAGAATCGACTGATGGTTTATGACCCAGGACAGGTAATATGTTGGAATTTATTTGAGTCTAATGTAGTTGGGTAGTGCATCTTCCTCCTCTATTTAAAAAAAAAGAAAGAAAAAAATATGGAAATTGAGCTTTGCCATCACTGGAATAAGTCACATTTTAAAATATATTAACATAAAAAGCAGTTAATTTCAATTGTAATAATATTGCACAATATTTAAGTTTTTACTGTGTTTTTGGTCAAATAAATATAGCTCTGGCTAGCGTAAGAGACATATTTCTTCTAAATACTATTTATAGTATTATTTTAGTTACTAAAAAATATAATATAACTTATTTTAATACATTAATATAAGAATACAAAAATATTACTGTATTGGTTGCTGGTTAAAATGATGAATAATTAATACAGTTTGATGTAGTTACCATATTATAGTTACAATGTAATATACATTATATTTTTGTATTACCAAGAATTGTTTGGAAATACATCTTTTAGTGCTATGTCAGTTAAATGATAAAAAACAAAGTAAAAGCATTATATCCTATTTAAAGGACTATGCATCTGTTTGTGAAAAATGAAATATGGCATCTACCCTGATTAAGGTCAATGGTGTTGTATATGCCTGTAGCATACAAACTGCATTTAATATTGAATAGAAATGAAATATTAATTCACATTGGGCAAATGCCCAACAACAACAACAAAACAACAACAACTAACCCACCCCTACACACCACTGTAATTTATTAATGTTACATTTAAAAATACATAAGAATAAGTATCGTAGAACTTCTGCGGTCACTGCAACTGTGCATTTTTCAAAGAGATAGATATAAAGAAAGAAGAGGGGAGGAAAGAACAGGAGGCAGAGGCTCATTGGTATTCAAAGTGGCTTTGCATTCACCTGCCAGGAACAGCAACCCCCCACCCACACTACCCTCAACAGATGGTCGCCAAACACACACGTGTATATTCACACTCTCACTCACCACTGCTCGTGCAATCTCTGCGTATACACACACGTCTCACAAATAAATGCACACACACACATGCACTGGAATAGGCTAAATAAATATGTTTATTTAATATAATTATTTATTATGAATATTATTTACTAATTCAAGTATGTTTTTCTATCTTTTGTAATTCCCTCTCTGTCATAGAATCAGTGGTTAGCACGCAGTCCCATGTTGCAGAGGAGGGTGTACCATGTGATGGCGGCAGTGAAAAGGCAGTTGTATGTGCTGGGGGGTAACGATCTGGACTACAACAATGACCGCATCCTGGTTAGACACATTGACTCTTACGACATAGACATGGACCAGTGGACACGCTGCACATTCAGTCTCCTCACAGGTCACTACACACACTCTCCATGTAATAGATATGATTATTCAACTATTCTTGCAGAACATATTTCCTTTTTATAATAAAAGTTAGCATTTATATATATATACTGTATTTGTTTTGAATCACTACATTTTATTAGTGCTACTCTTATCCCTTTCAAAAGTACTAAGGTGATACCATAGTACAGTGATGGTTGAGGATAGTTAATATGGTACTGAATGATTTTTAAATGGTGCTTTGAAGGAACAGTTTCCCCAAAATGAAAATTTGCTGAGAATTAACTCCCTCAATCCCTTAATTAACCCTCAGGTGATCCAAGATGTAGATGAGTTTGCTGCTTCATTAGAACAGATTTGAGAAACTTATCATTAAATCACTTGCTCACCAATGGATCCTCTGCAGTGAATGGGTGCCATGAGAATGAGACTGAAAACAGCTGATCATCACAATAAGATTTCACAGTATCCACAGTGCCTGAAAGGGGTCATAAAACATGGTAATGTTTTTGCTTTTATATGAGTAATATGTTTTACATTCTCCTCAAAGGCCAAAATGAGGCTGGAGTGTCCGTCCACGATGACCGAATCTATGTGGTTGGTGGATATTCAATCTGGACAAATGAACCACTTGCCTGCATTCAGGTGAGTTGGCTTGAATGGTGCATATGTTTAAATGATATGTTGGATAATTAGTGTTGAGATGCCATCATTTGTCTGTTTGGCAGGTGCTAGATTTGAGCACCAAAGGGAAAGAGGAGGTTTTTTACGGGCCGACGCTTCCGTTCGCTTCGAATGGAGTGGCGACATGTTTCCTGCCTGCACCATACTTCACCTGCCCCAACCTGCAGACCCTACAAGTGCCACATCACAGGATAGGAGCTCTCTAACCTCTCCGCTCATAACTCAAGGACATTCCCACAAACACACTATGAACCAATGAAATCATGTGAGAGCCTATTGTACTTCCACAAATTGTGACTGGTGAATGAAACCGTCGTTGATCATACATTGATCTCTTAGAGCCAGTGTTCTGATGGATGTGGAAACCTTCGAAAAAAAGTACAAGTTTTTTATTGTCAATCTTCACTGACATTCATGCATTTCTGAACTGCTGCACCATGCTAATACAATTTAACAAGCAGCGTGTAAATCTGTCAGAATGATTAAGAGCCACTCCGTGGCCCAGTCCCAAATGGTGCTCTTGATGTGAACCTGTGGTCCGTCAAGTCCACAAGATTGTAGG
This sequence comes from Gymnocypris eckloni scoliostomus, assembly GCA_027564155.1. Taxonomy (NCBI): domain Eukaryota; kingdom Metazoa; phylum Chordata; class Actinopteri; order Cypriniformes; family Cyprinidae; genus Gymnocypris; species Gymnocypris eckloni. The sequence goes on from CM050424.1 coordinate 7,800,971, forward strand.
TTGTCCCATTTATCATATTAACATAAAAAGGGTGTTCATACATCACAGTGAACTTTACTCAACAATCCATGCAGGATTAAATCAAAAGAAATACGCAAGAGTGGCATTTGGGACAAGGCCGAAGTGTTAAGGAACCGTTTTCATAGATTCTTAGGACTCCATCCACTCTCTATTCTGACATTAATGTACTGCCGCTTTTATCCACACGTCATTTCTCAGCCTGTGACAAACTGTACTTCTATCAGAACTCAGGATGAAGACCGTACAATTGTTTACTGAATGTGAATGACCACAGCTGACGACAAATGCACACACAGCATCTTCACAATCTGCGTCAATGACGGCATCTTGACTGTTCTCCATCCCACCACCAGAAACCCATTCTATAAGAAAACATGTAAGGGCACACTTTTTTACATGTCTCTAATAAATACAACATTTATGCAGTTGTGGAATAATGGTTAACAATAGTGAGTTATGAATCATTGATTCTCTGGAAACAAATAAGAGACAAGCAGTAGCTTTATTTCCAGAAGCTTTATTTTTTAGGGTTTCTACTTTACTGGTGAGTTTCTAAAAGTTGTCCAGTCATTTGTGATTGCTGGATAAGATTATAATCTACTTTACAATCTAAAGTATTTCCCTTTTTTGTCAAATTTTCTGTTTTATAGACTATCATTTTAACAATTTTCATGACATCCCTGGTCCGGATATGTTCATTTTTTTCCATGGATGTGGGAACCTTGCAGTAAGCAGGTAAAGCAATGCAATCTCACAGACTCGGTGAGAAACTTAATAAAATATGGCAGGGGAGATAAAATGTAGGTCTTAGTAATTTTATTCAATATATATATATTCAATAGGAAGGCAGCTTACTACATTTTGGAACTAAACTAATATGTCACCATATACTGTAACATTTATTCTATTAGGGGTGGTAACGTACCTCATAACTGTTACACTGTATAAAATAGTTACTCTGATTAGCTCAGAGAATAAAGATCGACGTGACTGAGGTGAGAGAGACAGTGCGGCTCATTTGATGGCTCTGCTCTAATGAAGTGTGATGCCTGTGCCACACTGCGGGGTGAGGTGTGAGCGTGCTGGCTGTAAGAGAGGACCGGGAGCTGAGATGGAAATGGAAGGAATGATTGGGATGGAGAAGAGGGAAAAAAGAAGGGTAGGAGGTGGAGAGTGATGAGAGGCTCTAGGCAATTTGTGCCCAGAATTGCATGGAGATTGCAAACAGTATGAATAGTTAAAGGAAAGGTTTGGGGTGAAGGTGATTGAGGGAGCCATAGGTGTTATATTTGTGGTTTCATGACTGATTTTGATTACTAGTCTGTGCAGTTGTCAAAAAAGTGCTGATTGATAGCAGTAGACCATATGACAACTTAATGTAGCCTCTTTCTAGATGTGATGGGTAAAAATATCGAATTTCCGCTTAATCACTATCTTTATTCTAGCTCTATTGGTGGTGTTTGTGTAGCTTCGTCAAAATGAATTATTTGTACAGCGCTTGCAGTTGAGGTGACATGAATGCATTTACACTGCAATTATAATTGCATATATAATATTATGAGATTATTGGTTTAAATATAACATTTACAATAGAAACAATCTAAATATTATATAGAAATAAGTAATCTAAAAATGGTTGAAAATATGAAATGTTTTAAATATAAAACTAAAACCCCCTATAAGTGGTGGCAGTCAGTAATGTGAGTCATTGGATCATTTCATTCGTTCAAAAGGACTGATTCATTCAGGAAGCTCCAAGTGACTGACTGGATCTAAATGGATTAAGTTATTTGCTCAACCAATCTGTTCAAAATGGATTTGTTCAGGAACTAAATGCCGCTGTGTTTGCCCAAAGACTCGTTCTGCTAATTTTGTTTAAGATTTTTTCACAGGCATGAAATAGAGCAAAAATAGACAATAGGTGCATCCTAAATCTCATACTTATGAACTTTTCTTTGACGTTTTATAGTATAAATAGTGCAAGTAGTGTGTTCACACTTATAATTCCAAAGCAGAAAAAGTACACTTTAAATACCCGGATGATGCACTTAAACGCAAACAAAAGAGAAAAGTGTGGAATGTTGGATACTGCACGCACTCAACTGTGTCGCGATTACGTCAGGAACGGGGAGAGGCTGTCAGATTCTAATTATTAATGACAAAATAAAATAATGCACTACATGTTTGAGTACATAGTGCACAAGTGTATAGTGTGTCGTTTGGGATGCAGTTAATGTGTTTAAAATGTAAGTCACTTAATATTAACTTGTTTACCTAACTGTTGTATAGAGTTAATATCATGTTTGCCACAGCATTCTTGATCATCTGGTATTACTGAACTGTTTTAATAGAAAAACTCATACAAGGCATTATTTTGCACCCACATCTTTCCCAGCAGGCACACAACATATGTTGATATTTGGTAAAATTTTGGTTGCCACATTGGGTAACCAAAATTCATTGTCAATTCAATATCTGTTAATGTCCAATACCATCAGCTGACTTTGATATTTAGCTGTTTTAGGTTGTGCTGTAAAGTAACCAAAATCCAATGAAAAGCCAACATCAAATTGACATCAACCAAAATGCAAGACATAGGGTCCAACGTCAACTTGACATTATTTCAACGTCTAGTGGGTTAATTCTGCACCAAACAACCTGCTTAATAATTCCCTCTGCCAGTGTCGCTCATTCACTAGCTGTCTGTAAATTCCTTCAGAAAACAGCCTGTGGTGCACTTTAAAGTTTTAAGAGGGTTTACGTATAAACTGGGACAAATTACTATTAAAATTTTTAGTATTTAGGCCTTATGGGGTATCTCTTATACACACTAACATCATAGCTTGATTCCCGAAGCCAGCAACAATGCACAGAACAAACACAGGGGTTTCAAACAAAGTTTATTCACAATATCCACACAAGGATCCACTATCTAGTCTACACCATGTACACTGTTTACATAAGAGTATTGGGAGTTGATGCAGGCAGGCAGTTGATGCAAGTCAGTCTTCTTCTAAACTAATCATCTCAGCCTGTCCACTGTCTCCAAGCAGGGCCAGAAGCCTCCTATAGCCATTCCTAAAACAATGAGACAGATTTTTAAGGAGAAAATTAAGCATAGTACAAAGCTAATGGGAATGCTAATGGATAGTGCTGGTTTTATCTGAAGCTTCTTGTCAGCTCTCAGCTGACATATAGGTTACTGTTGCTGTACCTGAGTGAGCTATTTTTTCCCAGACCTCTCTTGCACTCTGTCTTTCTAAGGCTCAGTGACAGAAAGGGAATAAGAGCCGTCACTGTGAAGAGGTGAAGGACAGCGACAACTTCTAGAACATTATACACTTGCTGGTCGTATACACCTTGATTCTCTTCTACGAAGGCCCTGGGAAAGAAAAAAAATAGGTAACAACAATGGAACGAGAGAGTATATTCTCCAAGGCATCACTGATCAGTGTGGGTAACTTACCGTAGAATAGTAGTGGTGTGTTCACATGGCTGCTCCCCTACTGCAGCAGTGCACCGCTCCACAATAAGCTGTGTAACCTCTGTACTCAGCCTCTTTACTGAGAGAAACACAACAGGGATTTGATTAAATAAAAACAATGAAATACATTATATTTTAATATTTTATCAGGAGTTAAGAGGTCTTTATAAAAGATGATCTCTCTAATTGATGTGTTCCAATGTTTTAGCAATGTGTGAGAGACTATAGCTCACATCTGATTTCCCACCAAGTTCAAATGACCCCTTTTTTATACCTTCTTAGTGACTGAAAATGAAAAAATAAATAAAAATCAATCAAAGAAATAAACAGCATACATTAACTGGATTAACTTCCATATACACCTAGAGTGATAACTATAATAACTAATACTATTAAGTCAAAAAGAGTTTACAAAAATGAAATTGCTCCAAATCTAAGAATAACAGAGCCTACATAAATAAATACACACATTATTCTATAGGCCAGGGTCTGTAAACATTTGTTTTAGCATTAAATTAATCGAAAGTTACACTGTTACAAAAATGTCTATTTATAACAAATGCTGTTCTTATTAACTTTCTAGTCAAAAAAATCCTGATAAAAACACTGATAGCCAATGACTTGAAACGGCATGGTGCAGTCATGTTGACAGAACACGTTAAAATACACATATTATAGTTGTTTGTATGAATGGGCCTTTATATAGCTTGTCCTTGTCTACCTTGTGGTTCATTGACCAGCATCAGACAGCGCAGCACCAAAGGAAGTGGAACTGTGAGTAAGGCCGGATCTCTGTCACTGTTCCTTTTCAGGAGCTCCAACAGGAAAGAGAGAACAGCAGCGAGTCGAGGAGGAGGAGCGAGACCTTTAAACTGGAGGAAGTTCTCTCTGCAGAGACAATGTTATTCCTAAAAAGTTGGTCATCACCTTTTATACTCACGACTATGAAGAAGTTACATAATTTGTATTGCCGTTCATTAAGATATAAATATGAAATCACATGACTCATACCTCAGCACATGCAAAATGCTCCTCCTGAGTCTTTCCCCCTGTGGGGTAGGTGTTGATTCGCAGGCTGCCAGCAGGACAGGATGATTGACCACCGCTCCAGTAGAGGGTGTGGATGGGAGAAAGCGGCTCAGGTACTGGGAAATGACACTGTGCAGCTGCTGCTTCAGGTATGCCCCCTGAGATTGGGACACACTCACCGCCACTGACAAACCCTGACGATACCAAGACAATCGTAGTTATGACAAAGACAGGGAACTTCATCAACAATGACCTCAGGATATAGGGAAAGGTTTCAATAGTCTGAATACAGAGTATGTATTGGATTTGGAGGTGTGTTAACCTGCAGGAACAGAGGCAGGCTTTCTTTGAGTGCTGACAGCATTTGAGTGTGTGCTCCACTGTCCTGATGGAGGAGAGCGTGGGGCAGTAACAGCACATCTACAATGCGGAAGAGCAGTTGCTGAGCTTTAGAGGTGGCAAACAGGGGGCTCCAGTGCTTGACCAAGGAGCCTGAAAAATAACCACCATAAGCTTATAGTACACAAAGTGCTGTTTGCAACCCATTTTACTTTTGCATTTTCAAGTGAAAATCAACATTCAACAAAAGATATTGTACACCGAGTCAAAAGGCACCTACCTACAGTCCAGTATGCCAGCTGTAGACCCTCCCGGCTCTTGTTTAGCAGGTAAGGTTTGATATATTTGAGAATGTCTCCTACATACTCCAGTGCTCGGGACACCGCTGAAGAACGCTCAGAGAGGAGCTGGAGCTCACAGTATGATCGACCCACAGCCTAGTAAGGCACACATACTCGGTGTTGGAGATACAGTATGGCTTATATGTTAGAGCTTCTGGTTTGAGTGTGTGTACCTTGATGAACACAGCCATTGCAGGTTTGGGATCTTTGGCAGCAGCAGGACGTAGGCCTGCTCTCTGCAGCACAGACTCCACTTCTGGAAGTCGGAGAACCTGTCTGGTTAACTCGGCCAGATGTTCATCCAGATTTCTTCCTGTAAACACGATACATTTACATTTATGCATTTAGCAGACGCTTTTATCCAAAGCAGTGCATTCGAGTTACAGTTTCTACATTTTATCAGCTCTTGCTTTCCCTGGGAATCGAACCCATGATCTTAGCGTTGCTAGCGCCATGCTCTACCAGTTGAGCTACAGGAAAGCTGTACGATACCACAGCTGCTCTCTCTGACACACCCAAATCATTTTAATAATACCGATTCGCTATCACTTGTGAGCAAATTGGGGTTGAAGGAATAATTCATACAAAAAAGCACACATCCTTACAAATTCAAAAATTTAGTTTTTGCAGAAAGCTCTCAGATTTAATAAAAAATATCTTAATCTGTGTTCCGACGAGGAACGAAGGTCTTATGGGTTTTAGACCTACATGAGGTTGAGTAAATGATGAAATTTTCATTTTTAGTTTAATTATCCCTTTAACCACTTGACATACCATGCCCGCTATTACTTAATGAGCTCTTTTGTACCTGCTCTTGTATCTGGAGAATCTTGGCTTTTATGAAGGTACTGTTGTAGAACACAGCGGATCCAGGCACGCACACATAAAGCCTGAGCCGAACCTGAACCTGACCCAGAGCTGACCCAACTGACCAGCTCTCTGAGAAAGAGAATATTTGAGCTCACATTTAAATCAGTCCAACTATGAAGAAATAGTAAATGGAGAAAAGACACTCACCCATTTTGCAGCAGGTGATTTAGATAGTGGGTTACCAGCAGGGGGTGGAGCATTTCATCCCAGCCGAAGCTTTGCATAATGGACTGGATGGGGTGGGGCTGTAGGTTTTGAGGGGCAGAGCCAGGCATGTCTAATGCCAACAGTGTGAAGCCTAATAGCATAAAATACTATTAGATTTTACACATTTGTTCCCTCATTTCTACCTTAAAAGTGCTACACTTACAGAGCAAGAAAGTGAGAGCAGGTCATAATATTTCTCAAAAAGAAAAAAATACAAATATATATATATATAAAAAACACTGATGAGTTGTCCTGGATGTGTGCATCAAAACGACTGCACATTCATACAATTCCCTTCTATTCGGCTCTTTTAGAGCAGAGCCCACAGAGAAAAGGCAGCCATGCAAAGAGAGCCCCTGAGAGAACAAGAGTTCATTTTCTCCGTTTCCCTGACCTGCTGCGGCGTCCGCGAGCTGTGGCGGGGGGGTCTGGGAAAGCCTCATGCTGCACAGGAAGGGGAAGAAGTGGGACCAGAGCGCTGCTGCCACCGCTTGGTGGCGCTCTTTAGCCACGCTGGGGAGAGGAACCCAACTGGGAGAGTTTACAGAGTGAGACGGCTGGCTACAGCGCTGGTGAACTCTCCTAAAGGGAAAAACGGAGAAACAGATTAATGCCAAGCACACACTTCAAGACTTGCAGTTTTTCGGCTATTGTGTTGGTGAGCACTTTATACAATAAAGTACCCTCCAGAAGCAACTAAACGGGGAATAACCATCTATAATAAATTGATAGCGATTACAAATATTATATAAATATTCTGAACACACAAGCAAATGTTCTTTTTGGTAACATTTTATTTTAAGGTGTTAAAGTACTTAGTAGTAGCTGTTGTACTTATATGAAACAAAATGTACTTGCCATATAACCAAGTTATGGAACAGCCTGTACTTACAATTTGTAATTATGTACATGTAATAGGCAGCTACTGCTACTGACCGAGTCTGTTACACAGCTACTTATGTAACCAAAAGATTGTTACATACATACGTGTTGCTGCTTTACACAACATAATTATAAATGTAAGTACACACACATAAGATACTTAAAATAAAGTATCAAGATTGTACTTAAGTGTACTTCATGTGTATCTATACAGGACACCTTATCCAGCTGCACCTTAGTTTGATATAACCCACCAGTACACAGCTAAAATATGTAATATATTTCTAATTACATTACAATTACATAAAATTACACAAACATAAGCTACTTAAAATAAAGTGTATCAAGATTGTACTTAAGTGCACAAGTAGCTATATACATGTGTAACAGTAGCTGCCTATTACATCTACATAATTACAAACTGTAAGTACAGGCTGTTCCATAACTTAGTTACATGGCAAGTACAACGGCTACTACTAAGTACTTAATTAGGTAATTACTCTGTATTACAACACCTTATAATAAAGTGTTATATATATATATATATTTTTTTTAAATGTTTTGAAAGAAGGTTATGTTCATAAGGCTGCATTTATTTGATAAAAAATAAGGCAACTTTTTTACAGTAATATTATGAAATAATCACAATTGAATTGAATGTTTTCTGATTTTAATGTTAAAATGGAATTTATTCCTGCTATGGTAAATCTGAACTTTCCACAGCCAGTCTTCACTGTTACATGATTGTTCAGAAATCATTCTAATATTGTGATTTGGTGCTTGAGAAACATTTGTACTGCTTAATATTTTTGTGATTATATTCATAAAAATAAGTTAAAAAGAATAGCATTTATTTGAAATAAAAATCTTTTGTAACATTGTAAACATCTTCAGTGTCCTTGCTAAAATTAATTTCTTTAAAAATAAGAAATATTCTGACCACAAACCTTTGAATATTCATTACATATTTTTATGATATAAATATATTATGTAGAAAGCAATATTTGAAAATTGTAGACTGTATTAGTTAGAATACTTTGCTACTTATAAAAAGCTAATATGCCTTTCAAAACAGTAAGTCCATAAACTACAGTATCTGTTATCTAGCCCCCTTGGTTATAACCTCCAAATTTCTCAAATAAACTTGCTTAATAGCAGTGTGAGTCTGTTTTTGTACTATAAAGAAGAAAAAGAGCTTCAAAATAATAAGAAAAATGGATGAGACAATGGTTAAGCAGATGTGAGGAGCAGTTGTTTTCCATTGCGATCCCCCACACCCATAATCAGGACAGTCTGTACACACCTGATGACTGCTAGGACAGATTTGAGATAAGTTTGAAATTTATCATAGTGTCATTGGCTTTTTGTTGTCGACTACATGTATGAGGAGCTTCAACATAATTGGCCCTCTCTTCCTAAATTCAGTTCATGTGTTTCATTCCCCCATCTCATCTATCCAGATTCGTCTATACCATTTCAATCTTCCTTTCTCTTTCCAACCTTCTTAAATGTGACTGCTGCCTTTCTCACTGTCTGTATTATCTCCGGCCCCCTCTGCCCTCTTTTCACTGTGAATTCTCCTCATCTCTCCGGACAGAGGGATTAGATGGAGTATGCTGGTGTGGGGCTAGCGGCTTCTCCGTGGCCTGGCAGTAGCTGTGAGGCTGGGTCTGTATGGGAGGCTGAGAGCACGAGTCTGGCTCTGCAGCGGCTGGCATTAGCTCAGATAAGCAGCTGAAGGGGCTGTAATCTCATTTAGACTGGAGATGATCCTCCTGTCCTGTCATTCTCAGCGATGAAAGTGAGAGCGCCGGGGTGAGCTTCACGTGTGCAGCACATGCACACACCTTCCAGCAAGGTTGCATCTAATCCACGGAGAGCTGAGACAATCGATTAGAGAGTGAATTCATTAGCTTCGTTACGCGGCGGAATGGGCCTTTCACACCCATCAACCCTCATTGTACAAGACATCGTCAGAGACCCCACTTAATCCCCTCACTGCGGGGTTTTACACGCACACACCCCGTACCATCTGAACACTCGTTTAATCTCTCCCCGGACTGCAGCACAGATTTTGAACACACACCTCTGGAACGTACACACCGACTTACACGATCACGCCAGGCGCCTTGGTGTAAACTGACACAAGGAATCACACACTCAGATAAGCATCATGAGCACGCCATCTGACACTGCGCGTAAGCTCTGATATCTCCGTATCGCTCAACACACACCCCATTGATGGAGGAGCACGTCCTTCACTGTGACATTAAGCAATGGTGCTTATTTCTGACCATGCATGTGTTACATTATAGTATCAGCTAATATGCCTTTTAAAATCGCAAGTAGGCATACTAGAGTCGGGACAGACGCCATGAAATCCAAATCAAAGTTTTGTGGCTTTGAGTCTGTCTATAAGCTCTGAGGCTAATATATATGCTAGTTTTCTCATGAAAACATTTCACTTTCCATTTCGATAGTAAATATGTCAAAACATTTGAAGGTTTTCAGGCTATCAATATCAATGTTTGAAGGGTAAACTGTGTAGTGAAAAATTATTGAGTGAAATTTCCATCAGTAAGGCTGTAGGCTCTGTTTGCTCAAGGGAACATTTGGTACAATTAATGTAATGCAAGCATCCTAAATATTAATTAAAAGCTAAATGAATCCTAGCTAATTTTCCAAAGCAACTCAAAGACCTACTGAAATCAAAATGTAACTTGTGTATTAGCCATATGCTAATTTAGGGGTTTTCCAACTTTTGAATGTGGAATATTATAGCAATTTACAAATTTAGATTTGAATATATTTTTATGTAATTGACTAATCTGAATTTTCAGCATCCATTGCTCCAATATTTATTGCCATGTGATCACTTTTCAATAAGTGATGTCTTCACTTTTCAATAATTGAATGCACAATTAGGCTTACTGAATAAAATATAAATGTCTTGCTTTTGAATGGTAATGTGTGCTGATAGGTGTTGGTCGCGTTGATGTATGTATATTAAAACTTATTTATATTATGTTAAAAAAAATAAGTGTGATATTAAAAATACTGTTTAAAAACTAAATGATGAAACTAGAAAATATTACTAATTAAAATGATTCAATTGATCTTGTACAGCACTTTTCCCAATACATTTAGGTCCAAAGCATTTTTTAACATTTCCCTCTGGAAAATCTTGTGCAAATGTCCACCTAAATATTGACAAAAATAATTTAACATGTCATTCTCTTCCAAGAGAACATATCAAAAACACTGATGACTCTTGTTGCACCACAGATTTTTATCCAAACAAAAGCTCTCAAGAATGAGAATATCTGGAGTTACCATCTGCAACTCAATAACAATAGAAAATCATAGTTCATAGCGGTGCGGTGATGTAATGTAACCCTGTTCGTTCTTTAAAATAGTCAAGAGTTGAATCACTGAATATGTTCAACTCATTAATAAACCTAAATTCAATACAATTCTTGCATCCTTTTAAAGCTATTTTTTCTAACAGTTTAAATTAATAAAAACAGTTTTTGTTCTTAAAGGAGTTTGACAAACAGCCCCTGCTGTGCTGAACAGAAACAGAGATCATTCTCACCACCTCCCTTCTTACCCTCAGTGTCACCGTGCTCCTGAGGGAGACAGTGTGCACAGAGAAAGCACAGCGGGAAGGAACCAGATTAATCGATTGGCGAGAACTCGATTAGTCACTTGGCAAAGACGCCACCGTGCTGCAGGGGTCACCATTGCGATCTCACTGCCCACACACACAGAGGATCGTGGCAGTGAATGCGATGAGGAGAATTAGAGCGTGACTAGAGCCTGGCCTGTGTTATCTGCGTGAATCATCCGTCAGTTACAGTCGGCCTTACATCGCCCCATAGCCGCGTGCTGGCTAATTCAAGAAAGGCTTGCGCATGCCGTCTCCAACCTAACAGCCGTAATGAAGCCAGGGTTCAATTTACCAGACCACATAATAACGCATTAATTGTGTCAGTGAAAACACATTAATAAAAGCGATACAACAGAACCGCAGATAAATTAAGATTAATTTGTAAGGACACGTCGAAGAGCGCCCTGTCTCTTTAAACTGGGTCAGCGGGATCTTGGTGCCAACATGACCCCGTTCGGGAAAGACTTGCTCGACTCAGTTTTATCCTCCATTAATGTGCAAATGAGTGGCCTCCCACCCACAGATCCTACTTAGGAATTGTGGGAATTAGTAGTGTTAAAGTGATTCAGAGTTTGATTTGTGTAAAATGAGAGGAGTGGACACTTAAGCAGTGGATTCTTTCCCTTGGAGGTCTAGTGTGTGTGCTTTCAAACCCGGACACCTTACTCGATCGCACCCTAGCCACCTTGTTAGCCATGTAAGGCACACCAATGTCCCTGCCATGAACTCGTCCCTCCCTTTAGCTCAGTCCACACTCAGCTGGCTCAAACCAGGACCGGACCCATGGGCCGAAACTCAACACAGCTTTCTTCCAGCACCTGTACGGGCTTACCCGGGTGCTGCAGGCCCTAGAGATGCACAGGGGACCTTACAGGGGCTCTGTGCACAATGGATAAGCTTATCTCCACACTACGTTGTAACTACTGCACAATCAAGCCATTGTCAACACACAAGGGATACAGGGAGAGATTTGAGCTGCGCAGGGGCCAGGGCGCCATTTGTATAAGCTTTTAGGATCACTGGGGGTGGGGGCTTCCTTTTGTGTTTGAGGAACCAACACATCTTAACGTCTAAAGTAAAGCGTGTGTGTACTCTCACCGTAATTGCGCCAACACCGTCTGCAGGAAGCCCAAAGCAGAGCTGAGCTCGGACTGACGGCAGGCAGGCAGCAGCAGTCCAAAGCCCTCGTTCAGAAGCCTCTCCTCTGACAGCATAAGATTAGGACTCGTCTCGAACACCTCGCTCACCCCCTCCAGGTACGAGCTAAGAGGCGCCCAGAGAGCTAGCTTGCGCGAAGGCTCGGTGGTCTTCAGGTAGAACTCGCGAGCCGCTTGGCTGAAGTAGGCGGCCAACTGCTCCGCCAGTGCGCCAGCATCCAGTCCCTTCTCCAAAAACAGCAGCACGAGAGCCAGCTGGCCCCTCCACTGCAGCGTGCGGAGGGCCGGGGGCGTGGAATCAGCGGGTAGCATGGCGAGTAAGTCGCATGCTCGGCTGGCCACGTCCTCCAGCTCTGCACACTGCGCCAGGACCAGGAAAAGCAGCAGGAAGTGCAGCAGGCCCGTGTCAGAGAGCTCCGTCATCCGCCTCTGGTGGAACTTGGAGTAGAGTCTGTGGCCACATGAGACAGATATGGTCATAATGTGGAATAAACACTGATACAATTTTCTAAACAATCAATCAATTTTAATTTGATTATGTTCTTATATCCTACAGTTACAATTTCTTAATCTACTGATCAAGTAATGCGTTTTGTGAAATTTCTCAGAATCAGAATGAGCTTTATTGCCAGGTATGTTTACACATACGAGGAATTTGTTTTGGTGACAGAAGCAACTCCAGTGCAACAGAATGACAGTGACAGAACAAAAACACAGATAATAAAAGAATTAAAAAGAACAAGTAAAGAAGGAATAACAATATACAAATTGACAATTGTAATGTATGGAGTCTAAAATTCTGAGTCTGCTAGTAAAATGGTCTTATTTTGCATTCCTCAAATATATGTTATATTTAAGGATGTTTTTTTTTTTAGCTGGCACACTTGTTCTTGCCCTGTTAGCATTTTCACTGACCCCACCATAAAATTAAGATAAAAATAATAATAATATATATATTTTTGTATATTTGCTAGAAATAATATATTTTATTAAATATTTTAAGTGTTCATTTTGTTTAAATTTTCTTCACAAGATTTGCAATATGCTGGAACAAACTTATTTATCAATACATCAAATTTACAAAATTTGCTGGAAAACGATGGCATGAGATGCAAAACATTGCTGATTCATTTGTAATTTAACACATTCTTATGGATGTTTCAAAGACTATCAAAAGTCTTTGAACAATTCTACCTGGAAACAACAATCAGAAAAACCTTTTCATGCCATCTTCAATTTGGCAAGGAATACAAATGGGTTAAAATATATCAATGAATGTAAAATAGTATCTCACACTAGCTATGTTTCCATCCATCCACCTATTTTTGAGCATTCATGAACATTCTGAAAAAAAAACGTATGCTGTTGTTGTTGTTGTAAGCTGGATAAATTTCTTATCTGGTAAGAAAACATGCACATAAACTAAGATGGAAACACTTTTACCAAATAAATTACTTAATGTGCATAAAAAAAACCATGAGCATAAAACTGGACCAACCAACAGACGGATATCATAGCACAGCATCTGAAATGCTAGTTTTGTCATTCTAAAATGCTTGAGCAAAGTCTTGTCAAAGTGCTTTGTTATAATTAACTCCACGAACTGCGTTTACAAATCGGCTCTGAAAATAAGAAAATTTATTCTGAGCGTTCTGACGCTCGTAATCTATTGTATACACAAATTATTATATACAGTGCCTTCTCCTTCTGCAACAAATTAATATTTTTTTCGTGATATTTAGTGAAAGTTTATCAGGAAGTGACGATTTTGTTTTCTTCAACTAACTAGATGGAAACGGTGATTTATTCTCAAATGTTTTATGTCTATTCCAATTTGTGCAAAGTTTAATTCGTAACTTTGGATGGAAACATAGCTGCTTTGGGTCATCTTTGTTGTGAAATTTGTGTTGTGATAAGTAGTTGGTGATGCCCAGCCCTGATGTATAATCAATGTCTACAATATGCCAAATTTTCCTCATTGACTCAAGACTGATCAATATTTAATTCATTCCAATGATATTTCCACCACACAAATGCTGCCATAGCTTTAAAAAAGCTGTTGGGGTCCATCAGGATCAAACATTTCAACCCAAGTACTCCACTCATCGCTAACCTCCTCCAAACGTCTTCCTGGAAAGCTATGCCTGTGAGCAGCATGTGCAGGTTTGCTTATGTGTGTGTGTGTGTGTGTGTGTGTGAGAGAGTGTTGTTTGATCCTCCAGGCACCACGGTGAAATGCCTTTAAAAGACCATGTTAAATGTCAGAAACACTCAGGCACACAGTGGTAGCTGCACTGTCGTGTGCGGCTCAATTTGCTGCAGCACAGAAGGAGAAATCAATATTGACCCCCTCCGCTCCCCCCTTCTTTCTACTGTTGACTGTTTGGCCCAAACAGAACCCTGCAGGTTCCATAACAAACACACTGCACTACAAGCAGGCCTTTGAGCATCCGTTTAATGTTTGGACAAAAACACATCATGCAAAGCTGCGGGGAGTCGAGCTGCGTCGCAGCTACAGATAGACGTGGTGCACAGAAGTGTGGCGCAAGCTTTTAGAGACTGACCCGAGATAGAGAACGAGCCAAAGATGAACGGAAGGCTGTCGAGATTTTTTTTATTTTTGCCTGTCTGTCTATTTGTTTGTTTATCATGGACAGCTTTTTTTTTTTGCTTGCCACGAGCAGATGCTCATTCCCAGAGTACGAGCTTGAACGCACTCCCTGCCGATCTCATTAATGCACCATGCGCCGTGCCTCCCACAGAGCACGCTCCAAGCCAGAGTGCCCTCAGTGCAGCCCACACCTCCCCGTGTGTTTGTGTGTGTGTAGGGGATGTGGTGGTCCTGGAGCCAGCCAAGTCAGCCCCCGCCACGGCATTGTTGGAAGCCCGAACGCCTGCGTTAAGGTGAATTAACCGCTATGCTTGTTAGCTAATTAGTCTTCATTATCCAGATTCTGTCCGTTTCAGCCTCTTACCGGAGCTCCACCAGGCAAACCGAATTGGCGACTGATCTGAAATCAGGTCTAAACATTGAAAATAGGTGTGAGTCTTAAGGCTCATTCTCACCTGCCCTTGATCTGTCTCCAGGGGGCGCCGCCAGCATGTTCCTGGCTCAGGTGAAGGGCAAGAATACGTAGGAAAATATGGAAGGAGTTGGTTGAGCGGTAGAGCTGCGTGTGAGAATTGGAGCCGACAGATGCAGGGCTACAGCAGCTCTTAGCCTGCTGCAACAGACAGAGAGGAGTCCTGCTGATACTGCCCAGACCCGACACACCTAACCAGGGCACGGTGAAAGAGCTGTTCTGCATACACATAATATTAGAGTGTTCAGAATTAGAAGTAGTACTGAATGGTGTCTTTCACAATGATCATACATAGTCTAACTGCAGCATTAAAGTATAGTCAACATCAAAAGTTTTTCAACATATTGAATACACTCAAATCCAACATTAAGAAAACCTGCAAAAAATCTGATTCAGCATGGATCTATTCGCTATGAAACTACAGCTGGTATTGTAGAGATCACTAGTGAAAATGCTTTAATTTAGCATTTTTCTAATTAATTAATTATATTACCAGCACAACAACAGTTTGAGTGAGTTTAAATTATTAAGACAATATTAAATTAAAATGTGAATGTGATCTTGCAGTAATTAGCTGATAGGGACATCACAAGTAAATTTAAATATAATGTAGCATCATTAATTTATTAAAATGATCAAAACTAATGACTTTAAAACTTATAAAACTTGTTTACATATTTAAATGGGGAAAAATGTCTGTTTAATGTCTGTGATCTTGCAGTAATGAGCTGATACGGACAGGTTTGAATTAATATAATAGAATAATTTGAATTCTTAAAACAATATTGTTCCCGGATTTAAATAGGGAAAACTCTCAATCCCACTGTACATCGTAGCTTTAATAACTCAAATAATTGCAGAAGTGACTTACTAGATTTTTGCTGTAATACTCCCAGAGCATTGTGACAGCACTGACATTTGGGCCCCACATCAAGCTGAGGCTGAGGCAGCAGTGGACAATCATTCGTATCTGCTCTTCCTGTGCAGCTTTCTGAAAATGTATCATAATAATATACCCTTCAGAATACACAATGTGCACAAAGCAAAAAGGTATCTAATGCCATTCATAAACAGACAAGACAAACAAGCATATTAGCCAAATAAACACATAACACTCCAGAATATGAAATATTATTTTAATCACCTTTGGATCACAGCTAGACTTCAGCAGCCCCATCACAAAGCACCAATTATCCTCAAGTTGTTTCTGAAACGGCAACAAACTCACCAATGTAATATTCATTAACAAAATCTCATCATGTGATACTAGTTTGTGTTGATCTACCTCCTGTTGAGCAGTGCCGTTCCGGTTGTGCATCCCAATCTGGGCCAGGTGTGTGAGCAGCCACCAGGTGAAGCCGTCAGGGTCTTTACAGTGCATGGCGAGACCTGGGTCACGGTCTCCTGAAGGCGTCCCCTTCAGGACAGTCTGCAGCAGGGCATTTACATAACTCCAAAAAGACTGGATTGAAAAGAAACATCAGAATCAAGGATCATACGAAACAACCATCTATTCCGAGATTGTGTATGTGCTAACCTGAGTGTGTATGGTTTTGCTCCTGTGCTCCAGTAAATGTATGAGTAGAATCCATAATTCCTTTGTGCAGAGGCAGTGATAGTGATGGCTGTTCAAAGTCTCTGTTGGTCTCACCTAGAGTGAGTGAGAGAATGAAAGATTGTTCCACCTCCTAACCTTTACACCAAAATGTTTGTCATGTCTGTTAAATAAAACACACACCTTATTATATTTGTTCATGGCCAGGCCAATGAGATCACAGAGCAGGTTGTTGACCTGGTCCTCAAACAGACTGATGTTTGTGAGCGTCTCGCCTGTCAAATTCACGAACTGGTGCGCATAAACTACCTGACCTTTCAAAATCACCAGGACCCAACACTCATTAGTATGACGGTCCCAGATTCAGGACCACATGTGCAATCTAAAGACAGCTACTACAACATACCCATCATCCTTTGCTCCAACAGGTGCAGGATCTCCAGAACAGACCAGTGGATGTCCAGGTGCAGATGCAATAATTGCCAAGATGGAGGAAAGAGCTGTAAAGAGGGGTTATATTTTTTCCTTGTGCCACTTTCTTTCACTACTAGGGAGAGTAATATAATACAATGCAATTGTGTTTCAGATCAATACTGTATTAGTTTTAAACCACTCTGTTTTTGGCCATCAACCTTTTAAAAGTCCATCCAAAGAGGCCAAAAGTGTGACAAACTGCTCCTTTTAATGAAACCATCATAAGCACTGTCATCAGAATAATACATTATATTTTAAAATGTGTTTAAATAAAGTTATTTTAAATTGTAATAATAGTTTACAATATTACTGTTTTTTATCAAATATGTGTAGGGAGCAAAAAGACCTTTCAAAAACATAATAAAATCTTAGCAAAAATCTAACTTTTGAAGAGTAGTGTCTGTGTAGAAGAATGTAGCTGTATATTAAGTATTGTTACATAAATATGTGTTCATATACTGAAAATAAAAATGATCTCTCTCCCCGTGTTGATTTAACATTTATTTAGTGACAAACTGTGTGAATTAATTATATAAAATATGGTTCCTCTGAAAAACAATAAGTCTCTCGATTTAAGTAATAGTTCAACCACAAATTAAAATTCTGTTATCATTTACTATTACTCACTCAAGCTGTCCCAAACCTGTATGAGATTTCTGTTTAACATAAAAATATATTTTGAAGAAGGTGGGTAACCGAACAGTTGCTGGCCACCATGAAACAGAAAATAATACTATGGAAGTCAGTGGGGGCCATTAACTGTTGGTCACCCACCTTCTTCAAAATGTGTTCTACATTGTGTTCAGAAGAAAAAAACTCCTACAGGCTTGGAACAACTAGAAGGTGACTAAACTATGACAGAATTTACATTTTTGGGTGAACTATCCTGTTAGGCCATTTAGTAAATACATAACCAAATACTGAGGAATATCATCAATAGGCTAAAACATATAATTTATCTCATGACACAGAGGTGTTTTGCAGTACCTTTCCCTGATGCTGAATTGTAAGAGCACTCTGGACGCTGGCTGGCAGATTTTTGATTCGTCCAATAAGCAGTGTGATACTGAAGAGCTCCTCCACCAAGACTGAGGGCAGTTGAGCCTCTGCGTCTTTAAAGGGATGAACAGGACCTTCATCTAGGGATTGTGAGGGCTCCAAAAACCTGGAGAGCAAAACACAACATGAAACCAGTCTCTGATATTATTTCACTACTACCAAGCCACAGCAATCTGTACCTGTAAATGAAGACCTTGATATAGCTGAGGAAGAGCACACACTGCTGTCTCAATTCCTCTGCCTCATAATGAAGGCTGCTCGCTTGACCTGAAACCATCAAAATACAGTTATTCATATTTCAGCTGTAAAACTACTGTCAGATTGTAACTCTTCCCAAAAAGTCTGTCTCCAGAAGCTTACCAAAATCGTGAGAGCTGGACTGCACCAGCATCTCCAGTTTTAACACCTTTTGTCTGAAAGGAAAGACAGATTGTCAAATTAGCAGACTTCCTGTTTCAGCAGACAACATGGCAATCCTCCAGAGTCAACACACCTGCACTCCTACCTGAACAAGCCAAACAGAAGTTTGGTAGATTCTACCAGCGCTGTTTCTGTCACCCATGGGAAGTCAAAAATATCAACCGTGTCCCCCACAAAATCTGTAGGAGCTGGATCGAGCTTTAACAGCAACCTAAACATAGAGAAAAGAGGATGTAAGTTTAACAGACAAGTTGACACAGAGTGTATCATCATTATAACACCAGGACTTATTACCTCTTCAGGGCTCCTCTGCTGATGTAGCCATTTGATGACAGTCGTCCTGTCTCTTCTCTACCTGGTTCATAAGCACAGGTGAAGCTGGGAGGCCGACTGGGAGCAGATTCACCATAATGATTCAGAGCAGATGGGGATACAGGAGGGGTGAGGGACTGCGAGAACTCGCTCTCCATGTCAACAGGATGGAATAAACCACTGGGAGGAGTTTTGAAATAGACAATGAAAACAATGCTATAAAAACATTTTAACCACGAATTAGACGATTTAATGTAAATTATAAACAAAAAAACATTGGCTTGTCTATGCTGTAAGGCAACCGTAAACAAGGAAAGACCAGCAAATATTATTGTTTCAGTGAACACTTTTTTCAGATCTTTTTAGCGCTATTTTGTGAGCTATCGACCTGGAAACGATATCAGCAGAAAGAGAAACCATATCATCTTTAACATATACAACAAGTTCAGTCATTTAGGATCTAATAACGTTTATAATAACACTTACTTCAACACTTTCGACAAATGCTGCGTCTATGAACGACTTTCCTCCCAGTGTATCACTGCATACCCCGCGCTACTGTCAAAGCAACAATGCGCATGCGCATGGACGTGTGGTCATCCATACCGCTCTTTGATTGGTCGGAAGTTCTCGATGAGGCGTGGTCAGGAACTGCAATAATATTAACAGCGATTGAAAACGTCGAAAAATTACTTTGTGCATTTATGTCTTTGTTAGTAATTAAAATGATTAAAGAACGCGCAACAGACAAAACAACAATATATTGACATTACATTGTAAGAAGTGAGTTATTGCCGTTTAAATGCTCCAGGCTGGTGGTAAAGAAATAGAAGAGGCGATTTTGAATCGATGCATTAGGCCTAATACGTTTCTTGGTCTGCCCCACATTACTCCGGTCTAATTAATAACCAGTACATCACACTGTTAAGTAAAATTGGACCCAGGGTTATCCTGATTTCCATATGCAGATGTATCTCCGCCGGCTGCAGCTTTGGCCATCACCATGCATACATATAGACGCATCTTTTCAGTCCCCGCATCTGAATGCCGATATCTCGATTTGATCATCTTTTATTCGACGCTCAGGTCTTATCGGCTACATTTATATGCGGATGTACGTCAAAGCAACATATGTTGTCCGACTTTCGTTTTTTAGCTGTTACATACGACAAAAGACGTACTGATGTTTGTTTTTGTTTTTTTAGCATCTTCGTTTTATCCAAATCACGGTTGCGTCTTGCAGTACGTGCGAGGATCTGTACAGCTCAGCGCGTGCACGGACAGAAGGTAAGACCATTAAAGTCATGTTGACACTAACCATTGTTTTCGCTGCCCAGAGAGGAGAGATCTCACTAAAACGCTCTCCACCCTCTCTGGATGTGATTTTGTGATGTCTAACAGGAACAGGGCACTGAAATTAAATGTAATTTCCATATTTTGTACATTTTAAATACTTGTGCGTGCATGCAGAGAGAATATATTTATTTTGTTTATTTTTTGCTAAATGTAAAGAGAGTTTGTGTCTCAACCTAGCAAGCCCCCTACTAAGACAACATTGAAAATGCTGTCCAGATTCCCAGTCAACATGTTCAAGTGAACATATTCATGTCCCAATTTTGTAGCAATTTTTAGTGAAGTGATTAGGTTATCTTAGAGGCTGCCGCCGTCTGTCTCAATCTATCAGCTCTGAATAATTTACTTCCGTAATTTGTGAATGAAATGATGTTCCTGTGTAATCAGAGCACTAGGACGTGTCAGGCAATATGCTGATTAGTGTGCATGAACTCTCTGCAGTTATAAGGATGAGATGAGTTATTGTCTATATATGTTGCAATATATTTGGAGCATATGATGTATAGCCTATTTCGTCTTATTAAAAAAAGGCACGACCCTTGTGAAAACAAGGAATAGTTTAAGGGCAAATACAATGTAGAAATGCAAATAGACTTGAAAAGCATGCCTGCTTGAAGGGCATCCTATGGCTATTTAAAACAATTAATTTATGTTAAACTAGTTATTTGACATTTTTAAATTCACTTTCATTAAGTGCAAAAACTATTATACTTTAGTTAACCATTAAAAGACCATGGACAATGCTTTTTTTCATACCAAGTGATTTGAACGGAGTAGTTAGACAATACAGGTTAATTATAAAACAAGTACTCGACAACAGAATAAATCCCTGTCTCTAATAGTTCTATGAAAAGCATACTTTAAAAGTGACATACATTTTAAGCTCCACAATGAGTTTAAGTAATGACTCCTATTTTACTCCTTATTGGGTTCCTTCCAAAAAAAGATTCCACCATTGTACTTCAAAACGTTCCCGTCTCTTTTATCTGAAGGTGCCCCCCATGGCTTCGTCTTGATCAATTAAACTGCTGAAAGGCCCTTTCCCTCAGCCTTTTCAGCACAGCGCTTTAGAGAAATATAAAGTTATCAGTCGTCCTAAGTGATATGAGGGGAGAAAATAAGTAGTTTGTCTATAAAAATGTCCAGGTGCTTTATCAGAGTCCCTGTAGGCCCTGGGATCCTTGTGCTGAATGTTCGCTCTGTGGAATGGATCATCTGTATGGCAGACCCCTGGCTCCCTCCTTCCTCACGTCCTCAGGCCGAGCAGCTTAGTGGGAATAGGTCCCAGCTTTACTAAAAGATTGACTGGCCGATTTTAAGGTGCAGGGAAACTCCGTCCAATATTGAAATGCATGCAGAAATGCATTATTTTGAATGTGCTTTTTCATATCACATCTATTCTCTGCCAAACCATACATCTGAAACATCTAAAATTAGGCCATAAATGATTCCTTTAATGTTAATTTCTTTGTTACAATGTTTATGCAAAGTAGATATAAATATTACTCTTACTTCCTTTTAAATATTTGTCTGTGCTTTCTGAACTCTGTGCAAAGAATATAGTGGAGCCCTGCAGATGGTGAGTGAAGGTAAAGTTAGATAAATGCATCGTTTGCATGCCAAGAGCAACTATAGCGATAGCACTGTGTCTTATTGCCGAAGACATTTGCATCGAAACCTGAGTGTGTAGGAAGAGGTTGTGTGGGTGGTTGTTATGCGTTTCTGTCAGAGAGGTGATGGACTTCAGGATTTTTCTGCTGTGGCGGACAGGTAGCGTTTGTACGAAACTTAACATATCTTTCTAGGAAAAACGTTCAGATTATTTTACGATGTGCAATGTGAGACTTTGTTTCTGTAAAATTGACTGTTCAGTCATAATTTCATGACAAATTTCTTTGTAAGTTGGCTCAACTTTTTTTTTTTTTTTACAGTGTACCTTTGCTTAACCTTTGTATTCCTGCATGTTACCAGCAAATATCACTCTTTCATCTCTTTACTTTGCTGAAACATCCTCTTTCAATTCAGAATGCTACTCTTGCTCCTTTGTTCCTCTGTTTGTTATACAGTGCTTTACATGAAATATGCATGAAACACAAATGGACTCTCCAGTTCATAAGCATTTTCATAAGTGAATATGCCCAGTGAAAATATTAATGTGGACACACAAATTCTCACTTTTCAGATCATGGTTCTGGTTTTGTTGCCCGTTAACTCGAGAGTGTTTTCAAGAGCAGAATGGTGAAACCAGAAGACTAAAACAATTCAGACACCGAGTAGCTTCGTGGATCTAAATCACTTGTAAGTCAAACCCATTTGATTGGTATGTTTTTCTCTCATCACATCATTTTGGAACATGTTCATTTGGTGCTGTTTTTATTTTCTTACATCCCAATCTCTTCCTCTCTTTCTTTTAGTGTATTTCATCATTTTATTTCATTTAATTTGTTTTACTGTAAAGGAGTGTTTTCAGACTCACAGGGCTCTTTTCATAATAATGGAATAGTGGAACTCTTTTCATCATATCGGGTTTGTTATATTTAATTTCTCAATACAAATGGCTCGCTGTTTATTAATTAATTACCTTACAAGGCTTAACAATGAATCATTTTAGAAATATTGAGAAAACTAATGTGAAATATACTTCATTGTTCGCTGTTTCTATCATATTTCTTTTTCCAATATTTTTTGTCCTCTATTTAGAAATGTTCCTTGGACCCCCTGGTTTATGAGACGTCTGCGGTTTGAAAAACTCTCGTTTAAAGATGTAGGTATTCAAATTCTTTCATCATGCCTGTCCAGTTGGCCCACATTAGTTATAAATGTATTTTCAAGCCATTTAGCATAGACCTGTTAAAGTGTCATATTAACATTGAGCTTAAGCAGGATACATTCTTGAAATAATAAGACTCCATTTCAATGGGGCAACTTGTAGGACTGTACTTTTTGTTTGGACCCAGCGGTGAAACCCCCTTCAGCCAATCAATGCATTTCAACCAGTCATCAGTCCTTTTGAACTGTTGAAAGGCTTCACGAAATGTATGTATTTAAGAAAGAGTGCTTCCAGCTCTTAATTGATACCATTGTGAATGGCAGGGCATGGCTTGGAGAGGCCCGCTGTGCTGCTGCGGCTGCCCACACACCACTGCAGTTGCACTGTTTGGCCGCCAGGGGGCAGCGCGGGACCGGTACCATGTCTCACGCACCGGAGGGAGGGAAGGCGGTCGAGAGATCGCTGGCCGTGCAACACACGGACTACAGTTCATCTCACGGGTCAGCGCATATTTTAAACAGCCTTTATTACCCCAACCCAGACCCCCGTTTTCCCCCCTCCCGTTTCTAAATCAGTTTACTGAGGGTCTTTTATAAGCAGAAATGTGAAAAGTGCTGACTGCTCTTCCCATTTTGAGAATATCTGACTTCATCAAATTACAGTTGGGTTTTTGAATATTTCATATTTGATCAAAAGCCCTTTACAAGCTGCACACACACACACGGGCCCATATGGGGCATGATCAATTTTTAAAACTCAAATCATTATGCACACATTGACCCACAATGCCCACTTTAATTCAGGTATTTATTAAGAAACCTTTGCACCTTTTTCACTCGTATTATTTCAAAGGTGCCTTTAATGAAAGCCTAGGTATATAGTGTGTAACATTAGCCTTTTGTGCTATAAGTTTGGTGCCTGCACATAAACCGATTCATGCGCTCTTGTTGCTATCGAACTGCACAACACTGCCATTCCCCTTTTAACCCCCCATCTAAAACACTTTAAAATGGCCAGAGGACGGAGGCCAATATTGGCCTTGGCTGTACCTTGAATAATGAATAATTCATCTGTTTGACCTTTAGCTGAAGTTTATTGGAGGGTGAAGGCGTCCTGCTGGCCTGCCTGCTGCCTGGCCCAGCTTGAGCTCTGTTTCCCCTCTCAGTCATGTCCCCTTCGATATCCTCGCCTTCTCTCGCTGTCGCCAAGTGAGGTGTGAGGACACAAATGTCTTGAACATCAGAGTTCCTCACCGTGTCTTGGTCTTATGTTTTGACTTGTTTTGAAGGTCATGTTTGTTACGTCCACCTATATTAAACATAACCTCTGACCCATGTGAGATGCTCAGAATCGTGGGATCGTCCTCCAGTTGTATGTCTACCCTGTGAAACATATTGTGAACATACATCCAGTGTGCAGAATGATAGTGAGTGATTGCTCAGAATTGGTTGAGCATTTGTAGAACTACGTTCGTTTTCAATTAATCCTCAATCCCAGTGTCCCTTCGGTCCCATGAGCTCTTTCGCAAAGAAATGGCTGACTGGACTGTTTTACCTGTCGCCTTAGGCTGGTGCTAAATGTCATTGACATTAAATTCCCTTTATTAAGTCTGATTTAATTGTGTCACTGGTGATTTTTGTCCTCAACTGGCCAAATATGTCAAATTCTGCTCATTCCATTTCCCTTAGCTTATGCTCTCAAATGGGTTATGTCTGCTCATCCTGTTTTGCAATATTAACATTAACATGTAAGACTTAAGGTTTGAGTGGTTATCAAATAGGTACTTTCAAAATCTATATATTGATAATTTGTTTGAAAAAATTTGCAGCTGAAAGGTTTATACCACAAGAATCTTCAAGGACACTATCAAGGATAACTTGTTTCATTCTCAAAGAAATTCTTACTTTTCCCCTATTATCCAGAATTACCCATAACGCTGGATATTCAAGAAGTTAGAGCTAAATATTAAAATATGAAGAAAATTGAGTTTGAATATGTTGTAAATGTGGCGACCGTTCTCTGAAATACTTGATTCATAGGTCAATTGTAGAATTCAGCCCTGAGATATTTCAGTGTTTGGTGTCTCACATAACGCATATCTGCGCAACTAAAACACGTGTTATTTTTATGTCTTTAAAGAGCAGCAGTTGGTTCTGAAGCAGAAATCCAATTCATTTTCTCCATAGGGGAACTTATTTTAATGATAACTCATAAACCTTTATAAACACACTTGGCTTTAAGTTTGTTAATCAGTAGAACATCTTTTTGTCGAAGCTGTCAGCATGAATTGGTTTTAAATGATTGTGTATAACAGTGAAATTCCTAATGGAAAACAACATTACCCATGATTCTGCAAGAAATCTCCACTGATCAGAGACTTGTGACAAGTAAATCGTGCTGAAAGAACTCTTTAGTGCCTGTCCATTTCCATGAACCATTGTGAATAATGTAACAGTCTGTCTCCCTGCACTACATTTTTGTGCATATTTTGCAGTAGACTTAAAATACATTGTCATTGTTAATTTAATGTCATTCGCAATGGGATTATGGTTCTTTTTTCATTAAAGCTGTTAAGTACACAGTCTTGTACTTTTGTCCCCCCATTTCTCAAATAGATTTTTGCTTCAAATCTGAGTTTGTAATGTGATTCACCAAGCTGGTTAGTTTGGTTCATGGCTGATAACTATTTAACAAAGACTTATTTTCAAATCCCTATAGACAACAATACTTTCAGAACCAAGGTTGCTAAAAAACATTTGGTGGTCACTTTATTGTTTCATACCAGTTGTGAGTAAGTTATTGATTGCAATGAAATTGACCTCTGTATTGAAGGGGTCATGAACTGCTAAGATGAGATCACTGCAGTCATGTGCTCAACAGTCTGTCTTGGTGACAATAAAAGCTGTTTTTGGACTATCAAGGAAGTTTTAAGTTCTGAAACTTACAGGATGTTTTTATAGTACAATGACCCTTTACATGTCAAAAGATCAGAGAAAATTAGATTTCTCAATTCATGATCCTTTAATATTACACTAATATTTGTACAGTGTTTGTCTTGTTACTATCCTGATTGTTTGGTATGTTGTAGTAGACTATTGTTAGTGGAAGCTTTAGGATTGGTTAATACACAGCTAATATGATAAAATATAAAAATGCATGTCCACATATTTATTAATGCATGTGGTGGGTAGCTGTTTAATGACTGGAAAAGTGTACAGCCCGCCTTGTTTGAAATCCACGTAAAGGAAAAATGTGGCTTTTTGACATATGCTTGTTACATATGCCACAAAATCTTCTCACATTCATATGGGATTGACCAGCTGTGCCACAGGAAGAAATATCATTTCTTGTCGTAATAGAGGGATTTGGCAGAAAGCGTCCATAGCATATATAGATTGTACTGCCTCAGAGCTTCCACCCCTCTGTGAAACAAATCTTCTCCCCATCTTGCAAACATCCTCTCACCATGTAGTCGGCCATAGCACTTTGCGCTTAACGTTTCCCTCACACCTTTCAACGACATCATGTGCATTTGAAGGTCATTACAATATGTTTATTCTCACTTGGAACGGTTATGGGCTGAAGATGCTGTCAAAGTGAGCTTGCTTTTATTTTATGTGATGTATTATGTTCTCGGTGACATTATGTCACCATTTCCAGCTTCTTCAGTCTCATCATAAAAGGTCACTGATGAATCTCTTCGTCTTCAAGGGCGATATTAAAGTCTCTGAACGTAGCAGCTAACACGCTGGCAGGCTAAATGAAAACCCCATTGAAACCTGCTGACACAAGGCTTAAATAAACAGGTGTAGACAGAGGAGAGTTTGTTTATCTGAAGGTTTTCTATGTAGTCTGAGACTTGCTTCGTAAACCTGTGCGTAATGCGTAATACAATCCGTGTGTAATTGTTAGAGCGTGTTATGAGTCAGTAATCGTCCTACAGCGTGGTAACGAGTGTCCAGGCACATGTCAGGAAGTGTTCCAGAGCTTGTTTGTGCATTGTTGGGTTGAAATGGGATCTGTGTGTTGTGTGAGAAGTGTGGGCACGAGCACGCAGACGCACGTCAGGCAGATAATGGTGGCTATTATGGGTTTGAGGTTTCATGTGAAGTGCCAGAAAAATATCTGACACCTTTGCAGTACAGCTGTACACGTTCAAGCTTGTGTACACTACGACCTCTGGTGAATGTGAGAGCGGTGGTTTATGAGACCTACACACATGCTCAAATTTGTGAGACGTAAACCCTCACAATGGGCTAGTAAAATGCTATAAGAGGTCAGTGTTTGTGTGTGTGTGTGTGTGTGTGTGTGTGTGAATCTATGCATTTGGTTTAAAGCAAAAAGAATGTCTCAGTTCAATCAACAATCTTGTTTCTTTTTTTTTA
The DNA here is from genome assembly GCA_027564155.1 of Gymnocypris eckloni scoliostomus. Taxonomy (NCBI): domain Eukaryota; kingdom Metazoa; phylum Chordata; class Actinopteri; order Cypriniformes; family Cyprinidae; genus Gymnocypris; species Gymnocypris eckloni. Next base: position 7,828,382 of record CM050424.1, read on the forward strand.
AGCAACACTGATGGAAAATGCTTACAAAATTATTTTAAGAGAAAAATATGTTTATAGTCATCTATGGCATAACACATGACTAGTGAGAAAATCACTTACCAACCTTGCATCATTTTATTATTAAAATATGAAAAAATAAATACATGCAAGTTAACAAAACCGGAATACATTGTCCTTGCCCCATATACTTCCAAGTGCATCACAGAAAATGTGATTTGCGGGTTTTTTACAACTGGAAATTAGTATCTGTGGTAACCAACATCATGTCCAGATGCTGTTAACTGGACTTTTATTTAAACCACTTGTTTCTATTAGTTTATTTTGAACTTGAGAAACTGTTTTTAAGTGTATGGAGAGCTGAAAGTGTGTGTGTGTGTGTCTGTTTGTGTTCACTGTGGGACAGAGGTCTTTACTTTCCACCCTGTGGTGAAGGGTCTGACTGAAATCCTATCAATCCTCTGATATATAACAGTGTTTCTGGATTAGCATATCATTACCATGCAATTTCCTCAGCGCTGTTTGGGTTAGTGTGTATGGACAAGGCATTACCTAATCAAGAGGTTCAGCTCTCCACAGTACACCTGTCTTTTATTTGTCTTTGATCACTACACACCCCGTGATATATTGTTTTCTTTGTGGCCAAGTCACACACTTTGCATCTAGAAGATGACAAAATTAACTTCTGCACCCATTTCAAATTGATAATCTTTCTCTTACAGGACAACAAGCCAAAATATTGACTCCTGTAGAGATACATATACCTTTGCTGTATTTTAACAATTGCTTAACGTTATTTAAAAAAAACACTACCAATTTAATAATACTGTTAAATATAATCTTTAGCAAAGCTCCAAAAGAGTATACATATTTCATACTGTACATTATAATGTTGTGATGCCTAAATTCACTTGCAAAATTCAAAACAATTGTTTTTTAGTTTAGTGTTTGACTGTTGTAGTTGTAGTGTTAGTATTTATTTATTTATGTATTTATTTATTATTTCTCTAACTTTCTTAATTCCATTTATGCTATTTACGTTCACAACTATCAATTGATTGTGAAGGAACTTATTTCGTGAGGTTTTGCCAAACTGTGTCAAAAATGTATGAATTTTTAATGGATATTTTTAAGTCAATGGCTTGTCAAACTGACTTTTTTTGAAAATTCATCAATGCATGGATGGTAACTGCACTTGTTAAACCATTACATGGGGTCTTTAATGCCCGCTTAAAAATATATGTTTTTATGATTAAAAAAGTTATTAAAAGAAGCAACGTTACGTCCTCTACCTTGTGCTGTTTGTGCGAGTGTAATTTGCATCATCGGTGTTTTCGTAGTTTATAGAGGTAGTTTTTCTTCAGTCGGTGGTTGAGATATGATCTGCCAATCTGTTCTCGATCTGTATCGATTCTCACATCTGTTTTGGCTATTTCCGTTCACCAGTTTCCCCATTTATCTTGGATGCGCCTGTCCTCTTTATCTGATATTAAGTGTTGATGTGCATTTGAAACTTTTCCCTTTATTTTATTTAATTTTTTTCCTGGAACATTTCAATAAGTTGTATCCAACATGTGCAAACATCCCACCATCAGTCTTTTTAGATTCATTAATATCCCATCAAATGCTGGGCAAATGTTGTGAATGCTCTGGTGGATGTCAGATGCTGTAAGTATACAGTACATTTAGAGTGAAAGATGGGGAGTGTGTGCGTGTATATGTGTGTGTAATCATGTGGACACATGGCAATGCTCTAATGGTAGTGAGGGAGCTTGTGTTCTATTACAGAGAGCTGTGTGATAGATACGACTGTGTCATTTACTGTGCAGTGGAGATGGACACAGGTTTAGTTCAGGGCAGAAAGGAGGGAGGAACGCCATCACACACACACACACACACACACACACACACACACACACACACACACAGTGTGGTGTTTAGCCTCTCTCTCTTTAGCTTCGTCTGTTATTTTCTGTATTTCCCCCCATTTTATTTCTCCCCTCGATGTACTTGCTGTTTCTTCCCGTTGTGTTCTTCCAGAGAAGGATTGAGATTAAAAAGTGCTGAGGGCAACGCTCTGACTGAGGCTACAGAGAGACAGAAACATGTCTACATCTCTGTAGGCAGGAGAGATAGAGATAGATTTATAGACAGAGAGAGAATGAAAGAATGTGTGAGTGAATGAGAGAGAGAGAGCGAGAGAAACGGGAGAGAGCTGATGCTGTATGCTCTCTGCAGGGTGAGATGATGTATGACTGGAAAGGCCACATGTTGGCCGTGTGATGGATTAAAGCACTTTGTAGGAAAATTACTGAGAGCGCCTCGCCACCCCCAAGTCTTGTCTTTAATAAAACACACACACACACACACACACACACACACACACACACACACACACACACACACATATATATATATATCTATGCAGAATGAAAGAAAGTGTGTAGCAGATAAACACATCTGGACTCAGGTAATGCACGTTAATCTACATAAATTTACAGTCATTTTGTTCAGCATTTAATTCAATACACCTGAGCACCAGAAGAAAAGACATTGAATAATAATATAGTGGTGGTGGAAAAAATAGGCTGGTGTTTATAAAGTAAGATTTGAGAATATAAAAGTATGTGGGTAAGTCTAAGTGAAATGGCATCGGCAACTCATTTGGCTTCTGTATTGTGCCGTATTTATGAGTAAAACAGGATGCTCAATAGAAAGTTACATTTACATTTATGCATTAAGCAGATGTTTTTATGCAAAGCGACTTTACAGTGCATTCAGGTTATAATTTTTTGTCAGTATGTGTGTTCCCTGGGAATTGAACCCATTGCCTTTTCTGCTGCTAAGGCATGCTCTACCATTGAGCCACAGGAACCTACCACCGAGCCTCAGTTGAGGACAGGACTGGATTATAGCTATCAGGAATTGATGGATTTTGAACATTGGGGTGTTTTATACCTGAATGGACCAGTCCTGTCCTGAGTTTGCAGTCGATTGTGGAGGAGCTTGAAGGTCAAGTGGACTCTCGAGAGCATCTGAACATATCCTGAAGGTAATTCTTATTTTTAAAATAAATCTATTGTTATTTGCTATTTTGTAGTTACCTTTATTATATAATTACATTCACTTCTCATATTCTGATCTGGATTGATGATGATCATTCACAAGTTTTGAGATAAAAATAATAATTTAATCAACAAGAATGCATTTAATTGATCAAACATGACAGTAAAGACATAATGTTACAAGAGATTTCAAATAAAGACTGTTCTTTTAAGCTTTCTATTAATCAAAGAATCCTTAAAAAACATATAATGGTTTCCAATGATTAAACCGTTTTCAACATTATAGTAATACATATTTCTTAAGCGCCAAGTCAGCATATTAAAATGATCTCTGAAGGATCATGTAACAATTAAGTTTTATAGTAACGCTGGAAATTCAGCATTGCCATCATAAGAATAAATTACATTTGAAAATATATCAAAATAAAGAAACTTAAAAAGTTGTTTTGTTAAATTGTAATTTTATTTCAAATGTTTCTGTTTTTACTGTATTTTTATTTAATAAATGATGCTTTAGTGAGCATAAGAGACCTTTCAAAACCTTTAAGACTGTCTTACAAACTTTTGAACTTTAGCATATATTTCAGTACAGTTTCTCCTCCTCCTCCTTAATGGTATTAAGCATGCCATTTAAGAAGATCTTCATTAAGTATTTCATTAAGGTTTTGATTGGAATTGCTGGATGAAAAATAATAAGTGTAGCAAGTGTGGAAGACTTGGAATATAGTGCACAAGTCGTCATCCTCTCATCTCCATGGATGAAAATTTGCACAGGTTAGAAGTGAAGGTGAGTCAATTATTCAAATGAACCATTAAAACATTAACCAGCAGCCTGCATGGCCTATGCAACACCATCAAAAAAGTAGTTTGGGGCAGAGTGATTTACATTTTGATGAACATAGGAACTGACTCAATAATATAGGGTCCATTTGGATTTCATGTTCTGTATGGTTTGTGATGTTGTTGTGGTTGAGAAGCTGTTGGCTGATGCTAGAGCTCCATGTGGTGGGCAGAAATGTAATTGGTCAGGGTTAGGGCCCATAGCAAAGTTCTCCTTTCAGTTCACCCCTGCTAAAGAAGCATATGAATATTCAATGAAAGAGTGAAAGGGGACAAACAGCAACAGAGAGAAAGAGGTTGAGGGTAGGAGGCAAAAACCAAAAGGGGCTTAATCATTAGCCTTCCCTTGTACCCTCAAAAGAGCTGTACATCGGTCTAACAATTCATCATCCTCATCCTCTTACACCAAAACAGTGGAGTTTTCAATCAGGTTAAAGTAATTAAATAAATGCACACAATTTTAATATACACCTTGCTGCCTGATTTATATAACTGAATCAAACCATAGTGATTTGATTTGAAATGTCTTTAAAGGAATCGTTTATTCTATTCTACCCCCTTCATTCTTTTGATGAAGAAAAATTGTTTCTTCATCAAAACAGATTTGGAAAATTTTAGCATTAAGTCTCTTACTCACCTATTGATCCTCTGCATTGAATGGGTGCCGCCAGGATCAAGTAATGTATATGTAGCTTTTCACTTCACAAAACGTTAATTGATGGACTGGATTATGTGGATTATTGTGATTTTTCTTTTTTAATCGACTGTTTGGACTCTCATTCTGATGGCACCCATTCACTGCAGAGTTGGTGAGCAAGTGATGTAATGCTAAATTTCTCAAAATCTGTTCTGATGAAGAAACACACTACATCTACATCTGGGATAGCCTGAGAGTGAGTAAATTAAATTTAAACTTCAATTCAATTTTATTTTTGGATGAACTGTTCTTGTATTTAGTTAAGTTGGATAGCATCACTGTTTTGAGTCAGTTACCCCCCTACTGCATCTTAAACTCTGCAACCATTTTCACTATAACCTTGCTTTTCTTCTAATGCCTCTCTCTCTTTCTGTTTCACACAGACCTGTTTCAAACAAAAACAGCATCACCACCTCCAGATTGCAGGTCCATGGCACCTCCACAGCAGCAGCAAGAGTGGCATTAGTTCTGCTTGTGTGTTTGTGTGGGAATGTTTACAGGACGTGTGTATATTGTTACAGTGTGCACTGCAGTCCACAGAGCAGCCCGGCGTACAGGCTGTGGCATCACGGTAAGTGTCTGTACATCCCCGAGGGGACATGTGTTCCACATAGTTTATGATTATAGTTTCTGTGGGGGAACAAGAAACAAGATGTGGCGAACTAGCGTGTGAGGTATACAGCAACAGCCACACTCATACAAAACACAAGAGGCAGGGACGGCACCATAGAGTTCTGCCTCTCCCCTTCACGAGGTCTGATGTCTTTGTTTATTTTGTTGTTTTTTTCTCGCACGTTCCTTCCCTCCTGTCATCTTTTAGATCTGACAGCGGGAGCAGCTCCTGGCAGCGGCTTGATAGACATGTCAGGAGTGTAAAATACCTGTGTGGTATGAAGCGCTCGCACACACACGCAGAGTTCAGCTGTGCCGGGTTAGAATTATTCATCACAACCCGATCCCTGTTGGTCTCTGAACCGCAGGATAGCTGAAGATTAATACTGCCTGACTTCCTTTATATAGTATTCAATTAACAGGCGGCATTTCAGGATGCTGTATTTAAGACCAATTAATGGCTCAAGTGTAGTAACAAAATATCACTTTTTGGGTAGACTTTTTTGTGAGCCAGATATTGATTTATTTTTCCAGTGGACTTTTCATGGTGTTCAATTTACCTGATTCAGACTTTTTCCTAGGACTTCAGAAAGCAGAAGAGCGGTTCGAGTAATGGATTCAATTTTTTGTACAATTCCATTTCTGAGAGTTTGTTTTTCTGCAGATGTATGCACTGAAACCAGGTGGTATTTATGTTTTTTAGCATTTTAATACTCATAAAAGTAAAGAGAGATAGAAAAAGGGGAAGAGAGCATAGAAATGGGAACTGGACATGACATAGGCCAGGCTTTACCTGCAGTTTAGATTTTTGTAATGTTTTGATTTGACAAAAGACAAGAGAGCGAGGAAGTGACATGACATGCCAGGTTTTGTTTTGTTGACTTGGCACTTTGTTAATGCTTATAAACATTGTGTATCATTACATTAAAATTATAGGCACCGCGTCATCAAATCAAATACAACACACCTTAAATACTGTATGACAACAATTCTCTCTCTATATATAAATATATTGTTGTAGATATCACTGACTATAAATATGGTTATAATTGAGTGGCAAGTATTACTGATATCATCATTGTACCAAGAATAACACCCCTTTGGGTGTTTGCATGATGGAGAGAGTGAGTAAGCATTTTTATAGTACTGCTGCTATATACTATTTTTTTATAGTATACCGGTTTATTAGCAGTTACAAACATTTTATATCATTAAATTAAAAATCACCTGTTCAAAATGCACCCATTTCATCAAATTACTTGTATAAATATGGCATTAATACAGTACTATGGTATATCAAAGAACCATGATATTACTGTCCCTCTGTGCTAGTGATGGGGACCTAATTCACTCCTGGACTAAAATAACAGCACAGGTATTTAATATCGAATGAGAATGCATCATCTCAGAGTTCACGTTCTCTAAATTTCATAATCTAAATACTCTAATAATGTTTGATTTATTACTAGGGACCGTTGATAGACTGTGTAAATATAGAGTAATTTTAATGGCTACAATAACAACTAACAAAACACTCTTGTAATTAATGTTGTGGGTGCGTTTGCATTGTGTTACACTGATACGCCCATTTGCGAGAACGTTCAGGCTGAAATATGATTATCACATTAAACCCAGATATGATTAGTATGTGTGTTGTGAAGGAGCTGATGGAGATGATCAGTGTTTTGATGGCAGTCTGAGGGCTGATCCTGGCCGAGATGCAGAGACTGAAGGCGTGTGTAATTGATAGTGACAGTCCTCTCCTGCATTTAATTGCTGACCATGAATCAGATTACTTCCTTAAACTGCTTTCATTAGCGCTGAGAGATCTGTGGCAACACCGCTCGCACTGGATTCATATTGGCCTGCGGTGGATGTCTGTATATGTGGGTGCTAGTGATTCTCATATATCCTGATAGATGACTTATTTGATTTGTGACAAGATTCATAATTTTTGGTATTGTCTCAATCTTGTATCTTCAAGTTTAAAGCATGTTTGCTATTTCCAAAAACAACTCTCTTGAAGTGGCAGTTCCAAATTAGTCAATTTAAAGTCAGCATGAGGGCAAAACTAATTGTCTTTAATTTCTTCAAGTCAAATTTATTTATACAATATAGCACTTTTCAATACACATGGTTTCAAATCAGCTTTATAGCAAATTTATGTTTATGTTTATAATATCGGTAACACTTTAGTATAGGGACCAATTCTCACTATTAACTAGTTGCTTGTTAGCATGCCTATTAATTAACATATTGGCTGTTTATTAGTACTTATAAAGCATTTATTCTACATGACAATATTCTAAATCCCTAATCCTAAACTTAACAACTACCTTACCAACTATTAATAATCGGCAAATTAGGAGATTATTGAGGGATAAGTTGTAGTTATTTGTAGAGAATTGGACCTTAAAATAAAAACCGTAATATCTTAATATCAGTTTACATTTTGTATCAATACAAGCAATTAAGCAGTTGAGATATGCTACAGTTATTTATCGCCCAACATGAGTATACTGTATATATGTGGATAAAGTTGGACATACTTACTCATACAAGCCCTTTTTCATGTATAAATGTAATTAATTCATTCACTGATGCAAGATATATAATTGGCCAACGGATGAAAAGTTATTGGGGACCGGAAGTGTACCTTGGTTACACTTATAAGATGGTTATAGTTACCAATATTTCTTTCTGTGAGATGCTTTACTGCAGGAACAAAAATGTACAATGCCTTTCACATCGTATAGGTTTGTAAGTGTGATTGCATTGTGTTTGTGAGCGATTAATCGCTTCCAAAATAAAAGTTTTTGTTTACATAATATATGTCTGTGTTCTGTGTGCATGAATTATGTATATGTACATATGCACATGCATGGATACATTTAAGAAAAATATGTTATGTTTATACATTACAAATATTTATATATATATATTATATGAATAGAAATATATACATGTACATATTTTCCAAATTTATACTGCGTGTGTATATACATAATACATATACACAGTATTCACACATACATTATGTAAATAAAAACTTATTTTGGATGCGATTAATGGTTTGACAGCACTATATGTAGATTTTAGTTGATGGTGGTAATGATTTTCTAGCATTAAAAACGGCTTCCCTGTTTTATCACTTGCTTATTTCCATCATAGGCTGCAGCTGTATTAGAAGTGCCTTGTCTAAATATATGGTTTCTTAGCAATAATACACATTTACCCCACTCCTAGTATAGTCTGAGCCTCAGTACACTTATTTTAGTCAGTGATCTCTGCAAGACGGCCTACTGTTACAGTCATTTCTGTGAGGTATACTGTCATCTCTGGAAGATACTTTTCCAGTCATTTCTGAGGTGTTTTAGTCAGTCATCTCTGGGAAATACTGGAGTCAGTCATGCTGAAATAGTATAATATACTCTGAGGATGACAAGCATGTCATTGAAGTTGACATTTGAGCAAAAACACTTTGAAAGGAAGCCTATGCTATTAGAATGACTCTCACAGTGGGGTTTATCAGCCGCCATCGCTGTCAAATAAAATGTTTTTATGTTTGCTGTGAATTTGTTCACAATTACATACCGACAATGTAAAATAAAGCATGTATGATGATTTTTCAGCCAGACAGCGGGAGATAAACGGCATTAGTACAGGATGAATGGAGACAGCCTTAGTTGGTCCACTAGCGTTTGCATTGCGGCCACATGTGACCAGACGCGGACCCCGTACACAGCATGGGGGAGTGTGCTAGAGATCTCCCTGCCGTTATCCATCAGCACAGGTCTCGGCTAGCCTGAGCTCGGCTCCTACTGAGCGTAATGGGGTGTAGGAGAGCCGAGGGAGCAGTGTGCGCTGCGCTAGGCTCGGCCCTGGCAGCATTATAAACTTACTGTGTGATTATTGTCAGAGCGGGACTCTACCGCCTGGGGGTCCGCTGTGATGGGTAGTGTGTCAGTGAGGAGAGCGAGAGAGAGAACACAAGCCGAAGGAGAGAGAGGAAGCAAGGGGGAGGGGGAAGATAGATGGTGTGGTAGACAAAGGGGAGCTGGAAGAGAGAAATACGATGGAAGGGAAAGGGACAAGCAATGGAGAATCAGTTAGAAAGAAACTCTACGGTGGGGGAGAGAGTGAGAGAGACGGAAATTAGAGAAAATTGTTAAGAGCCTGACTGTGCCAAGATTGTTTTCCTTTTTTTTTTCTTGCCGCCTCTAAACGGCGGAGATGTGGCCTGTCTCTGGCGGGGAGAGGGAACTCAATTTGGGACAATTTACTCTGCAGTCTTCTCACTGATATACCTTCGGGATAGAGAATAGGAGCGAATGAAACTGAAGGAAGATAAAATCAGCGAAACACTGACACACACAAACAGAGATGCACGCTCACACTCACACACACACGGATTTCACTTAGTTAACTTGAACTCTCCCAGTTGGTCGATAGGATTCGGTCTCTATGGCAATGAAAATGAAAAACCTTTGAAAGGGTCAAAAGAAAGCCACTGGATTTGATTTAGCTCCACCCTGAAGATTGATGTGGCTAGACGGGGTGTGTGTGGATGTGTGAGTGTGTCTGCTGTGGATACTTTGTGCCCTCTGTTTGCATGGCACTACCCTTACGCTTCCATTTGACCTTTAACCTCGTATTTAATCATAGAGGGCTGACAAAATGACATTGTGTGTAAGCGGTCCAGTGGTGGGGAAGCTATATATTTAAACTACACAAGTTACTAAAAAGTGAGCTGAAATAGCTTCGGATACATAACTATATTCTGATATTGCCTATATTTTTACCAGACCCTATTTTTTGGTTTAAAAACTGATATTTGGAATGATTGAACTCAGCAGCCACAGTAGACAGCTATAAACTAACAAAATAAGTGTAAAATAAATAAAACCAGAATAAATGCTGATTTGTTTACCACAGTAAAAAAACGGCAATTAATAGTATACTCTTTTTAAAATGCGCACCTGAAAATGCAGCATAGACTGCTTGTCCCAATAACCACACTTGTGGTCTTTGCACTTGACCGCATGTCTTGTTTTCAATATTTGGCAAAAATGTTCAACTGGGCATGAAGACTGTAAGTGTGCAAAGAACGTTTGATTGCTTGATGAAGCACAGAACACACTACGTCGCAGTGTTATAATAATGACATTTTTATTTTTACATGTTGATTTTCAATATTTAACACTTTAAAATAAACTTCTAAATGAATGTTTAGAAGTCTCAATGTAAAAGATGACACAACTTCATTGTGGTGCTTCTAATTAAGCGATAAAAAGCAGTTTTAAAAAATTACGTTTTAATATAAGTTATGTGTAATATCTAATTACTTTAACTTACACTGAAAAGTTTTCTCAACATCTTACAATTTTGGGCCGAGTTCCTGGCATGACAAATCATAGGATATGCTTAGCCATAAATTCTGTTCCAAAGAGGTATTAGAGGTTTTTGCGTGTCTATTAAGGGCAATGAGCTTTGGCATTTTGCAGACCTGGGACCGTCTGAGACAATCAGTGCACTTGCTTTCTGACGAATGCCAATACTCTTAAGAAGTCAAGGCCACAAATGTGAATATTGGGACAGGCCCATTGACTTTAATTGGTGAATAATTTTTGGAATGAGTTTTATAAGCTGTCTGAACAAACTGTTTCAAACACAATTTGAATGAATAACTTTTTTGAAAGCTACATAGGACAGTTTAGTTGAAGACATTGAAGTTGCATGTGCCTATAAGTTGACATTAAAAACATTTTGTTTCAAAACTGTTCAAATGGCTAGACACACGTCTGTGTCTCGTAGCTTTTTCAGGGTCTTGACTCAGTACAGTTCGTCAATGGAGAGGTTAAAAACAGTGGATGTGCTTTCTCTGAGTCTCCTGTTTTTAAATGCAAGAGTTCATTCTGTCTGAAAGGCCCCATCATCTGCCATGGCACTGCAACATGTAATACAGTTAGTAGCGTCATAAGGTTTAACTTGTGAAAGAAAATAGAGATAGAGTTTGTTATGAAAGTGAAATACTGTAAGTAGTGAAATGGTTTTGTATGTCATATTAGAATTGGAGAATATCTGCATATGCGCCGTGTCCCACCAGATTGGCTGGATACTCGAGCAGACGGCGAGAGCAGCCCCATCTCTGGACTAGCAGTGAAAACCAGACATGTGTCATGTCTGAAAAACTGACAGAAGCGCTTCTAACATCTCAGCTATATCTTCTATTTTTTATTCCACAGTGACTTTAACATCCAATAGAAAACATAATGTAACATTTTATAGTAAAATGCTCTTTTTAAATAAACAAAGATGTAACCATATTTATATCAGTTTGAATTGACATTAGCCAAAATTATTAAATTGTGTACTGCTATCAAATATTGACATCCATCTATCTCTGCATGTATGTCCCTGATGCTAACAAGAAGATATTTTGTTTTATTCACATGCTGATAAAATGTGCAGATTAATGATGGCAAATGCATAAATGTGAAACTTTATCAATCTATCATAATATATATATGTATGTATCTATCTATTTACATAATATTACATAATACATAATATATGTATAATATATATACATAATACATAATATTACATTTACATAATATATATGTATATATCAATCTATCATATATATATTAGTTATTATGAAGCAATAAGTTATGCTTTTGGCTTTTAAATGCATACAAAAATAGTCTTGTAGCACCACAAATATTTTTTGTGGTTGTTTAGCTGCAGACTAATATACCAAAAAATATATAAATATCATATATATATATATATATATATATGTATATTTGCATGTGGTTGGAGAAATAGATTTATTTGTATAATTGTCCTCCACAGCCATTCTTTGATTTTATGGCAAGGGCACTGAATATTTTAGCAGTGGATGTGCTGGAAAGTTGGACAGTGCGCTCTTTATGCCCGGAGGCTGCTTTAGTATGCAGAGCAGGCTCTATTGATGAGCTATCTCACAACGCTCAGCTACCTCAGACTGCTGACATGGCGCTTCCTCTTTCCTATCGCTATCCTTCTCTGGGTGTCTCTCCTGAGCATAGAGATCTGCCTCTTCTCGTCTGCAGCGTGCATAAGAGGAGGAGAATGAACAAGCGTGTTTGATCTGGAGAAAGAGAGAGAGGTCAGTATCATAAGAAACTGTATCTCTGTGAGTGCTAAGCAAAATATTAAGAATTAACATACTTAGCTATACACTGGGATCCAAAACCCTTTATTTTTTTAGTTATTTTAAATTATTTGTATTTAAAAATATATATATATTTTTATTTTGAGACCAAGACTCGTTTAATGTAAATTGAAAAGAAAGATGTATGATTCTGAAGTATTTCTGTGTTAATAATCAAATAATCATATTTGTTGATTATCTTTGTACAGATGATATTGAGGCACAGTACTCTTTTTGTAATATTGAGAACATCATCAGGTTTTACACAAACTTGTGTAATTCATGCAGCCTGAACCAAATTCGAAAATTCTGAAATTAGGCTATTTTTGAATTCAACTTTTCACCTAAATTGTTTTGCAAATATGCAAAATAGAAGAATTTTCACTAATAGTCTCAAAATTTTGAGCCCTGGTGTGTTTCGGTCAATGTCAGATTAAAAATCTGAACAATGAAGAGGGATTATTTTATTCCTAGGGACAGCTGTGCTTGGTTATTTATGAAGGGAGGGTAAAACACAAATTAAAAGGTTGAAACAAAAAGCGCACAAATGGTTGAATGATTTGGAATGCTCCAATAAATCAAATCTTGATGCATCCAAACAACTTTACACAGAGGTGTGATTTTACATTTTATGTGGCATGTTTATGCAAATTAGTTTTTTTTTGTAGGAACTCTCAACCAGACCAACGCTGAGCTGACAGGAAGGGAGGAAGCACAGACTGACATGTGTTTAGTATGTGTGACGATTCCTTCATCCCGGCTGTGTGTGTGTGTTTGTATGCACACGTGCACACTCTGTGGCACTGAGCCCCCTACCCACCCAACCCAACCCAACCCACCACACTGCTGCACTGGGAAGGGTTTCCAAGGAAACTGTCACCCCTGGCGAGGTCCGGTGAGGGTGAACCGCCTCTTGCATGCATACTTAAATTCAGACCCCTAAAACATACAACATGGCACCCAGAGCGATAAACTCACTGAGAATAATTCACCCTAAATGAATTGCACATATTCCACATCCTTTCTGAATTCCATATGTATTGAACCGTTTTGTTGCACTGCTGTGTTTTGCTCATAAACTATATCTCGTGTTCATGTCTGTGAGAAGCAAACTCTAAAAGTCATCCTCAAAATAGTTCATATTTTCCATGCATAAATACATTTTTTTTTTAATGAAAGTATTAAACACACACACGCAAACAAACACACGTTTGTTTTTGTGAAAAGTGGGGACATCCCATAGGCGTAATTATTTTTAAACTGTATGTGTTATTGTCCTACACCTACCCTACACCTAAACTTAGCCCTCACAGGAGACTGTGCATTTATACTTCCCCCCCCCAAAAACTAACTCTGTATGATTTATAAGCGTATTGAAAAGTGGGGAAATGGGCAATGTCCTGAAAAGTTCCCTTCACCTTGTAATACCGGTGTCATACGGTGTCATTATACAAATTCATGTCCTCATTTGTCACAAAAACGAGCACACACACACACACACGGAATCTAGATCGTCCACTTGTACTGGTGTGTCCATTCTGAAATTCTGTCTTTCCAAACCTGTAAGACCTTTGTTCATCTTCGGAACCCAAATTAAGATATTTTTGATTAAATCCGAGAGCTTTCTGACTCTCCATAGACAGCAATGCAACTGACACGTTTTTATGACTTTATTCTTACGACTTTTTACTACTTTATTCAAATTATGAACAATTTTTTTTCTTCTTTGTCAATCTTTGATATGCGTTCACAAGAGTACCACGTATGCGTCAAGAGAAGAAATTGCATGTGACTGAATAGAAGAAATCATTGAATAAATTATTTATATTGTTTTTATTTGCACACAAAAAGTATTCTCGTAGCTTCATCCTTTTAAGGTTGAACCACTGATGTCTCATGGACTATTTTAATGATGTCCTTACTACCTTTCTAGGCATTGAACGTGGTTGTTGCATTGCTGTCTATGGAAGGTCAGAAAGTTCTGGGATTTCAACAAAAATATCTTAATTTGTGTTCCGAAGATTTCCTTTGGAAGTAAAATGTGTTGCGAATGCCTTTTGAATGTTTACTTCTATACTGTACCTTTATACAGTAACTATAGAAAGCTTGATAGATTATTTACTTTTAAGATTGTGAGTTGTAAGCTTTGAATTCATGACTTTGTGACTTCCTCATACTTTGCTGTTAACTGGAGATCTGTAGATGTAATGCTGCACTTTCCTCATTGAAACTCTGTAGCTGTAATCCTAATACTGAGGAGAGATCCCTCCGTTGAGAGAGGGGGGTTTGTTTGTTTGTTTTTATATAGAATTCATTTAATTGTGTTTTTGTATACAGTTAGTCAATATTGTAATAGGGTTAGGGAGCACTTTTTCTTGGCTGTCGCTGTGTTGGGGGCAAACACGATTAGTCTGTTACCTGGCTAGCAGCCAAAGCCCTCACTGTGAGAGCTAGACTTCCTCTGAATATTTATCTGCAGGTGACGGTGGCCAGTATACAATGAGCTCTGGTCAGGAATATTAGTGTACATATTTTATTTTTATTAAAATGCAAAAGAGTGTACGGAATGCAACAGTAAAATATCTATAACTATAGTTTGCTCCACTGCTTTTACATGACATCATTATGTGGCCTGTTTAATTCAATCTGGCAGCTAATTATAACCTTAGTAATAAGTGCCATATTTATTTTTATTTTGCAATTTAAACCCAATTTGTGTAAAGTCTGTAAACACAACATGTCTGAACTGTTTTTGGCACTGCACTAAAATAAGTCATGAGTAAGATGTTAAAATCGTAGCTTCTGGTTTATTCATCGCAATGGAATTTGGAAGGTCAGGTCGAGGGCATTGCATTGTGGGATACAATATTCTATGCAGAATGGTCTCACTGCATATTTTGGAAAAATGTACTAGGTTTTCCGGTTCTCCTTTTAGATTCTATTTAGGAAACTTTTTTGAGAGGTTTTAAGGATCAAAGGCCATCTTAAATGGAAGCCAACATGCACATTACATGTCTAAATGGGCTTCAAAATCCTTCTTTCAGCAGAATATATGGCAGGTTGCCGTATATCATTTCAGACAGACGGTCTGCTAATGAGCTGTCGATATCAGAGACCTCACTGTCGTAGACTTGGCGTCCAAGTTGCTATTCGAAGAAACGAACGCCGCCTCCACATTGAAGTGGCCGAGTTTTCTCGTTGAGTTTCGCAACCACATTAGCAGTGAGCTTGGCTGTGGCTGAGCTATTATACACTAGGAGATCTCGCATATGTTTTGCTATGGCTTTGAACCCACCTCCACGTGTTGGTGTAAACAGCCATTATCAGAAAAAGCGTGTGAGGAAATAGAGCGATACTGTGTGGGAATGCTGTCGGTCAGGTGTAGGCACGCAGCCATGTTGAGTTGACCTGCGGTGGCCTCCCCCGAGCTCTCTCCCAATCAACCACAGTGCTAATTACAGCAGTAATTATGTAATTACCATGCCTCTGAAACACATCCAACACAAGCTGAGAAAGTCAAAGGTAGCATGGAGATAAGGCCAGAAAAACACACACTCATTCGAGTGCAGAAGCCGTTCTTCTGCTTATACTGAAACTGCCATTTTGCATTTTTATTTTGGCACATCAATGAAAAGGAAAGTGAGAAATGATAATAACCCAAGTCAGACTAAAACATTGGTTGTCCACACTAGCACTAGTACACCAGAATCACTGCAGTAACCACTGGGAAACATCTCAGACTGAAAAGTTTTCCTGAAGTACAATTTGTTCCTTTTTTATTTCCTCCAGACTAGGAGGTGGAGGAAGATGCGCTGGGTCTCTGATTCATGGTCCTTTTCTTACCTGAATCACACCCCCTGCAGGCACACCGAAACCTCTCCATGACCTTTTGCTTACAAACACATAAAGCTGGACCCCACCAACCCCAGACTTAGAAATGGGTCAACTCAGGGCATGCTAACAAACACACACACATCCAACAACTAAATCTATTACCTTTAGCCTGGATAATAGTTTTATCAGTTTGCAGTTGTAATGTTGTAAATAATGTTCAGTTTCTTGCACAGATTGATCGCTTCGCTTCATAAGGTCTTAGTATCTTGTCAGGAACAACGTGCATTAATTTAGTCTTTCTTGTATATGCTTTTTTTACTCTCAAAGTGACGATAGCCAGGGACTTGCATTTACAGCCTTTTGTGTTCTGCTGAAGAAAAGTTACCTATATTTTGGACGGCTTGAGGGTGACTAAATTAATTTAACTTTAATTTAACTGTGCATATTGCCCTCAAAGGCATCACGTGACATGTTTGGAGTCAGCTGAGAACTATGGATTCAAGCTGAATGGATAGATTTTTGGAACGTGTTTAAAATGATCAGGAGCTGCTTGGTTCTGCTCGTAATACCTTTTACATGACCATGCAAAAAAAATCACTCTCAACAAATGCAATGCCCGTTTACATAGAACGGTAACTTATAAGTCAACCATAACTATATTAGTGTACACACTAACAGGCGATAACATTCTGTTCATTATCGCCTGCCGATTTAAATCCTTGAGCGTGGAGTTTGATTGGTTATCAATGTTTTTAGCATTCATCAACTGGAAAAAATATTTTTTTCTGAAAGTGATTCCAACAAAATAATTTCTCTGTCTCATTATTACAGCTGTGTGGACTATTCTCATAGAATTAGAACAATTATAAAAAAAATGTTGTTATAGTTATCATCCTTGGTGTGAACCTTCGGTTTGGAGACTCGCTTTAGTGGCAGCTGTCTGTGTTATTCATAAAAACGTGCTTTGCATTTAGGTCGTACTTCGGGCTTAACGGAAAATGTTTAATTACACCATCAATTTATTAATTTAGCATTAGTTTTATATCAACAGCCATGCTTATTCCGCTTTGACATGATTGTCCAAAATGACAGTGTTGCCCGCCCAATTCTCCCATTGCCTTATGTGTCATTTACAACATTTTCAGTTGTTTTTATTTTTTATGTCTTTCTTTTTCTTATTCGTTTTCTTTTTTTTTTTTAAGATCCCAGGCACATCCGCAATCCGCAGGCCCTATAAGGAGCTTTCACGCTTTTTGGTTTGCTTTAGATGTTTAATACCCCTCTCTTTTGTGTCAGGGAGCTGGAGAGGCATTAAGAGGCGCTGATAAACCCACTTAGATCCCTTCCTGGCCCGTCACCCCGGCCTGCCAGGATGCTTTAGCGGGGAGCTGATCTGTGACGGCCTGCCACTCAAACTGAGCACTTCTGAAAGCTAGCACAATAGAGCGAGCACCGCAACACAGAGCGCAGGGAACCGACGAGGAGAAGGAGGGTGCGAGAGAGGGCACGTTGGATCCCCTCTCTATTTCATCCTTTCTTTTTTTCCTTTTTTCTCCCTCATTCACTCTCCTCTACACTTAGGGGGCGAGAGTACCTTTGACCTTTGCCTCTCTTTCTCCTTGTATTCCTCACTTTCGCTGCCCTCTGACCCTCCTGTCCTTTCTTTCAATCTCTCTCTCTCTTTATCTCTCTCTCACTCTCTCTCTGGCGAGTGACAGTGGGCCGGTGAGGAGTGGGGACAGAAGGGGGGATATGGATCAGTGGTCTGTCCAGATGAAGGGACGCACGCTGCTCGGAAGATAATGGGAGAAAGAGAGAGAGTGAGTAAAAGGAGAGTGACGGGCACAGGGAGATTGACAGGGAGGGCTGTGGCACGGTTGCTGTGATCCCAGGAGGCTGTTGGGGGTAGCGGAGCCCGAAATGTCAGCGGTGATATCTGCTACTCTCGCGGTGTCTGTCTGAGTCCTATCACAGCACTGCAGCTGGCTGTCCTCGCCCTCGCTCTCTCTGCATGTCTTTCTCTTTCTGGCCGTCTCACTCTGTCTCACTGCTTTACCAATGCCACATTTTCCCTCTCTTCTTCTCTCAGTGTTTATCCAGCTGTGCCCTACATCTTTCAGTCACCTTTCTCGCCATCTAAGCGCTCACATGTGTATATATTGCAGTCTCTCTGTACACAGAATTATTTTGGGTGTTTGTTAAGTTAATCATTGTTGCATTGTCTTTTACAATTATTATTATTTATTATACATGTTAAAGAAACTGTATTTGACATGGTGTTCATGTTGTTGACGTATGTTTGAGGTATATTTCCTGTACTTTTTTGTCTGTCTCTGTTAATATAAATGTCAACAATAATTAAGACTACACTGAAAAAAAATTGGGTGTGAAAATATTTTTTTCTATGAAATTGCTAGTAAAATAATCACAGCAGTGACACATTGAATTAAATGAGAAATTTTGAAGTAGAAAGATTTAAATAGTGTTTAACCTTTTTAGAGTATATATATATACTCTAAAAAAGTTAAACACTATTTAAATCTTTCTACTTCAAAATTTCTCATTTAATTCAATATATATATTTAACTGAATGTTGTACAGAATGCAGTTGGAGGCGTTCCAAACCCTGTTTACACCTGGCATTATCATCAGTTTCGGTTGATCTGATCACATGTGGTCATTATGTGGACACATTGTGTTTACACCTGGTAATAACATGTGTCTTGAATGCGTCTCCTGTGACCACATGTGATTGAGTAGTCGAAGGGAGAGCCTCTGATTTCACGCCCCTATTAATCAGCATCAATATATGACTACATGTTGATAAGGCATAGAAAATAAAAACCTCAGAAAAAAGAAAACAATACTAGTATATACTCAGTCTTGACGTTTTGAGCGAAACAGTCATTTCATGTTTCATATTCATTTAAATGTATTAATTTGCTTTCAGATGTTTTTGTTTAGAGTTAATTATCTGTCACTGCATATTGAAGATGCATGATGGTACCATTGTCCAGTTTTTTATTTATTTATGCTAAACACTAATTAAAAAACAGACTTTGATTATAATGTCTACTTTTAGCATTTAAAACTAAATCATTTTGTGTGTGTTTTAATTTTTTATTTCTTTGCACATTTTTACATCAAATGGTATATCAACTTACTATAGGCCCATTATAAAATCTTAATAATTATTGGATAGAAATTATAATATAGTTTCATCCCTAGTTTATATATGCATGAGGTTTTCCAAGTCATTCAAGGTTGTTCCAAACCTGTTTCACTTACTTCATTCTGCAGAACACAGAAGATTATATTTTGAAGATTGTTGGTAAACAGTTTTGGTGACCATTGATTTTAATTGTAAGGGTAAAAATTATCTTTCTCAAAATATCATCTTTTATGTTCCACAGAAGAATAAAAGCCATACAGGTTTGCAACATGTTTTTGGTGATCTATCCCTTTAACAAGACAATCACTGTTGGAGCTGTGGCTAAGCAGATAGGACGTGGTTTGACACGTTGAGCAATGTGATATGAGTTCCTCTTCCTATAAATAAGGCTGATAAAAAAACATAAATCGGGACATCCCAAATTAATCGAGCCTCATAGTGGCTAAACACCCCCAAAGACAAAATGCGGAACCCACATTTGTCTCATCTGGTTCCCACCCACTCCAGACACACGCTGATTTTATTCCCATCTGTAAATGTGTATCTTAACCTCTCACACGTGACAGTGTGTGTGTGTGTGTGTGACTGAGCGTGTCTGTCACCTCTTAATGATGTATTCCTGGCCAGTGAAGAGGTCACTGTCATAGACGGGATGGTCAATTGCCCTTGTTCCACGGGCAGCGTGGTGAACGCTCTCCCTGTAGACTCTGCCATTAAACAGCACTGTGTCCCGGCCCAGACAGAGATGTATTAGCTCTCTATCATTCTTATTGATCACTGGAAGGCACGAGCTTCTGTCTAATCAAATGCCCATTAGTCTGTGTGTGTGTGTGTGTGTGTGTGTGCACAGTGCTGCTTTTTTCTAGCCAGACAGACAGTGAGATCATTCTATGTGTGTGTGTGTGTGTGTGTATTTGCTCATTGAAGGAGCTCTAATTTAGCTTAAGCAACATTGACACAGTCGCCGTTCCTGAGTCCTGGCATGTATAGCACCGACTTCCTAATTCTATTTTGCATTCTGAAGAAAATCTTTTTAACTGTGGGATGTTTTTGGATGTGGATGGAATTGAGTGAGCGCCGTCCCGTCCTCTGCTGTTTGGCCTGAATTGTGTTTATTGCTGGAATTCTGCTAATGGGTTGCTGTGGGAACTTAGCCAAATGTCCACAGCGCTGCAAGCGTCACGGACCAAACCAATGGCCCTTCACATGAATTATCATGTCCTACTTAAAAAAAAATAAACAAGCTTTTGGGCCTTTTGGGAGCCTTTCACACGTAGAAGTTCAAACCCAAGAGTTGTTGAGCACTCAAGTATTCTGGTGCTTTTGTTTTAAATGTACAATCTGGAACTATGTGTACGTTACATCAGCCAGCACAACAAAACACTTGACATAATCTGCTGCGTAGAAGCTATTATTACTGTCATTTGTAATTAAAAAGCAAACTATAGTATAACTCTGCCAGTTACAGACAATACACACACACACACACACTGAAACACAAAGCAGTTTTGTGAGTTTTAGCTGTGTTCCAAACCCTACGTTACTTTGCAGTCTACTGTATAGTCAGCTACCTATTAAGTCTACCATTTTGGAATGCTTCCGACAGAAACGCAATTGATTTCAATAGAGCTGGACATTGCCAAAAAAACATGAAACATAGAATAATAAGAGTTAAATTAATACCTTTTTTTGGTTTTGAATAAAATGTGCATACGTTGCGTTCTCGAAAAAGGATACATGCGATGCTAGATTCATTTTGAGGTCAAAATAGTAATTTCCATAGGAATCTGCATATTTGAGAACTTTGCTTGATGTAGAAAGATTTCTCCATGCAGATTTTGCTTTGGGTTCAAGGTGGTCATGTGAATTCACTGCGTTGACCATCAGAAAGCTGCTTGTTTTGAAAGTAACTTTGTGAGTTGTGCTTTATACATTGCTACACTATTGTCAATTGACAGTAGTTATTTTTACTAAAATAACTAGTAGTAAATTTGTTCAAAAATTTGAGTTGAAAAATACAGAATGTCTTTTCCTGTCTAGGTAGGCAATTTATTAAGGTTTGGAATGGCTTGTTTCTCTCTAATAACCATGAAAGAGGAATAACCTCTCTCTCTCTCTCTCTCTCTCTCTCTCTCTCTCTCTCTCACTTATACAGTCTCTTGCTCCTTCGGCTGATGTTAATTGAGTCTAATTGAAAAGAAAACAAAAGAGGGAGGCTTTTGTAGTCAGGCTCTTTGATTGGGCTGCGGTGTAGAGCTTGTGTCAGCTGGAGAGGACGGAAAACAAACGAGTCGTGGCCTGGTCATCAACGGGGTCATTAAACCCACCTTCACCTACCCGGGGTACTTAACACATCAAAGCTCGGCGCTGACCTCAATCAGGGTGTACGTGTGCGTTTATATGTGTAGGATGTTTATTTAAACACACATGGGCACTTGCTTATTCTGATCAGAAAATTAAGAAAGCTGATTTGTGTTGGCCATTAATGTGTTTAAGAGTAAATCCAAATGTTTGGCTGTTTTCTCTAGATCTACTTGAGATCAACAACACAAATGTGGCATCCAATTAATGTTTAAACTTAATTGTATTAATTTTTTTACAAAAATGTATTAATTTATTAAGTTATTTTTTATTTTATTTTTTATTTTTATAATTATTTACTTTTTTGTTGCTAAATTGATTAATGGTAGTATTGATCCAATCACATTTAATCATTTATAAGTGTGACTTTAATTGTCCACATTATGTGTCCCTGAGCAAACTGTAAAGTTTGTCTTTGATTAAAAGATGTTGACTAGTGTAATGATTTCAGGAATCACACCACCCATTTTTTCAGTATCACATCTGTGATGAGATGCTTAACATTACTTAGCATTTTGACTCCTCAGCCCAGAAAGCTGAACACAAATGTGTTAGTGTTATTTTATGACACTTATATTCTCCGTGCATTTTAAGCTAAAGTGTGTTTAGAGAGACAGAACTATTACCGAGACATGATGTGGTCGGAGGGCTGCACACAGGTGTGTTACTAACACTGCAGGGCATAACAAATTCTACAAAATCTCAGTTTCATCATGATACTAACTGGAATAGTATTTTTCCGCTTGTTTGTTTTGTTAACTATTTGTGCATGTATGAGCGCTTACTGACAGCCAGTCACCAGGTTGTTATATCAAGACCCTCCTGTTTGTGTGTGTGTATTTTGCAATATTTTTGAGAGAATTTGAATAGCATTAATGTGTGGGCAAAGGTATAAGCACCTGGGAGAGAACGTGTTTTTTTATTTCTGAAGTGTGTACGTGTGTGCGTGTGTTTGTCTTCGCTGTTTTTCAGAGGGGTATGATTACCCACGTAGCTCTGCGGCGAGCTTCCATTCTCTGTGCAGACAAGAACGTGCCTGTATCACTCTGCTGTTGCCAGCGGGGTTCTGCGTGAGAGACAGAGGAGAAAAACAGAGTGCCATGGAGAGAAAAAATATGGAGAAACCGTTAAAGAGGTGAGAGGGACGTGAATCTCTTGATGAGGCGATACCTTGTCCGTACACACCAACACAAACTATGCTGTGGTAATGGTATGGTAATGATATGCTAATGATATGCTAATCCAGCAGCAGTATTCCATATCAGCGGTGTGAGAGGATTTCAGTGAGGTCCTTCAACAGTGGGTGGAAAGGAAAGACCTCCTGATCTCACTGTACACACTCACACTTACATTTTCACCAAACGGATGCACTCACACACACAATTTTCCATCTGATTGTAGAGTTTGGCGAGTCTAGGCAAAAAGAGAGAGTCGTGGAAAAGCTGAATTACCAGCAACAATTTGGCAACCCTTTCTGGTTCGAACGTATTTATTCTGGCCACAAACAGAAAATTATACACGGAGCACAAGTTGACAGATTAAGTGCTGTGATGATGGGGCGACTGTTAGAAGAAGGATAATGGATGATGAACTGATTTAGTCCTGTCTGTTTTTATCTATTGCATTAGTTGTGCTGCACTCACTCAGGTGGCTTCAGCCCGCAGCTCTTCACAAGTTATGGCGCTCTTCGACTCATTACCACTGCCAAATGAAGATCATTTAATTATGTTATTATGCAGGTGAGTGAACTGTTGACTAGACAAAAAGTGTCATTAGTAGTCATTATATTGTTTATTTTCATGTTATTGAACGTTGTTCTAGTACATTACCTTTTAAAAGTCACAAAATAATCCTATGTTTAATCTTTTTGCCTAAACTCGCCAAACTCTACAATCAGATGGAAAAATGTGTGTGAGTGCATCCGTTTGGTGAACATGTAAGTGTTCCGGCGGCTCAGTGGTAGAGCATTGCGTTAGCAGCGCAAAAGGTTGTGGGTTCAACTCCCAGGGAACACAAACTGACAATAAATATATAACCTCAATGCACTGTAAGACACTTTAGATAAAAGTGTCTGGTAAATGTAAATGTAATCCTGAAAAATAAGTATTACGGTTTTCACAAAAATAGTACAACCATTTTCAATATTGCTAAAAATACAAAATGTTACTTAAACATAGAATTGTAACATTTCTGAAGGGTCATGTGACACTGAAGACCGGAGTAACGGCTGCTGAAAATATTGCTTTGCCATCACAAGAATAAATTACATTTTACATTTTAATTAAATATTTTTTAATTACAATTTTTTAAAATTGTTATAACAGTTCCCAATATTACTGTTTTTAATACATTTTTGTTCAATCTGTCTGAGGAATTACGAGTCGTCCACATAGAACATAGATGTAGATGTACACCATTTGGACACAAAAATCAACTATATTCTCATAATCACTAGTAAAAGGTTTGGGACTTTGCTGTCTTTTGGTGCCATCAGCCAGTCAGCATCATCATGATGTCATTTCCTGTGATAGGCACAGGTGATTAGCTCAAATACTTCTGTGGTCCCGTGAACAACGATGACAGATTGTATTGCTTTGCATGTTCAGGCTTTTTTCAGTCTTAAGTACCTTGCTAGTTCAGGCTATGCAGTTGAAATATTAAGATTAAAGCATTTCCAGAAAAGGGAGAAACTGAGTGTATGGGAGGTTCTGTGGGGCATTACTGGGCCTCTGTAGTGAGCTTGAATCAAAGCAACTGAGTTCGGCTGTATTGTAAGGGCTGGAATGTGTGAGCACAGTGGCTCATGTGTTATAAAGAAAAAAGCCATTCCATCACTGAGAGCTGATGTTCTACAGAAATGTTTGATTGACAGGTCCCTCTCACATACACATACCTTAGTACACGCACAAAAATGCTCTCGACACCCTGGGAGCTTTCCTCTCCTGGAAGTGAATGGATCAGCTTTGTAATTGTCAATGGGAGTTTAGCTCGTGTTTGTGATGCTGTCAGTTTGAAATGCATCTTTAAAAAGTTTGCAAGTGTTTTATATATTATTATTATTATGCACATTTTGTCTAATATAATAATAAAAATAATATTATTATTAAATGTTTAAAAGTACAACAATAAAAACAATAATAATTGTTGCTTTAAAAATAAATGATTAATAATAATAATATAGTAGTAGTAGTAGACGTAAAGGTTAAAATTGTATTAATATATTTAAATAATTGATAATAATATGACTGCTTTAATTTTAAATTAAAATGTGTAATACTTGATAAAACATATAAAGTATTGTATATTTTTTATTAAAACAATAATAATTTATTTTATATAAAACATAATAATAATGTTTAATAATAATAATATAATTAAGATTCAATATGTATTATGATTGTTGTATTATATGTTAATAATAGATTATTATTATTATTAATAATACTGGTTAATTAATAAATTAATTAATTATTGCTATTAAAAATATAAACAATATTAATACTAAAAATAAATCCAAGATTTATTAATATTGTTTAATTATATTTTAATATTTTTTCTGATGGTAATGATTAATATTGCACGTTAATTTATATTAATATTACATTTTTAAATACAATGATAATTTAATTTAATTAAAACGTGATAAGTGGTAAATAGTATTATTATTATTATTATTATTATACGTTTGGGATGGGATTACTTGTTAGTCTGAACAGTATGTTAAACTTCTATATTAAATAACAACATTGGTTGATGTTGTACAGCTCCTTTCGGTCTGCAGCTAAACAGTGGAACATTTAAATCACCTGCCTTCTCCTTCCACTGAGCTACTTGGTGCGGTTTTTCACAGCTCGTTAGGTTTCATTAGATTTTGCATGTTTGTGTATTTGTATACATTGTGAAGTATGAATGTGCGTCACCGAGGAGGGGGGCACTCGCTGCTCCTGCCTCCCCCAGCGTGAGCCCCCTCAGTGGGTGGGTGAGGCTGTGGATTCCCTCGGGTCAGTCCCGCTGCTGGACGCTGGATCCATTCATCTGCCAGAGATCTTTTCTTCTCCACTACAAAGCAGCACTGCTCCCCTGACAGAAGCTCCCCTGCTGAGCCGTATTTATCTATTGTGTTTAGTTAGACTCATCTGTGCTCTCTCTCTCTCTCTCTCTTTCTCATTCTCTCTCTTTCCTTCCACTTCATCTGATCAACAACAGCGCACAAAAACAAAAATAAATCTCCAAACACTCGTGTTAAATATCAGATTGGCTGGGTGCATATTGAAGGCTGGCATTTCAAGCGAGGTCCCTTTTGTCCCTCTGTGTTGTGCAGCTATTGTATTAGTTCAGAGAGTAGGTGCGGACTAATGTGTGTCTCTCTCTCTCGCTCTCTCTGTCTTTCTCTGCGTGAGGTTTATTTTGGAGCTCTGTTCAAGAGTGAAGACAGACAGCCCCCCCTTCTTGTCGAACTCCTAAGTGCACTGTTTACTGGTGAATGGTCACCCACGTAGAGTTTGAACATTTCTGATCTGGGTGTTACAATACTGAGTTACCTATTATAAGTATAAGTAACATATTACATGTTATGAAAAATAATATGTTAAATAGCTTTTTCTCACCTCGTGCTGACTGAGACATTCTCTCTTTCGAAGTGGAAGCGCTGTGCTTGTCTTAAAGGCTTATTATAACATTAGAATTACTGTTTATTTGTACAATTGTTTTTGCTTTGGACAAGTGTTTATTCTATAGGCCGTGAAATAAGAGGTACGTTTATTAGCTCACAATTCTGTTAATTTATTCGCCTCAAATAACAAAGCATTCAGTTTATTTTTGTTTTTGAAACATGTCGTCATGTCACTGCATGGATGACATGTGACATAATACATATATTAAATAAAAATAAAAATAATAAAAATTATTTTCTATAATAAATATAAATAAGTAACATTATCCCCTAATGCTCAGTACTTATACCTTTGGTCAAAATTAACGACACCCTCACTCAGTTTTGACCGTTCTCCATGTTCCTGAAGGATTTTATGACGGGATCTCAACCAGGAATGCAGTGAAAGTTAAGGATTGTTTGGCATGTGTTGTTCTGTAACAGAAATACTACGTGTGAAAGATGTTTTGTGCGAAAAAAGGTGAAAAATAAGGTGTTTTAAAAGATGCCTGCATTCACGTGAGCACATTTGAGAAAGCGATAGATGGAAGAACATTTAACATGTTTGTGAAATGGGTGAAGGTGCTTCAGGAATGTTTTCAGTCATACATAAATAATGAACCAGTCCATGAAACCTGCTGGCAGAGATCAAGGAATTAGACAGTTTTCCTCTGAAATATGTATGTGCCATGAAACTCTAATTGCATTATTTCATTACAACACTGTAGTTTATATATTCCTATTACACTTGTAATCACCAACGTGATTTTTGTTTAGTATTTTTGTCTTCCTGGCAAAACCCCACAATTATGTCAGCCAATGAACTTCTTCTAAACAAGCTAGTTGTTCTTAGGTAAACCATTTGTATCTCTGGTCCAGTTCACATCACAAAAGGTGAATATCTGCAACATTAACAGCCACTACCTTTTGGGAAGTCAACCTGCAAATGGTTTACACCAAAGCTATTTGAGTCTCATAACACATACATGTTGGACCCTGAGTAGCCTCAACTGACCAAATTAATGTTCACAGATGCATATATCTAGCTAAAGGCGATTTTATGCATTGGATTAAATAACATCAGATAGTGAGATTGTTCTGAGCTCTCGGCTCTGCTAATGCAAAACCTCCGTTCTTCATTTTCTGGAATTTGTCCTGCTATGAAATTCTCAGCAACTATTTAATTTGTTTGCTTGTTTTGATCATTGCATCTCAGAGAGTTAGGCATCCACACACATTAATCCTGTACTGTGATTTAAAGATGTTTTCTGGAAGAATTCAGATAAGGAAAATTAAATAATTATATAAAGAGATATTTTGAAGAATCAAAACTTGTTCATTGGTTAACTGGAACATACATGTGACCCTGGACCACAAAACCAGTCTTAAGTCGCTGGGGTATATTTGTACACAATAGTCAAAAATAGATTGTTTGGGTCAACATTATCGATTTTTCTTTTATGCCAAAAATCATTAGGATATTATGTAAAGATCATGTTTCATGAAGCTATTTAGTCAATTTCCTACTGTAAATATATCTAAACGTATTATTTGATTAGTTATATGCATTGCTAAGAACTTCATTTGGACAATTTTAAAGGCAATTTTCTTAATATTTTATTTTTTTGCACCCTCAGATTCCAGATTTTCAAATAGTTGTATCTCGGTCAAATATTGTCTTATCCTAACAAACCATACATCAATGGCGAGCATATTTATTCAGCTTCTGTGGTCCAAGGTCACATGGAGTAAAATATTAGATTTTAAATCTTGATGTTTGTCAATCAAAATGAACAAAATATATAGTGAAAATATAATTTATAATAGCTATATATATAAAATATTGGATTAAGAATTTTTTTTATTGAGATTGATTAACTGGCAGCTATTAATTCATATAGATATGTGCTGAACAGCTTGTTTTGACCATTTAATTTCAGAGATTTAGGTATTCACACACATCAATCTTGTATTGTTACTTCTAAGCTAAAAAATAGGTTTTCTGAAAGGATTTTGGAAAAGTAGAAATAAATAATTATATAAAGGGATAGTTTGAAGAATCAAAAGAGCTAAAAAATACTAGAACAAGAGTTTTTCTTCCTCCATTTATCTCTCTCTCTCTGTGTGTGTCTCTGCTTGAGTGAAGGTACATTTCAGTCAGCCTGATCTCCTCTCACTCACAGTACAATGAGAGCTGCGCCCATAATGGCTGCTGAAATATCAAGCTACGGGGGGAAATGAGAAAGCAGCATCTTATGGGCTCATTCATCAAGAACTAATTGAGGCCTGGGTACTCTCAAGTGCTGATAAAAACGGAGGAGTATATGTGTGTGTGTATGTGTGTGTTTGCTTTTGTGTTTTTAGCTGGAATGCGAGTGTGTGTGTGTGTGTGTGTGTGTGTGTGTGCATGCATTTCTAGTGAAGAGCAGAGGAATTCTGCTCCACAAGAGATGTTTTCCTGGTGGAAGTGACTGCGTGTGTGGCGGAGTAGCATGCAGGCAGAGGACCAATGGGGTTGCGGGGGGTGCGTCGGTAGCTCTGCATACTAAACGGGTCGGAGGCTACGGAGGGAGTGAGGGGCAGCATTAGACCTGCTTCACTGGACCTCTCATCTGGGGCTGGAGCTATTGTGCTCTACTCCACCTCGCTGTATTGATTCCACCAGTCGGGAATTCTGTCTCTCTCTCTTTTTCTCTGTCTTCCCTCCCTGTTTCCTCCTTTTACACTCTCATTTGCTCTCCGCCACCTTTTCCTTTTCCTTCCCCTTCCTATTTACCTGTATCACTCTCTTTCTACATCGCTCGCCCTGGTTTTTCCGTCTCTTCCTCCAGGGCCGTTTGACAGCAAGTCTTTGGAGCCTGAAGGATCATGTACACACACATCACCTCTAGCCACCTTTCAGTCGATGCTTATTGATTTTGATATTACAATGAAATATATTATTTTCCCTGCGCTGGCCACTCTCGATCTTTTATTCCTCCATCCCTCTCTTTTCCATCTAATGTAATCAAGAACCAAAACTGTTCCATGTTCCTCCGACTCAATCGAATTTACCTGCCTCTTGAGTATGTGTGCTCGCACATACGTGTGAAGCGAGGCGATGCGTCAGGTGCAGGTGTGTGAGTGTGTATGCATGTGCTAATGTGTAAAATGTTTTTTTTGTGCAATTTTAAAAGAAAAATGCTACCGTTAAAACCTCTTAATTGGTTAACTGGAACCATATATGGTGAAAATTTTTGTTGGAGTAGAAATGTCAGTAGGTGTAAATGATTAAAGCAGTTATCTATTTTAATGCTATCAGTACGTACATTTGATCAACTTGAATTCATAATGTGGCTTCTTTGTTCTTCTTGTCGTAGTTTTTTAATATTATAATGCTTATTTTAGTATTTAAGATGGGTTGGTTTAATATCTATCTATCTATCTGTCTGTCTGTCTGTTTATTTTTCTTTATCATATTTTTTACAGACTGTAAAATGGTACACATTATTACAGTATTTTAAATACATTTATTTTTAACCATATATTCAATTATAATTGTGTGTGTTTGACTGGGAAATTAGCATGCACATGGTTATAGAGGCTTGTGTGTCTCTCGGGTATATGTTCTAATGTGTCTGTGTGCAAGTGAGACTGTTTGTAAAGAGTCTTGAGTGTGTGTGCATGCTAATGTCTTTCTCTCTCTGTGTGTGTGTGTGTGTTTGTATGTATGTGAAGTGATTGTTTGTTTGTATACAGCTTCAGTTTTTCCATCACTAGGTCTATTATGTCTTGAATTTGATATTGATCTGATTTGATATGATGTCAATATGATATTGACTTCAAGTCCTTTTCCTATTGGAAGAGGTGAGTATTCATACATATTAATAAGCTGGTAATTTAATAAGCTTTTGGCAATTGTGTCATTTAAGTTAAAAATGAAAAGTAAAATCTAAACAAATCTTACTTTAATAACTAGTGACTGTTGCTGTCACTGCTTTTGCAATGGTGTATTGTTACACATCATAATTATATGCACAAGGGATAGATTAATGAACAGATTAATCAGCTAATGTTAGAGAGAGAGAGCAAGGCATTTTTTGTTTCACATTGTCTGTGTGGTAAGAAATTTCTCAAACACACATCAGTGGGGTGTAGTCGAATTTTGGATTTGGGATTTCAGCCCAGTATAGAACACCATTTACCTTACACTTATCAACAAACAACCAATAATATATTATATATTAACATACTATAAAACAAGGACATTTTTATATGACCAAAATGGATGATGTCCAAGTGAGCTGGGCTGTAATTATTTATATAATATACTGTATAATTATTACTATAAAATAAATATGGTAATTATTCTGTTCATTTTCAGTTTGACCCATTCAGGCTGATTTGTGGACTGGTTGCATATGACTCATTGATAGTCATAAGGAGGCTTCCTGTCATGTGACTTTTTGCCTGTACAGTGAGCTCAAGGTAAGCTGCCTCTCTCTGAAACTTCATCCAGTGGTGTTTCTGTACAATTGTATTTATTTATTAATTATATATTATTTATATTAATTATTTTTGTCCTGAGAGAAAGGGGAGTCTGTTTCTCTTTCCCTCTCTGAGGAAAAAAACCTGACACACACACACATATGCTTGTATTGATTTGCTACCGTGCTTTCACTGCGTGTCTGTGCCGTACATCTCTTAGCTGCAAATCATGATTCAGAACAGGATCGGTACACACAAAGACACCCGCGCAGAGACTCGGTGGTGTCAGTGGGAGGTGTGTAGTCTTAGACTAACCTCCGCCCTTCGGGATATGACACTGGAAGACAAAGTAGGATTATCTTTTCTTTCAGATCTTCTGTTGCAAAGCCCAAACAAAATAGCAGCTAAAGACAAATGGTTTAATCAGAACAGACAGTCCAATGGTTGAGACACATTTCTGTGTCTGTGCACTTTGGAGGTAACACTGAGTCACTGACACATGTAGGCAAATGGGGTGGTTAGTCTAACATTGACAGGGATGTAAGGAATCGAATACTGTGTGTTATAATGTGTTCCATAGAATGTTGTGTTGATTTCATGAATTTGTGCATTTTTTTATTATTTAGTCATATAATTAAGAAATCATGAATTATAATTTTTATGGTAACTATATATGTTGCTCTGCAAATTTTAAGGTGTTCTGGAATGTTTTCTTTATTAAATTGCCTTTTTTTCCATGTTGCAAGTTATGGTTGGTTGTTAGGATGTTGTTAGTTTTTTTTCAGATTCAGAAGTGTGGGGTCAGTAAGATTAAGATTAAGGGCGTGTGTGCGTGTGTGTGTAATATATATATATATATATATATATATATATATATATATAGAGAGAGAGAGAGATCAAAGTAATCTAGAAATTATAAATTTTATATATATATATATATATAAATAAATATAAGAGATCAATACTGTTATTCAGCAAGGTGAAAGTAAAGAGATTTATAATGTTACAAAACAGTTATATTTCAAATAAATTCAGATTTTTATCTTTTGGTCATAAATCCAGAAAATGTATTTATTTTAAATTGTAATAACTCACACACAATATTACTTTATTTGTATTTTTGATCAAATAAATCTTACTGACCCAAACCTTTGAACAGTAGTATATCTCATGAACTGATACGTATTAAGATTAATATTTCTCTTAAAATTCAAATGTTGTGAGTATAACACCAATAGAGTAAGAAAAATAATGTTTTTATATTTTCTTTGGACTAAAGTCTTCTTGCTTAATTTTCAAGTAAAATCTCAAGTAAATTAATCTTGTTATTTTGCATCTCAAGTAAATTGATCTTGTTTTGGGAAATATATATTTTTACTGGAAAGCAAGACAAATAATGATAATTCACCAATAAACGAGAAGAACCTCCAGACTACATCACTGAAGTGTGATTGTGTGCATTCACGTGTGCTTTCACAGCTCATTGGCTGTGTTGTGTTTTGGAGGAATGACACTCGCCGGCCACGTAAAAATTCTTGTGATGGGGTGATTGTCGGAGTCAGCATTTTCCCCCCCCTCTGTTCTCTTCTCCTTCCTCCCACCCGCTGTTTAATCCATCCAGCTGCTGTCACGGCAGGGGAGCAGCCAATCTATCATGCCATCGAGACACATTCTTCTCACCTGCTCTGCGCCGGCACCGTGCTGTACCGGCCCTTTAATGAACAGCCAACATGATCCTGGCTGACAAGCAGGAAATGGATGCAATAAAGATTGTTTCTGCATGCTCTTTGCATTCCTGATAAATCACCTTACTGTTCGACAGACACCAGCCAGTGCCGTGCACAAATCTGATTTCACGCAGAGAGAGAGAGAGAGAGAAAGACACTGAGGGAAGGGGAATCAGACCAGGAGGGGTCAGTTCAATTTAAACGCACACTGGCTCGGACACGGAGCGCATGCGACCGCTGATTGCATGTGTGTGAGGGGTGGGAAGTCCTGTGTGATGGACCCGTGACACACCTTGCACCTCACATCATTTCTTTGGATGCAGCGGGCGGCTGCATTTGCACACCTGCAGCTTGAAGTCCGGGTGAGGGGTTTATTCAGTAATGCAGACCTGCTCTGTCCGCTTTACTCTCTGCAGCTCTGCGGATGATACAGTCACAATGCCGGCCCTGCAACCTTGGACACTGCACTGTAATGAAAGATGAAAGCAGGAGAGGGGCACGCAGGGCGGAGAGAAGAACAGGGAGGGGGGCGTGAGGTGTGGGGATGTAGTGAGAGATGAGGAAGAGATGCAGATCTCTGGGCGGGTAATTTATGATCTAATCTTATGCAGCCCATGCCTGCTGTAAGTCACACTAGGAGACAGAGAGAGAGAGAGAGAGAAGTGGTGTCTAAAGAAGTAAGGTTGTGGAGTCTCTGAATCTTGAAGCTGAAAGGTTTAAATAGATATTGGAGCCTGAGAATCTGAGTCAGTAACTCTTTTAAATGTAGCTAACTAAGCTGT
The DNA here is from genome assembly GCA_027564155.1 of Gymnocypris eckloni scoliostomus. Taxonomy (NCBI): domain Eukaryota; kingdom Metazoa; phylum Chordata; class Actinopteri; order Cypriniformes; family Cyprinidae; genus Gymnocypris; species Gymnocypris eckloni. The sequence continues at coordinate 7,861,785 of CM050424.1, forward strand.
TTAGTGTAGGTACTAAAAAACTTGCTGTGTATTTTTAGTTCCTAACTTGCCTTAAAGTCAATGTGAATTCAAAATTGAACCTATTAACTTAATGTGTGTTCAGTGTATCAAAATGTATCTACTGATAATGCAGCTACCTTGAAACAACTTTCCTTTTCAGATGACTTTTTTTTAACCCACTCTCCTCCAATCATATGATTTATACAGTAGAAACTTCTTAAGATCCATATATATATATATATAATTTTGAATAATTTTATAGTTGACAATAGTATTTCAATGAATCTCTTTTTTTATCATAACTCAAAAATCTTATTTTTTATGCAATTCAAAATGAAAATATTTTTTAAATGTTTATTTTAAAATGTTTATTTTATTAAATGTTTTTTGTAACCCTCCCTTAACCCTTCATTTATAAATATATTTGATCAATATTTCTTCTAATTTCATAATATATACATATGTTCATATTTATATCACAAAAACATATGTTTTTTCCATATTTTTTCATATTTAAATCTTGTTTTTCAAAATTGTATTTGTAACCTTCCCTCAAATTTTCATAATAATAACAAAAAAGTCACACAGAGACCTGTCCTACAGACACCGCTTTTTATGATCCAATCAATTCCCAGTGTAGAAAATCAAGGCCCTATGTTTTTTTTCCTCATTGAAGATCCTGTCAGAAAAACATCACATTAATGGAAGTAAAATAAGTTGTGACCGACATTTCATCTTGACTTTACCTTCTCTAAAGGGTTAAAGAACTGACCTCAGAGGACGTTATTTTTCAGATTTTGTGTCACCACGGTGTCACGGTGCGCTTCCATCTTCACTGCTTACATAGCACACTAAATGCAGTTTTTTATCTGATTGTTTGTCATATAGAGCAAAGGAAAAAGTGACACAGTGTTCTTTGTCTTCCTCTGTGTGCTGTTCTCCTGAGGAGCATTCAAGGAAATTGATATTGGCAGCACTGCAGTGTGTGTGTAACGGTGGCCATTGACTGTGCGTGAGTGTGTGTCAGCGACTGGCAAGGTGGCGTGGGAGTCATTGCCACACTCTAGGGGCCTGGAGCTCATTTGAATGCATCCCGACACTATGACACCCCCCTTCACTCTCTCTCTCACACACACACACACACACACACACACACAAACAATACTCCCTCTACCTGTTTGGGCTGCCGTCATTTGCATGAAATAAGATGGAAATGGAGCCCTTATTTATTTCAGCAGAAATGAACTGTATTATTAAGGGCACCATTGTGCAAAGCAACGGCCGCTATGAGAAAACATTACCTGGCTATTTCTGGAGCGCTCCAGTCACACATACTGGCTAATTTACTCCATTCTCTACTCATACCGCTACTTTGAGGGAACTGCCTCTTGGGTGCATTCATTGGAGTGTGTATTTGTGTGTGTGTATATGGGTGGTTGTAGTGTTGAGACAAATCTTGCTTGTGTGTGGGCAGTGCCAGCATGTATGAGTGTGTGAATTATGCATTTAGGCTGTATGTTTGAACTGAAATCATCTCTAATTCCGTGACATTACCCTTTTATTAACCAACAGGTTCATTCTGTTCACCTCAGTGGCATGTGAACAGGAAGAGCACACACTCACCATTTCCTGTTGTTCCTCCTCCTCCTCCTCATTAATGCTGGCTGTTCTCTCCCCTGCAGGAATGGTTTTAATAGTACATTGGCTGAACTCTGAACTCTTGGTGGATGTTGCCCTACCTTTGATCTGATCTAGAACTGGCTTCTTTTACCTGCAAACTGACCATAATAACAGGTATGCAATCCATCACTAGATATGTTTCCATGCAAGTTGTGAATTTAATTATTGTGAAAAATCAGAATATAACATTCAGTTTTTGAATAAAGTAGTGATTAAACAATGTTAATCAAATGCCAATGGCAGGTACATTGAGACATAATAGAAATAGTCACTGTGGATGCCACGGTGGGTATTTCATTAAATTAATATGTGACTTGTGGTTTAGAGTGATTTTAATAGTGATTGAAATAAAAGTAATGTTACTTTTATGCGTGTCTTGGAATTTAGATTATGTGCATGTCTTCTTACAAATAAAATATTTATCTAAAAAATAATAACTTTCTTGAGCAAGTTTTGGAAGAAACTTTTTAAATATTTATTTATTTATTGCAATGGCCAAAACTCTGCATAAAACACATGGGTGGTTTTAGTTTTTTGTTTAGACCAGAGGTTGGCAACCTTTTTCTGCATGACATCAGGGGCAACGATTGGCATGCATGCTATAAAAGAGAAAGAGATTAATATTAAATGCATTTAGTTTATTTAGTTGTTTATTTTATAAATGTTAATTTTCCCTCATATTTAAAAGCCAATTTGGAAAAATAATGAACAAGAAAAATACAAAATTGACTCTTATGTCAAAAAGCTTGCTGACCCCTGGTTTAGCAAAAAAATATTAATAAATACATAATAAAGTGAGCGAAGGGAGCAAAATACTCTGTGCAGATGTGAATGCTTTGCCTGTTATTCAGACTTTTCTAAATAGGGACATTTCACCCAAAAATTCAAATAGTCATAATTTACTCATTCTTAAGTCATTACAAACATATGTTTATTTTTTAGAACAAAAAACATTTGATATTCTCTCAGGCCAAAATGGTTTGGTTACCAGCATTTTTCAAAATATCATCTTTTATGTTCTGCAGAAGAATTCAAATCACACAGGTTTGGAACAATTAGGATGAGTATATTCTGCCCTATCCCTTTAACATTCAGTTACTGCTGAGGTAACAAACCTCAGTTCTCAAGGGGAGATAGCATCACCTCCTAATATCTGTGCTATGAAAATGTCATTATTCAGGGAGCTATTTATAAACATAATTAAAGTTTAACTATATTACATTTACTCCGCAAGATTCTCTTTAAACTGCTGCTTCGTTATGACAGTATTTGACCTGAAGGAGAAAATTGACCATAGAAGAATAGCTACTATGGCACCCTTGTTGAGGGTGTGGTGAATACTTGGTTTGAACTCTAACACATTTCATGTACATGCTTAGAGTGTGTTTGAAGCTTTAATGTTTGACCAAGATCTACCCGCTGTGTGTGCACACACACATATGCACACACACACACACACACACTGATTTGTGGCTGTTCATTCCTTTACGGCCTTTCTAATGGAGTTTATTAGCATCTGAATAGCATTTCAGAGCATATGAAATCTGTCCTTTTTGAAGGGTGGCACTTTTCAATCTGGATCTGAACAAAATAGTCTTATTAGGAGCCCATTAAGCTGAGAACTCACATACACATTCACAAAGAATTTGATAAACATTACTTGGTGTTTTCCAAGTGAAATATAAGACATCTGTGATGTACTAATCTCTGGCTGACAGAAACAGCATCAACTTTTAAAGACATAATCTGCTCTTAGACGGCTATTGCACTTGTCTCGTTTGATGTTCTTATACGGTACACTCTTTTCTTGTGTGTGCCACATTTGTGAGCATGAGTTAGTGTGCGTATATCTATATTTATGTGTGTGTGTCTGCGTTTGCATTCAGGTTTTGCTGTGTGTTTGGGAAAGCAAAAATCTTTGCTCGTGAACAACATTTTCCATGTATTGATGTTTCTGTGGCTCTTTCAACCTCTGCAAAATTCAGCCAATATCAAGTTATTACCATTGATCAGAGGCAATGGCAGATCTCAATGTGAAGACCACTGGATTAGATGACACACAGCTAAACACCAAAGTCTTTACGCTTCCTAATGAAATATTTGTCTCGCAATTACTGTAATAGCCTAAAGCCCATACTAATGTACTGAGGCTTTTAATTGTGGGTGGACTGTTTACATGTTGTACATATTATTGTAAAGCGAGTCTTGCCAGTGTTTTGTATTTCATGCGATAATTACTTATTTACTAATTTGTCATTTTGATGATGCTGTTTTTAAAATGCATTCAGTACAGACATAATCTGGGGCAACTAGAGGTTATGTGCATTGCTTAAGGGCACTACAGTGAACGGCTGTAGATTTAAACACTGTGGGGTTTGAATCTACAGCCTTTCAATAACTTCTAGACATACAGATATAAAAAATAGGACTGTTAAAGTTAATGCATACAATGTTGATTAAATGTTTGTGTCATTGACGTGTTTATTTAATTTTATATTATAATGGTTTCATTTAGTTGTTTTTGTTGAAACAAAAATGTAATATCTTATGTTAATTTCAGAATCCAATAATAATAGTGATTATTGTATTCTCTCAGTATAATTACCAATAATATTGTGAATGTTATCCTATAGAAATGAGTTAAGCTTTGAGAATTTTGAGTTTACATTCAGGTGTATATTTATTTATTTATATTCACATTTACATTTAGTCATATAGCAGATGCTTTTATCCAAAGTGACTTACAACTGAGGACAATAGAAGCAATCAAAACAAACAAAAGATAAATAACATGTAAGTGCTGTGACAAGTCTCGGTTAGATTAACGTAGTTCACTAAGTACATTTTTTTTTTATAATACATTTGAATATAAGTTGTATTTAAATTAGGGCTGTCAGTTTATTGCGTAAACTTTATTAATTACTTAATTAAAATAACGCAGTTAAAATATTTTAACACAGTTAATGGACTGGCCCCGCCCCAGATCTGTACGTCATCTTAAATTTCATATATGATGCAGGGCAACGACTCCATAAATGCAGTTATGCCCTAAAATTCAAGATATTGGTCCAAAAATGCCCCTGTATGAGTTTTTGCCTCATATTATTTATATCATACGATAAGCGATATCACACGAGCAGGGAAAGCAGTATTACACGAGTGCTGTTTGTCCCAAATAACACGAGTTTGAAATGTGATTTTAATAAATGCACTGAATGTATGCTTGTTAGTATGTGTGTGTAATTCAATGCATTTCCTGTGTATTTTAATACAATTTGAGTGATATAGAAAATCATTTGAAATTGAAAATTGTGAATGCATTAAAGTAAAAAAAAATTTAATTGATTATTGCCCATTTACCTGTACACCCCTAATGAGTTTGTGCATATATTGATGTTTATCTGTATACCAAATGACTAAACACTCATAGGCATTAATTTGAAAACTGTTTGGTCGTGTTTATTAATAATGTCATAAGTAAAGTGTTTATATCAGCTTGCGTGCACAAGCATGCCTTTATACGTGGGTGTAGTGATGGATCGTGTCGGCTCGGTGTTTACCTAGTTGGTGATTTGGATGTGCTCATGGCAGAGGTGTGGAGCAGGCCAGGATAGATGAGGTTGCCAGGGCTGAGGGAGTACACACGGTCCTCATGCACTCCATCACAGCCCTAGCTGAGGCTCATCGCCCCCCAGAGGCCAACACTAGAGCTGTTAATGCCTTCCTTAATTACACAAACTTAGGAAACTGCCATTACGGCACAATACTGTCACTAAGCTGGTTGGAGTATTCATGTTGAGCTAGTTTGCAGTTAAAGAGTGCTCAAGAAATTTATAATTTTGAGTAATTGTGAAAGGTATGTGTACTGTATGACATTAATAGGTGTAAAGTAAAAAAACAATACAACGATACAAAGGCTATGCTCTATAGTGTAGACTATGAGTTTTACCAACGGACCTGCTCTCAGCCATGCGAGTGTGTTTAGTGCGTAATGTGTTATAAAAAGAGCTTGAGAGAGATTTGGTGTGTGTGTGGTTTGTGTATGTGTGGCGGTAAGGGACAGGAGGGGCAGAACAGAAATCAAATCACTTAATTGCTGCATTTTTCATCTCCATCTTTTGTTTTATGGCAGAGCGGGGCTCTAGAGTAGCCGCGTGTGATTCATGGTTGTCAGGCAAGCAGCGAGCAGCACCATCCCTCACCAGGCAGTGCCGGCCCTACACCACACCAGCGCTATTACCCAGATGAATATGACTGCTCTGCTTTATACTCCCCAAAGCCCGCACACCCAAGGAGCTAATGCTAACACTGAGCACAGCTTCTGGGACAACAAAACTGTGTGACAGAGGAAGTATAAACAAAGAATGCAGAAACACTAATTAAGACATTTCATGACATGATCTGCTGTGTGTACAAACAGAATAATTCATGTTTAGGATGTAAAATGGATAGTTCTGGTTCTTGATGCTGATTGGTCAACGCCTGCTAGCTACTTGGTGAGGGCATCGTATGCCACCAATGTATTTTGGTAAGCACCCCCATGTTCAAATGCTGACCAAATATATCAATTATCTAATGAACAAAATTAAATCATTCTTATTAATTTTAAGAAAGCAGATTTAATGTTTTGATTTTTTGGTTGACGTGCAGAAAAGGTAAAGTGACTTGAAGAACTATATCCAATACTGATTGAGATTAAGAGATCGATATTGATCCATATTGGATCTACATATCCATTCAAAAGTTTGGGTAAAATTAGTTTTGTAAGGTTTGTTTAATGTTGCATTTATTTGATCAATAATACAATAAAAACAGTAATATTATTACAATTCAAAACAACTTCTATTTTCCAACAGTTACATTTTTTGTAACAATGTATATCTTATTGTGACTTTTAATCAGTTTAATGCATGCTTACAGAATACAATTATTTCATAAACTATGTAATTGATAAAATGTGTAATTAAATTTAGTGTTTTAAATTATGTAGACAAAATTGTATAGAATTGTAATATTAACCGTTTATCTGCTGTATTCCATGTATTCCATGCCTCGGACTGTAAATATTAGATAATCGAGTGTGTGATTTCTGCCACAGAGTTTTAACTTTTTTATTATTTAAAATCGGCTATTTAAAAACAAAAAAAAACATACAAAATAAAAATATAATATTTAATACTTTTTTAAATGCTTGCATATCTAGAAGAAGAATGCCAATGCAAATGTATGTATTTTATGTAATAATTATAAATGTATCTTTGTTATAAAACTACAGCACTTTTATATTTTGAAAGTGACTATATTTACAATATACCACGACGTCCTCTCATGTCAATATGCACTTATATACAATATGCACGTTTTTATTTTTGTATTTCTGTAAACTATAATATCTAGTTTTTCCAAGAGTTAGCAGTTGTGGTATGCTCTGTAGCTTTGAGTCAGTCTTCAGGTCAGGTAGAATCTGCTGTGAAAGTGCTTCTCTTGTTTAAATCAATAGGCTTGTCATTCTGAGCGGTGTCCTTTTTTCTTCAGCGAGCTCAACTCTCACACACTGAGAGTGTGGAAGTGTGTGTGTGCCAGCTGTGAACGTGTACAGCAGGGAGTGCTGGTCAGTGCAGCAGCTTTCATCAGCCTAGAAAGAGAGGGAAGGACTTTTGTGAGTGAGTTTGCCTCCCTTTTGGCTTCGAACAATCAGACGCTTTAGGAGGGAGAAACCTCTGTGCTGGGTTCAGTTCCCTTCTTTTCCCCCTCTTTCACACAGCATGACCGTTGTTTATTAGCAGTTAGTAGAAGGCTCTGGAGCTTATGTGGTGAAGGATTCTTGGGCAGTTCCACACATTCATACCTGCGGTTTTCTATTCGTGTCAATGCCAGTTACTTGGCTGGCGCAGGACAGCCCAGAATTTTGTGCTATTTCACTTGTGATTTTTTTTGTTGTTGTTGCACCAATAAGCTGAGCTGTAAATGCCATGTGATTAATGATTCTGAAGTGTCATGTTAGTGCTGATTGGCTGATGGCAGCGTGAGTATGTGCACAGTCATGAGCTGTGGCTTCAAAGGCAGCAGATGAGGAGAAATATAAGTCAATTTCATGCTTTAAATGCCATCCAAAGAAATCCTTTCTCTCTCTCTCGTTCCTTCTTTCAAAAATCTCATGGAGGGGTGAGGACTGATGCTTGCTGTGTGTTTGGATGTTTCAGACTTCCTACGTAGAAGGAAAAGATCCATAGCCATCTCCATTACACATAGTTACCTCAAGTCAGTGCTTGATTCAGATTTCTGGTTTAATGAGAGTAAATGCCATTGCACACAGAGTCTGACATTTTTGTCCGAAATTTTCACATGTTGGAAAGTAAATACGACCTTACGTTGTCAATCACGTTTACACACTGCCTCCAAAACTTGTGTCCATAATACAATATGCATCCATATCAAGCATTTTGAGAGATGTTTTGACAGTTCCGAGCCACCGTACAAGCAAACGGCAAAATCCAGAATGGCGGTTGTCAAATTCATCCACTTCGTCTCGCACCACAAAGCACCGTAAAGATCCTTGCACACTGAGTTAACAGAAATTGGTGAAATTGGCAACGGATTCATTAATACTCATCGAACTCAGTGTGCAAGGTTTCTGTGCATGACGAATTTTTAAGATGATGAATACAAAAAATGCATACGAAAATTTCAGTGTCAGAGTGCAAGGATCTTAAGAGTTGGGGAGTAACTAGCAATAGTGCTAGTGAGTTTTTAGTAGCATAACAGTAGCACAGCTATTTTCAAAATAGTGTGGCTTTTCCTGTAAGAAGCTACTGTTTCCAACAATTAGGAGTGTAGTTAAAGCTAAAATGCTAAGTTACAGTATTAGTCGCTAATGTATTGTGCACACCAGTGTTGTTATTGTTAACTAAAACTGAAAAACATGGATTTTTTCAAATTCAAATAAATATAAATAGTACATGCTAAATTCAAACTTGAAAACTTATTGAAATAAAATAAAATTACTAAAACTGAAACAAAAATAAAACTTAACCTAAAATTAAAAAGAAACCTGAAAATATACAAATAAAGGCAAATTCATAATATTAATTAATAATATAACATAGCATGTAAATAATACCAAAATAACACTGGTGCATTCAGACAGTTTATTTAAATGAACTGGTTCAAAACATGATTTACAGATTTTTATCACTGCATAAAAGCTGTGAAATTAAAGTGTTCTTTTTTCTGCAGCCATATACAACATTTTATTATCAAAAAAAAAAGAAAAATAGAAATAAATAAACCTATAATATCCTCTAATAATGATAGTAATATGATCATTACATTATGTTGCCCCAATAACACTAATATTGCATATTTTATCCTAAGTTAAATGTTAAGTTTTTTTAGTTGACATTCATATAACTCTATATATACAATGTAACTTTATTCATATTGAGCTTGGCACAATATTTTGTCCTATTCTTCAAGTCATTTGGGGAGCCCATAGGATTTTGTAACAGAGAATTCAAATAGGTCAGTTCACACCATGCTTTCTACTGGTTCACTACTCTGTGCTGCTGCTTCAGTCAGAAAGAGTAGTTTCGTCCCACGTTTGGACTGTTTGTATTTTGGTGTTTGCCGTATAGTATAACAAATAATGCGGCACATACTGTAAAAAAGAAAAATGTTGTAATCACACTGGTACGGCCTGTAACAAAGTCTTAGTCTTCAACCTGCTACATCTTATTACCTACTTATAGTGTATTAAATTGCTTTTTTTTCTTTTTTTTAAGGAGGGGACATGTTAGCTTACATCTTGTCAAACTGCTTTAAATTATGAGTAGTTTGTAACTTGTCAAGCTACGGTTTCAAAGAAGCCGTTCAATGACAGTGAAACAACAAAGGCACATGTAGCTGCCCTTTGGCATACTCATACTCATAAAGGATATCACATTTCCTGGTGGAGAATGAACGCTTTTCACACACACTTATATTTTAGATTACTTTCTTCACAGTAAGAGGTTTATTTTTTTGATCCTGCATGTGTGTTTGGACACTCTTCCTTTAAATATTCATCTCAAGGTCAAAAGGAGAGAGCTTTTGATGTTCATATCATGCTCTCTAGCTGCACACTCAGTATTAGTGGATGTTTGTTATCCCTGATGCTCAACTCTCAATGTTAGTGGTTTGTGTGTGTAAGTTTGTGTATTGTATTTTCAATGTGCCTGATCCAAAATGCCATGTGGTTAAGTGGCCTGCTCCTGGGAGTCCTTATTATCCAGGCAATTCATCACTCTTTACCACACACACACAGCTGGGCCCAAAACAGCACTAATGCGTTATTTACTTCTCTCAACTGTCACAGTCCAAAAGGACCGAGAAAGAGAGAGAAAATGAAGTCGGACCAGCAGAGGACTGAATGGAGAACTTAATCAGTAGACTTATAAACTAAATCTGAGTGAGTTTATAATGAGCGGATGTGCAGCGAGACTCTACACACACTCATACTCTCAGTAATGATGAACATGTTGTCCATCTGAGGCTTATCCATGTTCTCTCATCTTTCTCGAGCTATCCCACACTCTGGAGCAAAAGCCTTTGCACTGTGCTATCAGTTGTACTGCTTTATGCTTCTGTGGAAACCATGATCATTTTGTTTTAGGATTCTTTGATGAATAAAAGTTTAAAAGAACATTTATTTGAAACAGAACTTTTATGTTATGATGTCTTAACTGTAACTTTTGGTCAGTTTAATGCAACCTTGATAAATAAAAGTATTAAAGTAAAGAGTCTTTAAACTTTAAACGGCAGTGTATGATTTATCATAATATCATCAGCATTCTAGGGTTATATAATACTTATGTGGTAATACATTGTTCTGCAATCGTTAGCTGAGGAAATAACCATGCAGCATATGTGTTCCTGGTGCATTGAGCTGTGGTGCTTGTGTGAATGATGCAGGTGTGAGTGCAATCTTTGACCTTCCCAAAAAATGTCCTGTCCTTATGTACTGTAACTATCAATACAAGAAGCAAAAAGCCCAAAAGTCAAATGTAAAGGAATTGCATTATAGCCATTTACTTTGTTTATGCATCATATATACTGATTATTAATTATCCACTTAAACATACATATTAATTATATTATTTACACTGTAAAAAAGTCCAGTATAAAACGATCAAATGACTGGCAGCTAGGGCTGCCAAAAAACCGTTAAAGTAAAATATCGAAATTGAAACAAGGAAAAATCTGTGAAATAACACCTTTAATGAAAATTTCAGTTTTTTATTGTTTTTGTACTTTATTTCAATTAAAATATTTTACTGTAATTTTACAGTTTTATAGTTTTTTTTTTTTTTTGACAGTGTATTTTTTATTATAATGCATTACATATACCAAAAACTTTAAGACCACTTATGATTTTCCATTTAATTATATATATATATGTGTGTGTGTGTTCATTTATAATGCAATATAATTTGTAAGGTTGAATTAAAAACTATGAATTTAGTATTTGGTATGGTGCTGTATGTGTTCCCCTTTTGCTTTTGGCAGTGTCACAATTTTTGTTCATTTTATTACTGACATAAACTTCTTGAATATTGAATCTTCAATATTTCTTATTCATTTTATGTCATAACTCCTTTTTTAAAAAAACTTTTGAAATCTTTATTTCCTTAGTTAGCAGATGTCTCATGTGGTCTCAGACTTTTGGGCCTCACTGGACCTCAAATGAATTTATATAATGCATCAACCACATATTTCAGAGCAACTGAGCAGCGTATGATTCGACTCTCTTTCTCACCTCTCGCCGTCATAAGACACTTCCTTATAATGTCAGCTAGCAGAGCAACAGCGCAGCATCAATAGCTAGTGTCACTCACAATGCTGTTTGAATCAGCAGCCCTGTCAGATGACTGTTGTTCTCTCTGATTTTACATGTGTCACCAACACCGACATCTGATGCCATCACTCCGCACAGCCAACCGGCACAGACGCTGAGAACACAAAGATTCACAGAGCACAGTTGATACAGGGACCTTGTTTGCTTTGTTTTCCAGCGGTTACATTTTTAGCTTTTTAGTCATCACAGTGCTTATTGACCAGAGCACAGAAAACCCCATTCTCAAGACATGCATGCTATCAAAGTTTTGGCACAGTTACAACTGTGCTCCCACAAGGCTGTGCAGTGACATTTAGCATCAAGTCTATTTAGCCCCAAAGCCCAAAGAGTATCATTGCTAATCTGTGCAGAGTTCTCCTAACAGCTGGATTCATGTTAAATCCCTGTCATGTGTGTGCTTTCATATAGGGCTCAGCTAGTGCTATATCCCCTTTGTGAGTTGTAAGCAACACCCAAGGGCTTTTTGTTTTTGTTTTGAAAAGTGGAGGAAGACAAATTATAGAACCTATTAGCTTGGAGTATGAATGATATTTATAAAACGGATAGTTCCGGTACTTGATTCTGATTGGTTGAGCCACGTTCAAAGCTGTTGTAAATTAATCTACAAATATACACCTCTTTATTTCTGAGTCTGTGTGTTTCTCGGCAACCACTTTGTTGTAACCACAACCGTTTCTGAAGAACTACTTTGTTTGGTGGAAGAATAATGTTTTTTATTAATATATTACATTTTATTTGCTTTGTTTTATTTTGTGAAACCTTGCTATTTGTATGGAATAGCGTTTTATAAAAGCAATAAGCACTGTGAAGCCATGGTTTACAGTGAAATTATTACAGCTAAGGGGGTTTTAGGCACTCCGCTCCATGAAATAAATTCACTGTAAACCACTGTTTTTTTTTTGCTTTATTATGCAATGTTTGCTCAGTAGTCCTACCCACTGAAGTCAGTTTCCACCTTCCAAAAATAAAGACTAAATCTTCCAAATGAGACTTTATTTCTTGCCATTTTATTTCTCATAATTTCAGATTTTATATTTCATAATGTGATTTTCTCACAGTTGTATCTATATTTCTTACAATGTCTTGCACCATTTTTCCCCAGTTGGGGCTTTATCTTTTAAAATGTGACTTATGTCATAGTACGACTTTGAGTTTAGCAATTTTCTGTTGTATTGACGTTTTCTATTGTAATTGTGTTTATATCTCTGATTGACTTTAGATCCTCGCAATGTCTTTATATCTCACAGTGCGACTTTAAATTTAGCAGGTGGAACCTTTTTCTCATAATTACGACTTTACATCTCATTATGTAACTTTATCTTCACATATTTTATGATCTGATTGTGGGTTTATATTTTAAAATGTGTATTTCAAGTTGGCAATTTTGAAAACTTTTTTTCTTCATAACATGACATTCAATCACAATTTCAACTTAATTTCTCTTATTATTAAGCATGAAATGAGACTGTAAAACTCACAACATGACTATAAATCTCATAATGTGACTATAAAATTGCAATTGCTGCTTTATTTATCACAATTGCACATTGCACAATTATACATTTCACAATATATTTACATCTTGCAGTGTGACTTTTAAGTTTAACAATTGCAACATCTCATAATTATTACATTTCATATTAAACACATTAAACTTTATTCCGCACAAAGTTGCACACTTTTTGTCTCCCAAATGTGTCTTTATATTTTAAAGCCTGACTTATCTCACAGTACTTTCAACTTAGCAATTTTACTTTTTTCTCATAATAATAAAAATTTTACGATGTGACTTTAAATCTCACAGTGTGACTATGAATTTTACAGCTGAGACTTTATCATAATTTTGACTTTGTTTCATTTTTATAAATCCCAGTATCTCACAAAGGGAGTTATATCTTATTTTAAACTTTCTCATATGTTTTCTATATCTACCTGATTTGCTGAAAGGCAGATGTTAAGAAGATCCTAGCTTTGCCAGCTACAGATCATAATCTTTTCACTGCAGCCAAGCCAGACTAACCTTTTTGCACCTATTTAAGGCGATTTGTTGTTGAGTTACGTCACTGTGCATCACCGACTTTTGTATTCAGCTATATTGGCAAATACATGTGAGGGTTCTTGTCAGTGGGAGGGTGAGATTTCGGCAGGGGTTGTGGAGGGCTGATTTGGGGGGGGTGCGGGGGTTCGAGGTGGTGAGTATGGAGCTGACAGGAGGTTGGATGGGAGAGAGCCTGAGGGGGGCTTGGCAGGGGGTCTGGCGCTGACCCAATACGGGCCCACTGGTCTTTGATGCTCCTGGGCTTCCAGGGCAGCTGGGGGTGGGAGTGGGGGAGAGTGAAACATGTAGGGGGGAAAAAAAAGGTTACCTGTGGATCTGCCGACCTTCAGCGCGAAGTGGGGAGAAGAGGCTTTGAAGTGAAGCTAGGTTGAAGAGCAGCATCGATCGCCAGGGAGCAGAAAGAGAAAGAGGGAGTTGAAGCATGAGATATAGATATTGAGCATGGTATAAGAAATAGAGGGGAGGGAAGGGAGGAATATGATAGAAGGTTGGTGAGGGCGAGATGACGAGACAGCACTGTAAAATAGAAGGCATATTTAGCTCTTCACTAGGATGTCGAGATATATTTCACCACTCTGGATGGATATCTGTTTTATTTGTTTATTTTTGGCCTTTTGCCACGCTATTGAAAGGTGAGACAGCGATCAGGAAAAGATGGACAGAGAGACAGCAGTAGGTTCAGGAAATGTTGTAATCCAAATCATATTTGTGCTCTGGCTAAAACTAAACATGCTGAGTTTAATCATCACAACATTATAAAGCCAATGTGAAAAATGAATATTTTGAGATTTACTAAAGATTGCATTTAACAGTGTTATTAAATTATTAAATTAAAGCTTATCTTCACGTGAGCCTCAAAGACAATCTAATTATAAAGTTAATTATTTATTTATTTAGTAAGGATGCATCAAGCAGATCAAAAGTGACACAAACATACATAAATACATACATACATATATATACATATATATATATATATATACTGTATATACAACCATAATTCCGGAAATGTTGGGAGGTTTTTTAAATTTGAATAAAATAAAACTAAAAGACTTTCAAATCACATGAGCCGATATTTTATTCACAATAGAACATAGATAACATAACAAATGTTTAAACGGAGAAATTTTAAATGTTATGCACAAAATGAGCTCATTTCAAATTTGATGCCTGCTACAGGTCTCAAAACAATTGGGACGGGGGCATGTTTACCATGGTGTAGCATCTCTTCTTCTTTTCAAAACAGTTTGAAGATTTCTGGGTATCGAGGTTATGAGTTTCTGGAGTTTTGGTGTTGGAATTTGGCCCCATTCTTGCCTGATATAGGTTTCCAGCTGCTGAAGAGTATATATATATATATATATATATATATATATATATATATATATTCTAGTTATCAAAGAATACTGAAAAAATTATCATGGTTTCCATAAAAATATTAAATATTATCAACAATTGTTCAACACTGATAATAATAATAATAAATGTTTGAATGATTTCTGAAGGATCATGTGAAACTGGAGTAATGGCTGCTGAAAATTCAGCTTTGCCATCACAGGAAAAATTATATTTTAAAATATATTAAAACAAAATATTTATGCAAAAATATTAAATGCAGCTTAAGTTAAAACTTTCAAAAACATAAAAAAACTTACCTATTTCAAACTTTTGCACATTACTGTATTCAATTTCTAAGATACAGGCAGATTAAAAATATCCCTATTGGTATATCATGCATAGCTAATTCCTCAGTAAGACAAAAGGTATTTGTGTAAGGCATATCCAGATGTGGAGAAGGGAAGGTTTTATGGTTTTACTCAGGCAGAGATCACCTTAAAGTTGTTATGGTTTAATGACTCGAATGCATGGATATAGAGTCGGAATGTCATCTCTTAATGTGCCTGAGCAGATGTTCTGAGTGTTTGTATGTGTTGGGGGAAGCGCTAGAGGAATAAAATCAGTAATGCTGAGTACTGGAAGTCTGGCTGTGCAGGAGAAGATCAGAGACGTGCTGTATCCAGGCTCCCCCTCCCTTCCCTGGCTTCACAGTTCTCTGCACAGGTCCCTGCTGAGATATGACTCCCACTGCACACCCTGCTCCTCTCATGCTTCCAATCCTCACCCAGTCATTTTTCCATGGGAACTGAGCTTGTCTTTTGACCGCTGGTTTTGTTTAAGGGCTAGATATTATTTTGGGCATCAAGTGGTGACTTGATGACTTGATTGTATTATATTACATATAGAAGTAAACATTAGAATCAAACTATTGAATTTGATTAATATTACCAAGAATATATGCACTATATGCTTAAAAATGCAAAATCATTGAAATTGACAGTTTCACATCATAGCTTGTGAAAAATCAATGGGATATGCTTATGCATTAGCCTATTATTAGTTCATATCATAGCCTGTTTATATTATTGGAATACATGTGGAAGTTTCATTATTTCCATTTAATGTATTTACATATACAGTATATTATTTTATTGTATAATTTTCTTTAGACATGTGAAAGTTTTATTATTTGCAATTTGTATTTATTATTACTATTTTACATTAGTCTTTGCAAGTCAGTGGGTTACAGTATATGTGGAAGAGTATGTATTTGTTTGTTTATTTGTTTGTTTGTTTACTTGTTCACTTATTTTTTTCCAAATCATGACCTGTCCAAATAAATGTATTTATTTATTATTATTGTTGTTGTTTTTGTTGTTGTTAGTTCACATGTGTGGAATTTTTCATTTATTATTTCTATTTTACATCATAGTCTTTATAAGTCAGGAATACAGTATATGAGGAAGTTTCATTATTTATTTACTTGTTTGTTTATTTGTTTCACATCATGATCCATGCAAATCAATTTGATGTGTGGAAGTTTTGTTTCATTCGTTCATTGCCCTGCTGTCTGTGATTGTATTATAACTGTGGTCCCACAGTTGAGAACAACTGTTGTCTACATAAGGATTTTATGAACGTCTGCAGTGTTGCCCTCTTCTCAAAGTCTCTTTGCTTCCTAGAGAATTCTTAAGTGTCAATCAGATAGCTTCTAGAGCTGAATGTTTTCATGGCTTTAGGATCTCTGCTGGGATAAATGGCCACTTGTCCGGTCCGTCTCTGCGAGACAGTCTCTTCTCAAATTAAACAGGCAGCAGCTCAGCTGTGAGCATCAAGAGCGTGTGCGAGTGAGAAAAGGAACCGAGAGAAAAAGTGCTTTTAAGGAAAGGGCAATTTCCCATTGTAATCTGGGAGGTTCATTACTCTCTTTCTTTAGCTCACCTCACCCCTGCTGCCCTCCAAAACCGTATTTCTCTCTCTCTCTTACTCTCTCTCTTTAAGCCCCCTCCAGCTGTGCGTCTCTCTCTCCACGCTCCAGGCCTCTGCCCATCTCCCTATTCACACCTCCGTCCCTACTCCCTTAATTATGATGTCATCTTTATGGGACTGTCACGGCAGGGTGAGATAAAGAACGAGGCGCTCGGCAGCATGTAAAGCACTGTAGGGTGTCTGGCACAGATGGGCACGCCGCAAAGAGAAGACTCCATTTTAGACGGATGCTTAATTACTGAGAGAAGGATTGTGAAAGCAGAAATGAGAGAAAGACTGAGAGGGAGAGAGAGAGAGACAGAAGGGAGTCTGGGGTGGAAAAGGGGGTTTTGGTGGTAGATGATTTTTCCCACATGCAATATCAGCCTGGCACTTGCTTATCTGCGCTATTTATTTGCTAAAATGAAAAATATGAATTTTTAAATGCTATCCAATATCTTAGCTTGATAAAACTGCTTTAATGACTCAATTGCAGCTAGTTTTGGCATGTCATGCTCAAGCCGCCTGTCTTTTGTATACGTTAATGTCAGTTTTCTTTCAGTCTGATTGTCTTCTACCAATAGGGTCACTTTCGGAGCACATGCGGCTTCTGTAACCCCCTGTTAAAATAATTGATTTCGCATTGAAAAGTTGCCAAACAAAATCAAGCAAATTGTATGTGCTGGCTGAAGGTGTTAGCGTGAGATTTTAAGATTTTGTTGGGGGTTGCGTAGTGGGATGGATGCTGCTCCTGCCCCGGAGTCAGTCCTATTTAATGGACTGCCGTGAAATCATAATTGCGTGTTTATGAACAAACCAGCTGGCTGTGGCAGAGGGTAATTATTTTCCTCCGTGCTTATGCTCGCCGTTCATGTGTGAGAGTGTGCCTCATTGAGGTTACAAACTGAAAAATAAAACATATAGAAAAGGTTTGGCTCTTGTTGCTTAGGTTTTCATTTGTTTCGCTCTTTTAATTCTTAAAGGAATAGGCCATGTTAGTACAAAGTTAGGCTCAATCAGCAGCATTTGCGGCATAATGATTACCACAAAAATGAATTCCCACTTCTCCCTCCTCAGAAGAAATCTCTGGGTTACGGTGAGACACTCACAATGTAAGTGAATGGAGCCAATTCATAAATGTGCCCCTGGACCCCAAAACCATCATAAAAGTAGAACAGATATATTTGTAGCAATAGCCAACAACACATTGTGTGGGTCAAAATGGCAAAAAAAAAGATTCTGCCTAAAATCATTAGGATATAAAGTAAAGATCATGTTCCATGAAGATAATTTGTACATTTCCTACCATAAATATATGAAAACTTAATTTGTAATATGCATTGACTTAAGACATACAAACTTCATTTGGACAACTCTAAAGGCAATTTGCTATTTTTTGAACCCTCAGATTCCAGATCTTCAAATAGTTGTATCTTGGCCAAATATTGTCCGATCCTGACAAACCATACATCAATGGAAAGCTCATCAAAAAATAAATAAAAAAGAATTGACCCTTATGACTGGTTTTGAGGTCCAGGTTAAATGTTTCAATCGTTTAACAACATGCATGTTACAATTAATTTAGTATAAAAACAATCACTTACTAACCTTTTCTATGTAGTTTTATAACTTTGACATAATGCTACAAATCCTAAAATGCCTATAAAAATTATTTAAACACTGAAAAAAAATTGATGTAGAAAAATGTCCCTCAAATATCTACTCAATTTTATCATTACAAAGAAATGGCAACTAACACATTGAATAGTTTTTTCTTGTAAAAACCTACATTTATTTTCTTAAAATCATAAGCTTCACATTTCTGCTTTTAAATGCTTCAATAATTGGCACTATTTCACGGCAACCTCGATTTTTCACCACAACAACAAAATTGTGGCAATTCAAGATTATACCACAAATACTATCGACTGAGCATAAATTGTATTGAACCACAAATATTTATTTAAATCTTTCCTTGCCTACCACCAATTAATCTACTACAATCTCACCCTTCATCCATATTGCAGCCCTAATGAATCCCACCTTATGCATTTACCCCCATTTACCGGTTCCATTTAAATGCTGTGTGCTGAGAGTGAAAGGGTTAATTGGAGATCTCGCTCGGGGGTTAGTTCGATGACTCTCTGCCCTTATTGGCATTGGCGGTGACCTGCCGTTGACTTGTCCACCACAGCCAACACCTCCCCTGTCCAGCTCTATTGATGGAAGAGCCATCCTTTGGGAGCTTTCCCTGACACTGACCCCTAGCTCATATGTACTCTCCACATCACGGCTGTCTCCAACCTGAAGACACTGATGGATGTTCGCGGTAGAAGCATCCTGACCCACCACACACTCTCTTTCTTCCTGACACCAGCCTAGAGTTATTGGCAGGCCCGTATCGATAGTGCCTTTGACCTGACACTGCTCGGCCCATCGTGTCCTAAATCACAGCAGATCATTACAGATGCATGACAAGTTGACGCCAACTTGGGGCTTTTGTAGAGCTACATATGGACCTTAGGTTTGATGCCATATTTTATTTGATGTGAATGAAAACGAGGGTGTCAGGAATACTGTAGAGTCTGTTAAATAGAGATTTTATGAATCTGATGATGGGCCATTTATCCCTACAGAGTTTATTAAGGTTCTAAAGTTCTTTTTAATGCAAATAGTTATTTTCTTGGGAAGTTATTTGTGCACTGTAAATTGGAAAGCCTTGTTTTTAAACACAAAAATATAGTACAACCTGTACATATGTAGTTTAGTCTGCTCCTACATGAATTTCCTATTATTAAATAAAAAAAAATGAATTTTTTTTTTAAACAGTCCAAAAATATATTCCCATGCATTGATTTTTTTTTTTTACATTTATTTTATATTTATTATATGCATTTTAATTGACATTTTATTTGCATGTATGTAAGTGTGTGTGTATATATATAAAGAAATAAAAACATAAGACATTTATACAACATTTTTTAAATGGAAATATTTTCATATAATTTTATTTTGTTTATTTTTGGTCTAAATATGTAGCATGTGTGCATGTATTGTATATGCATGTTACACAATTTTATATTATACAGTGTAAATATAATTTTGTATTTATTTATTGTTCTTGGAACATTGCTGCAATGAGATTTTTAGTTCTTTGTTGAACAATAAGCTTGATGTCAGCAGCGGGTGATTGAGATGCATTCAGTGTGTTTGGATTTGATTAACGGCATTTAAAGCACTCAGCATGCTTTTTGTTTTAATGACTTCTTTGTCGCTTAGCGCGGTAGTTTCCTGCCACACTTGCAGCACGTCCTCAAGGCTGTGTTTTTGCTCGTTTCAGGTTCACGTGTGTATGTGTGTGTTCCCATCAGTGTGTCTTCACAGCGCTTACAGGCAATGCCTTTTCACTACCTCCGACGGCAAAGCTCAGTGATGCACGGTCACATGCGCACACAAACTCCAACACACACTCACACGCTATCTCTGTTGACAGGGGAAATTGTATGAAGAGCTTTTAAGGCAATTAGTGCATTGAGCAGAAGCTTTTCTTCTATTCATACTTTTCATTAACAGCTTCTTGAAAAGGAAAAATTAGATGCTGATATTGTCATCACTCCTGCCTGCTGAGAAGAGGCCTTCTTTAGCTCATATAGTCTGTATGTGTGTGTCTTTGTGTGTGTCTATACATATAGTTGTGTGTTCAACATGAGTAAAGAGGATATACTGCATCTGTTTTTCGGTGCGAATTAAAAGCACATAAAAAGTGTATTTACTCAAAGCCACAATTGCATTCAGACTGTTCCCTAGAGCATGCTTTGCTGTGAAAGATTGTTTGCGTGCCCATCTACCTTATATCGTATCCCCTTTGTGTGTTTGTAATCTTTTTAGAGGTTTACTTAAAGATCTTTAAGGCTGTATGAGTGCAACCCGTTTAGTCTAAATGCCATTTCAAGAGCTTTTCACTGATTATTCGGTCATTATTTACTTCACCCTTGTGTTGTTCCAAACCTATATGCTGTTTTTTGCTCAGTTAAACACAAATAATTTTTTTAAAGAATATTAACGCCTCTCAAATCAAACATGGCATTTAATTTATTGCATACAATATGCTTAAAACATACCATTTTTATTTGAAAGCTGCAACGGAGGTCAATTTATATTTTACTTTCTAGCTTTTCACACAGAAATGAAAATTTGTTTAGAAATGACTTACCCCAGGCCATCCAAAATGATTGAAGATAAGTTTGTTTCTTTATCAAATTTATTTGGAAATTTAGTATTACATCACTTGCTTACCAGTGGATCCTCTGCAGTGAATGGGTGCCGCCAGTTCAAACAGTTGATAAAAACATTACAATAATCTACAAGTAATCAAAACGACTCTAGTCCATCAATTAATGTCTTGTGAAATGAAAAGCTGCATGTTTGAAAGAACTGTCGCTTCTGGCCAGAATATGAGTCCATAATCTATAATAACATATGTGAAAAAGTCCATACCTGCTGTTCTCTCACATCAAAATCCACTGACATATTAGTTTATAACTGTTTTGGAAGGTTTTTGCTTGTAAATGGTGCTTAACCTGAGCATATTTCTCTCCTGATTCAGGAAACATTTATATTATAGATAGAGGACATTTTCAGCCAAAAACAAGTTGAAGTTAAAAATATCTTAAAGATGAATTTGTTTATTACAATTACAAAACATCATGTCTATTACTTGTGGATTATTGTGATTTTATCAGCTGTTTGAACTCTCATTCTGATGGCACCCATTGACTGCAGAGGATCCACTGGTGAGCAATTAATGTAATGCTATATTTCTACTTTTTAGGGCTTTTATAGTACTTTTGTCAAGCTTGACTGCTCTTGGTCACTCCAAACTGTTGTTATGTGAAAAATATATATGCAAAGACTGAGAGAAAGAAAAAAATAACAGCATATGTGTTTGGAACAATATGAATCTGAGTAAATTATATGAACGCAGGCATACTCCCAGACCGGTCTCACATGCCCTCGTCTCAGTGTAATGTGGAACAGAGAAACGACGCAGGGCTTTGATGAGCAGACGACTGAGGATCTGCATTATTGATGACTGACACACATTAACGACGCCAACACAGATACACGCTCATACAGCCGCGCACACTCCTCGGGGTAAGCGTGTGTTAAAACCTCTGGTTTTCTGGCCCCTCTCGATGTGTCTCACCCACTTGGGAATGGGGATGACCTCCTGGCATCTCTATTATTCAGAAGTATGCTGTATTTGATCCCAGTGCTGAATCTCACTTGCAGTCAATCATTAATGGCTGATCACGCTTGTTTTACAATTGCCTGTCCACATTATCAACGCCTCTGAGGATTTCACTGTCAGATTATTAATATTAACATGTATTATTAATCAAGTAGATCAACTTGTCCTTAATACCCATGTATTAGATAAAACTGATGGTGAGATGGCTGGTACAATGTAGCTGTGAAGTAACATTTTGACAATATATAAAACAATAGCTTGGTTTTCTTTTAAGAATTTGTCACATTTTTTACATTCAATTTACAGTAAGTTATTCTCTAGATATTCATATTTCTATTTCAGTTGTTATTTATATATTTCTAAATAGTATAAGAAAGGTTTCTGCTTATTTTTGATTTTTTTTCAACACTGGTATTCAAAACTTTGTGATCTTTGATTCCTTAATATTTTTAAAAGCTGTCTCTTATGCTCACCAAGGCTGCATTCATTTGATCATTACATTTAAAGTAGTAACTACTTTGAGAAATTATAATGTTTTAAAAAATAATGTATTATATTTTAAATTGTCATTTGTTCCTGTGATAGCAAAGCTGAATTTTCAGCATCATTACTACAGTCTTCAGTTTCACATGATCCTCAGAAATCATTCTCATATGCTGATTGGTTGCTCAAGAAACATTTCTTATTATGATTTTATAAATAAATTGGTAAAACAAATAAATAATACGCATTTGTTTTGTGTAATATTTTGGTGAAAACTGTGATAATTGTTTATTTTTGTTCTTTGAGTTAAAAGTATTTAATAAAAGTATTGTGTAGCATTGTAAATATCACTTTTTAAATGTAATTAATTGTTGTGAAAAAAAAGTTTTAACTTTAGTGTATTTAAATGCAAAAAAAAAATCCCTTTTAATGTAAAAGGAAATATTACTCATAGCAATTACATTTACATGTGTGTGTGTGTGTGAGTTAGCTAGTTAAAGTAAAGACAAACAAAAACCTAAACTCAGACTCTGGTCTGAATTTGAAACTAGGTTGGTCGAAATTGGAAATGGTTGTAGAAGATATGGGCTGGTGGTAACCCAAAGGGCCTAGGGTCAAACCCCAGGAATGACCCATTAACTGGAGAGATGCCAATGTGACCTTGAGCAAGACACTAAACCTACTGCTGCTCCGAAGGGAACCTTTTCCAGGCTAAGTTTACTTGTTTTGGATATAAAACATCAGCAAAATGTAAATATAACCAAATATTAACTGCAGTAGCTGAAAAATGTTTTTAAATAGCCCAGAATTCACACATTCAGTGTCTAAACACAACGTTTTTTAGAACTTGGTGAAGGTTTCTTACAGAGTAGGGGCTAAATTGGCAAGGCAGAAAGTGTCTTTACAGTATATGGTTTGCATTATCATGAATGGTTCCCAACTTCAAAATCACACACCAAAAAAAGTGTGAGACATTTTATTTTGTCCTTTAAGAATTGATCAGATTGTGAAAAGTGAGCTTCACATGCCAGAATGGAGCCAGACTGACGTATGGTTGCTAAAACAGGTTAAATACTTATTTGGCTGTTGGTAAATATTATCCATATCATATTTTGATTAAACATTACAAAAGGAAACTATTTTGTGTGTGTGCTTGAAATTAAATATACTGATGAATCGTTCTCAATATGACCAGGAATATACATTTTACAAAGTGACTCTTAACTTCAAGCTAGTGCAAAGTCCATGAAAAGCTGTCGACAAATACTATCAAAGCATATTATCTACATAATTATGACCTCAATGAACCTGTTTAGAGTAACTTCTCACCTGTAAAAGTTTCACACACCGCTAAACAGTCTAAAAATGAATCTCACAGTGTAAAATATCCTCAGAGCTATGTTCTTCACACACACTGCTAGACCTCTTCTACAAACACCCCTTATCTTCCCTCTGAAGAATCCCTTTGTGCTTTCCCCAGAACATATTCCTAAAATAAAAAGCATTTTTCGAGAACGTAGTAAACAACACCTCTGTTTTCACAGTTCCACCAGGCATAATGGTTAGCTTTTTGAGACTGACGCGTACAGACCCAATAAAGCATGTGTTTCTATGAAGATGTACTCTATAAGTTCACATAGGCCAAGTGTTGACTTGGGGGGAGATGAGGATTGATAGGCTGCTTCCCAGTTTTTCTAACCTTTGACCTTCCTATCTGTTTTCCCATGCTCCATATGCCCACTCCAGGCCTTGTTGCAGATCCTGAAAAGTAAAGCCGCACAAGATCAAAATTATTCGGTGAGATTAGTGCTAGTTTGTTTTCTCTTCATACGTTGCGGGTGACATGGCCGGCGCGTGGTTGCCATGGCGACGGCGGTCGGGCTGGTATCGGTGGGTGTGTGCTAGGTGCTGATCTCCTGTACGTGTGTTTGAGAGCGGCGCTGTGCCCCCTGCAGATGTTCCTCAGCTCCCCCGTGCTTCGTGCCAGCTGCTGCAGCCCCCTTCCAGCGCCTCATTAACGGAGTGAGCCACCGCACATACATCCATAATTATACATGCACACGTCACAACACCTTAACACTGCTAATTCCAGCCTAGACTCGATTAACCACATTTATTTAAGTTGTGATGAAGTGTCCGAAGAGCTGTAACTGAGCAAGCACACTCAACGCACACACGTTTTTATTTATTACATATCTGTCATAATATTATGGTTAATGATATTCAACATACTTTTAGAAGACATTTTATAACTATTAAAGTAGTAGAAGGACAACAGATCATGATATGGAGATGGATGAATGGTGGATTCGAACTCAAGTCACCTGTATGAGCGCCATGGCTCAATGTGTCAAAGTCAAAATTTAGATTCGAAGAACTGGCTACCTTTCAATTTTGAGTGTGAATTTGAATTGAATTAACGCCCCTCGGGATGTTCAGTATTACTTTGACAGAAAGATGAATTCACTGAACTGCAATCATAGATTAGAAACAAATCTCTATACATTTTTTAGTGTTGTTGAGTGTTAGTTGTCCAAATGTTTAAATAAATTGTTCACCCAAAAAATGATATTGTGCCATTTACTTGTTACTTGTAAAATAATGTTACCATATTTCATTCTGATATAATCAGTATTAAACTATTATTATATTTATTCTGATAAACACAAAAAATTATGTTGAAGAATGTTGGTAAACAAACAGCTTTGGTTACCATTGACTTCCATTGTGTGGACAATCAACACTGAGACAGTTATCAAAATTCCATTGTTATTTTTTTCACAGGGAAAATCATACAGGTTTGGAACGGCATCAGGGTGTATAATGATGACAGACTTTTCATTTCTACAAAACTACACTAATTGGAGTAATTCTGAAAGTTTTCAGAGAAATAATTATTTCTAAATGAATCATGACAGTATTAACTGGTTGCCAACAATTACAAAATATTTTAAAATTGGAAAAATAAAAAATAATTTAATTCCTATTTTTCATTACAATTGCTTTTATTTTCATTTCTGGTCTATTTTGTTCCATTTTTGTTCCAAACATTTAATCATTCATTTTCATAAATTATACCTATTTATTCCCTGATATGTACTGTTGAATACATTCTTTTCCACCTAAATATCTCAGAAATTCACATTTGAATTCTGCTTCCAGTTTTCTACCTCGATTCAAATCTAATTACAGAATTGCAGTGGACTTGTTTTACTACTATTACTATAATGCTCTCTTTCCCCTCTCTCACTTACTCATATTTCTATCTTCCACTCATACACACACTCACACACGTACTGGAGATAGTTCATAATTCCCTAATTTCCGCTCTTCACGGCATGTGGAAGGTGTCTGAGATAACCTGATTTATCAGATGGGTATTGGCTGTATTAAAGCGGTGGACATTAATGGGCACATCGTTTAAAGCACGTTGTGAGACTAATGGATTTGAGAATGAATTTGTCAACATCGCAGCCATGAATACAATAGCTGAATAAAAGTGAAATGATGGCCATGACCCCGGGTGTGTTTGAAGTGTGGGCGTGAACGTGGATGTCAGAGATGTTCTTGAGGGTTGAAGAAACCCTAACATGAAATCCTGACCTCCGTTCTGGATCATGTTTATTACATGACCTGTTGAAGGAGTTAAGATGGCTACGCTTTCATCTTCCAACCTCAAACTCCTAGAATGAATTGCATTACTCTTGATCCGAGATCGGTTTGTATTTTTCCCTAAACTAACTCTGAATTTTTTCCAGACTATCCACGTCTGCTTTTTTTAATCTACATGTCATTTGCATAGCACAAGTTACTGTGGCTAATTTGATATACTTACAACATATTGGATATTGTCTTTATTGATGATGTGAAGGAAAGGTCACAGTTGCACCCTGATAAACAATGCACTTGTGTTCTTAGTTCTCGCTGTTTCTTCTTTGTAAAGTGTATGAATTAGTGTGCAAATTGCCTCTGTGTGGGGGCTGTTATAGGCCATTAGGGCGTATAGATGTGTTTACTCTGCATATGGAAGTTTTGTTTACTTATGACTGAGATGGCTTGTGTTTGGTGATGCATGTTGCCATCAGTGGGGCTGCTAGTGTAATGTTATTACAGATTTGAACATGACGCTAGCTGCTAAAAACATTATCAATCATATACGGCAATCAGGAGTGAGAGAGAAGGGAGACCGACGGAAAGAGCGAGCGATTCATTTGGAGAATATTTAGAGTTCTGACAATAGAAGAGCACAAAGGGAATCGTCACAGCGAGAACCTGCAATAACAGATGATCTCTGTTGCTGCATGTGTTCTGATGACTATTGTGCGAAGACTAATCCTTTTTGCACTTTTGCTTCTTTTTCTGGAATCTGGAAATGTTGCAGACTGGAACCTTTAACCTTTGTCCCTTCAGTGAGCACCAGAGCTCAACATGACAGAAGAGTGTGTGCTAATTGCTGTGTCATGCCACAGTGAAAATTTGGTCCCCCTTCTTTCAAAAGAAATTGTGTTTTTGTTTGTTATGTGTTTTTATGTAAGTATGTACAGCAATAATGCTCAATAATAAGCTGAGAGATAATAATATACTAATAATAAGACAGTTTAATCTTAAATCCAATAGACACGCCAGTTTTTGCCCGGTTTGATCCTTCAAACTTGTTTTTAAAAGAAGATGATTTTTGCTCAGTTTTTTGTCGGACACATTTTGCATTATAGTTTTATACTTCAGTGCAGTCGTGAGGCAATTTTAAACCGAGCAAATATAGCATTGCAGCAAGCTGAGGTACTGATAGTCAAGTTGGGTCAGGCTGGTCTTTGGACATTGAGGTCCGTTATGTTTGTGCCCCCTGTGGGAGCTTTGGTAGACTGTGCCCGGCTGAATGCTGGCCCGGTGGTGAGCAGGAAGTAGCAGGACAGCAGGGGTTCAGCGATTTCTCTGAATACTAATGTGCCACTTTACCACCGCCACACACAAACTCTCATATAACGCACGACGCACGATCATAGCTGGCTCGCTCAGATACAGATATTCAGATAGAGCCACACATAACACGCACACAGCCTTCTAGCTTTTGCTCGCACCCCGCCTCTCACAGCCAGCCCTGAACACAGATCCCTAATTATCAGTAGGCTCGGAGTCCGCCTCGGCACTCTTTAACAACACAGTGATTAATTAACAAGAGGCACAGGGGCAGGAAGGTAGATTCACCACACAGAGAGAGAGGGAGGAAGGGAGCGAGGGAGGGAGGGGGAACTGTGAAGGCTAACTGTTATTTTTACGGTCGAAGCTCGAGG
Source organism: Gymnocypris eckloni scoliostomus (assembly GCA_027564155.1). Lineage (NCBI taxonomy): Eukaryota > Metazoa > Chordata > Actinopteri > Cypriniformes > Cyprinidae > Gymnocypris > Gymnocypris eckloni. The sequence continues at coordinate 7,889,747 of CM050424.1, forward strand.
TACAAAATTACATGGAAGTAAAAGGAAACTTGTTATTTTTAGTCCACATGGTCTGTGTCGGTACCAAGGGTGTAAGTTTGGTTTAAACATTAAATATCATTGAAATTATATGCTATACCATTTGTTTTTAAACAGTCTTAGAAAGAACACACACATTCGTGTATATGTTTATGGAGTATCAGATTTATCTATATTCATAAGTATTCACACATGGTGACTGCGAATATAAGATTTTTTATATAATTGTTTGTATTGACAGCATATTAACTGTGAGAATAAATGTATATTTATTATGTTTATTATTCAATTGTATTAAAAATCTAGGTTTAAAAATACAATAAAATACTTTTTAAATGTCTAAAAGCAAATTGATTTTGAATTTGGACAGTTTTTTGGTCTTCTTGACATATTTCCTATGTATCAAAAGGCTCATCCACCTTTTTTGCTCCACAGCCACAAACCATGATTACTTTGGTCAGTTGCGCATTACAAACCAAGCAGCTTTCTCTAGTCACTGAATTAAATCTTTTGGCAAATTTGCTTGATCAAATTAAACACACACACACACACACACACACACACACACACACACACACAACACACACACACACACACACACACACTGAAATGACTGATTTAACTGCAAAATCTTGCAGAACAAGAGTAAATGTGACCACAACTTTATTGTGGAGAACATTTGACTGGGCAAAAATCTATGCAGTGATTGCAATATATTGTATAATCAGTATTTCTGGTCAATTTTTGTTGGAAGACAAAACGGTCCATTTCAGAGTAAATGTGTATAGCTACTTTTACAGCCTTGGCCTGTATCATCGCCTAGTATTGTGTTGGTGAAAACTATCTGTATTCATTTTTCTATGGAAGAGAAGTATGTGCACGCACAGTTGCTCTACTGTACGCCTGAGGTGGGGTCATCTGAAATTAAGACCCCTCTATTCATCGTCTGTTTAACTCCGGTTCACCTTCAACTACCATTGTAGCTCATAATGTTTCTGCCACTTACACCTCTGTGTCAGCATGTATGTGCATGTGTGCATAAAATTGTGTCTGAGGCAAGGTGAAAGTGTGTGCTCAAGGCAGCTGAAGTATATATAAAATCACCTGCGTGTGCTTTTGTAAGGTGTTGAGGAGGTCATTAGCCTTTCACAGGCAACACAGTGACACACTCAAACACACACACACTGCAGCGACGGTTATCATTAACGCTGTAGTCGGTCATACAGGAGCCACATCTTCTCTGGTTCTCCTCATTTCCTTTCATGCCACTCTTTTTCCTTCCACCAACTAGATTAAAGTGTCGACATCCTGCTCAAAGCTACAGCACAGTTGATGCTGATGCTCACTCTACATATTCAAGTGCACACTAGAGTGAGCACTCTGAAGACATGGTGTGTAATCAATACACATTGCGATGTTCCAGAGGGATTGTGGATGTTATAAGCGCAAAGCTGGTTTATGCTTTACTTGTTTGATCTACCACTCAGTCTGTTGTTATTTTTTCATTATAGTCATAGGTTTGCAAAAAGTATAATCGATCAATTTTTATTGGATTTGCATATTTTGTATGTTCTGTTAATTTTTATTCTTAAATGTACAGACATCCCAGCCTACAAAAATTTATTTCAGAGAGGTAGCATTAGAGTATCACACCATTAGTTTAGCAATATGCTCAAATTAAATTTACTGAAATCAATTGAGTCGAGCATCCCACGTGGAGAGATTGCTGCCTATTTTTAGGAGGTCAGGAAGGAAGTGAAGTGTAGCTCCAAATGAGAGCCACAAAGCATGATGTAGATAATAGATAATAGCAGATGTCAGAGTGGTTACATGCATGTAGCTTGACATTGCCAGAGTTTTGACTTAATTAGCAAAAGCTGCGTTTAAATTCGCATACTATCTGAAGTACTTCTTTTGAAAAAGTAATTGCAACTGCTTAAAAAAGGTGCGTTCTATATATAAACGTGTGTAGTATGAATGCAATCAATCCAGACGTACTACATTTGCCATGATGTCATTGTCACATGGCCTGCCATTCACAAATCCTTTCCTTTGGCCTCATGGGATAGTAAAGTGTACACTGGTTGCATACTTCAGAATCTCGGTGGAAGTAGTTAGTCATGCATGTACTTTTTGCCTACTGATTTGTGAATACTGTGAATTTGGACATGCTGCTTTTCCCACATACTTATTTTTCACCTACTTCTAAATGGTTCTCAAGGGGTCGAGGGCCCATGAGTCGGTCTTCTTAAAGGGATAGTTCAGCCAAAAATGAAAATTCTGTCATTAATTACTCATTCATCATGTCGTTCCAAATCTGTAAGACCTCCATTTCATCTTCAGAACACAAATATACAAAGATATTTTTGATTAAATCCACAATTTCTGACCCTGCATAGACAGCAATGCAACAGACATGTTCAAGGCTCAGAAAGGTTGTAAGGATAACGTTAAAATAGTCCATGTGACATCAGTGGTAGATCACAAATATCTTAATTTGTGTTCGGAAGATGAACGACGGACTTATGGCTTTGGAACAACATGAGGGTGAGTAATTCATGACATAATTTTCATTTTTGGGTGAACTATCCCTTCAAAACTTCCAAGGGGACCTCAAGATGCCTTAAAGTGTTTTAAAATAAGACCAAACAGCTATAAATCTAAATATTACATTTTAATTCACCCACTCAACAACTCTTTTTGTATTTGAAGAACCATGATTTCCACGTACTTTAAAAACCTGAATGTCTAAAGAAGCCTTGTTTTAACACTGTGATTTTTACACCTGAAATACTGCATGTGCATTTTTATAATGAATATATTTTTTCAGGTAGAACTTGAGGCACAAATAAAATACTTAACCCTTATCCAGTAAATCTCAAACAACTGAAAAGTCATGGGGGCTTTGAATAATATTGTAGAAAATGGGATCCTTGGATTCAAAAAGATTGAGCACTGGTCTAGATGCATTAGATGGTCAGTGAATGTGCAATTGGTGGTTTGTGAAATGCTATAGGTTTAAACTATTGTTCAACATTTTCTTGTGTTCCTTGTTATCTGCCTCTCCCTATAATTTCTTGTTCTCGCACAAGTCTCATTTAAAAAATAAAGAGAAATGCAGCTACTAATATTCCTGCAATCTCAGTTGCTGACTTGCCTAATCTTTCCACTTTATAGGTATTGCTCACACAAATATAGAACAGATGAAGAATTGTATATGTGCTCCTTTTATGGTCAATCGCAATATATCTACAAATTCATGCCATTTCAATGAGAAGAGCAACTAGTTGACCCTTTAAGCTCAAAATTCATAAGGTTCCACATAGCTCTCACTCTTTTTTGCATAGAACCCTAGTGTCTCGTTATTTGGCTCAACACATTTCCACTGCGATAAAGTCTGCTGTTAGAAAGGCACAGCTGACACTGAGAAATGAGATCTGTGGCGTGCTCACACACACCATCTCATCCAATCTCGTGCCATGCATCAAACAGCACGACGACCACCAGACACCACTCCATTTCTGTCACTCGTAATCTGACCACCATTCTAAAGATCAAAGCCAAGCGACACAACATTTTATTTGTTGTTTTCTTTCTCTCTCAGCTAAAAGTGTTTATTGATTGTTCAAACAAACAGTCTTCGCTACTGGGCAAGAGACGGGTGACTTCTGCATGTCAGACATGGGGGGGCTGTTTTATTACATGATAACAATAGATAAATAAAAACTCAAATTAAATGTATGATTTATCTTTGTATTCCTGGTTATATGAATGTTTGTGGTCGTTTGATGATTGAGGTGTGCAGAAAGGTTACAATTACTGAATCTATAAAGTCTAGAAGTCATTAAAGTTCATTACAGGATCTGAACCTTTATTTTACCTATAATTGAATGTTGCTCTAATTACTTTTATATTGTCTGTTTTGTGTGGCATTCTCTGAGAAGCAAGTAAAACAGGTATACTTAATTTATCTTTTTTTTGTATTCAATTTTTTTTCTCTTTTCCATAGAATTGATTGTACACTGCATATATTAAATGAGGATGTTTGTCACATTATGATAATTATGCTTCTCCTTATTAATTATACTGAACAAAATTATAAACACAACACTTTTGTTTTTGCCCCCATTTTTCAAGAGCTGAACTCAAAGATCTAAGACTTTTTATATGTACACAAAAGGCCTATTTCGTTCAAATATTGTTCACAAATCTGTCTAAATCCGTGTTAGAGAGCACTTCTCCTTTGCCGAGATAATCCATCCACCTCACAGGTGTGGCATATCAAGATGCAGATTAGACAGCATGATTATTGCACAGGTGTGTCTTAGGCTGGCCACAATAAAAGGCCACTCTAAAATGTGCAGTTTTACTGTATTGGGGGGGCGGTTACTGACCGAAAACCAGTCAGTATCTTGTGTGACCACCATTTGCGATTTCATGTTAAATTAGTAAATAAAAAATTGCTCTGATCTGTCATATAGGCTATTAGGGCTTAAACGGATTGCAGTTGATCCTTTATATACGGACCGGCGCACACAAGCATAGAGACGTGTTTCAGACAGCATGGCATACCGAGTTGATTCCTATTTCGTGTATCCCTGCGTTTAAGATACATATGCATGGGGGTTTGCGGTTATGTCACAATACCGGAAATATTTCTGTGTTAAACCATGAAGGTGAGCCGATGGGTATCACACAAGCAACATGCAAACTTTGCACAATAGTTATGTGAACGTCTTAACTTCAGTCATGCAGAAAGTGAACATGTGCTGATAAACGAATAGACCTGTTTTAAAGACCCCATCCACAACACACCCATTCACTCCCTAGCCTGCATATGATGCATCATGAGCAAAAATCTAATTTCTGTTAATACCATTTTCTGTTCAGTGCAGCGTAACCAGTGTTGGATAAGTTACTCTAAAAAAGTAATTAATTACTAGTTACTAATTAAATCTTCAACAGAGTAATTAGATTACCGTACAAATTACTCTCTCCAAAGGAAACATGAAACGCTTCTTTTAATTATTTCAAGTTACTACATCAATTATTCTGGTCACTCTTAGATTAGAGTCCAAGTCACAGTATTAACTAATTATTAACTATGACTTTTACCCTATATACTCCTTATTAATACTTAGTAAAGTAGTTGTTCATTTTAAGTATTGGGTAGGATTAAGGATTTAGAATAGAAGCTCTTGCATAATAAGACATTAATATGTGCTTTTTAAGTAATAATAAACAGCAAATATCCCAGTAATATTCATGCTAATAACCAACAAGTTAATAATGAGAACTGGACACTAAAGTGTTATCAATATTTTTATTAACTCACCAAAATATTTAAAGTGAGAAGGGTACATAAAAAGCATGCATTTTAAGGTTACACTTAAATTTTTGATGTTAAATCCACTACTGTATTGTGTATAAATATTCTACATTCTATACACATTATTAAGTTAAATTACATAAGAAATAACTAATTTAATTACAGAAAAATAAGAGTAATCCCTTACTTTTTCAAGGGAAAAGTAATTAAATTATAGTAACATTACTGGTAACTAGTTACACCCAACACTGAGCGTAACAGACACTTGAAACAACAAAGAAGGTACAAAGGCGCCATATAATTCAGTCTGCTGAACTGCGGAGTGTTAGACTGTGGTGAAATAAGGCAGAAGAATTACAGAGGCAAAGCATGATGGGTAATACTGTAGCTGATCTCTCATCAGGTACAGGTATGCTGGATGATGGCGGTGGTGTCTGCATTAATGGAGGCCACCTCAATAACAACTCCATTGATATCTACACCTACTGCTGCACCAGAGACGATGAGACAGAGGTGTCAGGGCCTGATAGGAATTTGCTCGGTATGCACATGCACTTGAGTCAGCTTCATTCTTCACTTTGACTTGACACCAATACATCATTAATTTAATGATATTAAGAATTTTCCATTAGTTTTAATCGTTTTGTTTGGGCATGTTGTTTCTTAAGCTGGACAGCCCACCTTCTTCAAAGACCCCTGCCCTGCCATCATGGCAGTCACTCTGATTGGCACCAACAACGGCAACTCTCGACTGGTGAGAGGTTACCATGGCAACAGGGGGGTCCCTAGGGGCAAAAGCGGTAGTGAAACGAAAAATGAGTCATCTGTTGATTAGGTTAGGAAATGCATTTCAACCTTTTGCCAGTTCTTTGCCCGTTCTTCATTTGTAAGCAAAACGACAGCGGAAGCAAAAGATCTTTAGATTGCATTTACCATTGATCAGTGAGTTGATGGACCAGTTTTAGTTCCTTGGTCTTGACAGTCAGCTATATTTAACACATTCTGTGAGCTTGTTAATTAACACGCAGTCGTGTATCTGCCCTACTGTGCAGCCTGTATGTGAACAGCTACAGTTAACCGTGCATGTGTGTATGTGGAGTGTGTATTCATCTAAAGGAGGACTCACCTCTGATTTAGCTCCTGTTTGACTCTAGTCAGAGCGCGGAGAGTGTGTGATATTTACCGAAGCGTTCGGGTGGACCTAGGTGACGCCGGGTCGGTGGTATGTGTGTGTGCAGGTGTTAATTGGGGGTGAAGTGGCAGTGTGAGAGGAAAAGAGAGGTGTTGATGTTTGGACATGTGTGCAGTGGTGAAAGCGAGCCACAGGTGACATGACGCTTCTGTGACTGGAGATGCACATCCAGTGCAATCTGCGGTCTCGCCACAATTACTGTTTTTCTGTTATCTCTCTTTCTCTCAGTCTCCCTCGCTGTCTTTCACACCTATTCAGGCTTTCAAAGTGCTAAAGTGAGTGTTTGTGTTGTTCAGGTGACTGTATTCACAGTGTTGTGGCCATAACAGCCAGTGTCCTGGCTCTACTTCTGGAGGTCAAATAGATACATAACCATTGACAGGCCTATTTGTTTTTGGGTGATCTGATCTGTCAGAGCACAATATTTGTGGAAACTGTGTGTGATTACGCATTGAAATGCATTGTGATCTGATCTAATAGACACAGATCTGAAAATTAATCCAAAAATTACAATTCTGTCCTCATTTACCAGTATGTGTGTATGTGCAGTGTTTATATGTGTATGTATGTACATAAACTTTTTATTGAAATGTTTTATTCAGTCAGGACATATTAAACTGATCACACTAAAGACATTTACAATGTTACAAAAGATTTCTATTTAAAAAAAAGTGTTCTTTTGAACTTTCCGCAGTACAGCTGTCCCTGTATCATTTTCTGCAAAAAAACAAAAAGCTTTGCATGGTCGCTCAAGTGTTTTTTTTATTTTTATTGACAGCTGTGGACACGAGTGCAGTGAGTTTGGCCTCTCCAGCAGTCGGCTGAGAGATCCTCTCCACTTGAGAGAGGGAATTAGAATTGGAAATAATCTGATTCGCCCTCACAGTTTCACTCATTTGCATGCTGGAGGCGACACCTGTGGAACATGCTAATGAACGAATGAAATTAGAATAATATTTAGTTTGCATGCCTGTCCATAGGCTTGCGTGGGCAATGTGATAAGACATTGTGTTATGTCGCCATTCCATTTGTACGTTCGCACGATCATTGTGTGCATCACACACTGTAATGTGCATATCCAGTGGCTTCTTCCAGCAGTGCTTTTTTAGCCTTTGTGAAATGTGCAGAATATGATCCTCTATTGATTTTAATTGTTTATCTGATTAATCAGTTCCGCTTTAGTTCATGCAAGTATGTGTAGCACTCTCTTCACTTCACGGAGGAAGAGAGCTCTGGGTTCGTAAAATAATTATATACACAATGTTAGTTTCAACCAGCTCTATGGAGAGATTACTCACCCTTCTCTTTGAACTGGAAAAAAACAGACAACAAAATGTTGAGAATAAACAAATTGGATCCTTTAATTCTCTTTTAACCTGATGAAATGTGTGAAATTTAAACAAACGTGAAGAAAAGTAACAATCCGTATTGATGTGTATTCCTGTTACATCAATATGACAGAAATGAAAGTAAAATTACATTCTTCAAAAATATGAATGTATTAGTATTACAATAGTCTGAAAGAAAAGAAAATTACATTCTATAAATTGGAAAAAAGTGTACTTGTCTTATTTCAACTCAAAAAGTAAAAAGAGGTATAGATTAGCTCTTAAAGGTCAAAAATGTGTAAAGCAACTAATCTTTCTACAAATGTAAATAAGACAGCTTAGTGGAAAAAGTATCAACTCTAATGAACTTTTTCTAAAGAATCAAATCGGAAAAAGTTCACTTGATTACCTTTTCAATGTGAGTACAATTCACTCAAAAGTTCAAGTGGTGATGTTCACTCAAAAGTTCACAATTTTTAACGTTCACTGAGTGTTCATTTAACAACTCAATATAATTCCATGGAATTATCCGTTCAAATGTTTAGTACTAATAATCACTGGGCCCAGACTCAATGTCAAACTTAGCCGGCAAGAAAATAAAACAAACAAAAAAATAACCCCCTGTTGCAGGCCTGGACGGTGCTTGAGAGCGTTGTCGTGATCAACAAAACGCCCCTTCACTCTACTGAGCAAATATAAACAAAAGTACTCACGAGCCGTTGCTAGGTTACTTGGTCCGGACAATCCGCGATTCGCGAGGAGAGCGGAGCAGATGAAATGATGGATGAGAAACTTCTCCAGCGTTGTCAGCAGGAAACAGCGAGTGTCTCGGGAACTTGACTAAATGAGGAAATTTAGCACTGTTCAAGAGCCTCAATCTCTGGTTAATCTTCCATTTTCCCGCGATGACCGAGCTCAGTACACCATATACAAGGGCAAACTGACTCATTAAACAAACACATGACGTACAATCTCGACAGTCTCTCGATACTTAAACTCTTAAAAGATGACGAGAGAAAAACTACACTTTAAATAAAAGTGCAATGAGAATAAAAGAAAAGAAAAATGATAAGCAACACTCAGCGTGTATCTCTCAGCGAATTCTCCTCTCACTCCTTTTTTCCCCGATCTCCCAAAAAAACATGTTTTTTCACTCCCTTTAACACTCCCTCCCGGGTCCGCACAGTCCAAACTCGTATCTAGTGCCGAGCGGGTCGCGAACCCGGGATTCCCACTTAGGAGGCGGGCGCTCTAACAAGTAACGCCAAAGGCTACAGCCTCTAGCGTGCCTCTATTTGAGGTCAGGGGAGTGAGGTTTACATTGATACCACGGGCATACTGAACCTCACTCCCATCCGGGTCACGGCACCAATGTAACACCCCTCCCGGTCCGCACAGTCCAAACTCGTAACTAGTGCCGAGGTATTCCTCTATTTGAGGTCAGGGTGAGGTTTACATTGATACCACATTCACCCCTGAACCTCACTCCCATCCGGCGGGCGCTCGGGCATACACATCCGTACACAGGTTAACACATCAAGTTAGATAGACATGTGTTGAAGCCACGTTTTACCATGTACATTTCAACCAAACTATATATAAAGTCTCCAGACTTTAGAAAGAAACAAAACAAAATGTCACAATATTTCCCATTTTACCAGGGCTACATATGTGAGTAAATCAAGCTTGCTGCTAAGTATTTCTGTCTCTGCAGCACTGGATTTTCCATGCTTGTGTCCAAGTGGAGTTTCTCTTCCTCTGTGATGTTGATGGCTTTGGGCCGAACTTGTCAGCATGAGGTTCTGTTATTTGGACAAAAATCAGAGATTTTCTCTTTCTCACACTCTTTTTCTCTCTTTCTCATTCTCCACACTGTGACAGCACTGTTGATCACAGCCTTATATCCATTCACCTGTTCCCATCTCTATTTCACCTCCATCTGATTCTGTTCTCTCTGTTGTGAACTTGCTCTTTACAGATAACAATTTTCAGTTCACCATAGTTTTTCAGAAATGGCTTCCTTACTATTATTTAATATTGTTAAAGTCCCTATTATTATATATATATATATATATATATATATATATATATATTGTTGCTATTATATGTAAAAATCTGCTACGCTGCTGCTGCACATATAACATAATACTGATCACAATACTGATGCTGCACATATAACATACAGTATATGGAATAAACCCCATATAGCATACATGAACCACCCTATAGCAGATATGTACAGGTGGAGCTGGGGAAGATGGAGGTGCTGCAACTGCTACAGCAAGCATTAGCCAAGTATTTGAATGTTGAGCAACGAGCTCATTGGCGAGCTCATCGAAAAAAAAAATTATAATAATAACATCAGCTGTGCCATGTGATGAGACCTATATATTTATATATATATAAATGGTGTGGTGTCATAACCAATGAGGCTGATATACAACAATATATTAGTTTGAAGATTGAGTTTTATTAAAGCATTTTTCTGCCACTCTGTGAACTATATGAATCTGGATGTGTGAACATGAATACTTCGGTATGTTAGAGGGAGTGATATTTCAACAAGGCAAGTCTGTACCAGCCTGTTTGTGCTTGTCTGGTCATTGTCACGGGTTTACTCTTCCACAGATACTCTGCCATACACGTGGTGTATGGAAATGCAAGTGTATATCCACTACTATCAGCTCATTGTCTTTCATTCTCTTGCTTTTTTCTCTTACTCTGTAGTGATGTTCTATTTCTCTCTCTCTCTTAGTCTTTTCTCTGGGATGTAATCATTCTGTCAGCGGAGCCTTAGAGAGTAAGGCCACTCTTTAGGGATTTGACTAATCATGCTAGAATCTCATTGTAGATGCTACACACGTGCCACGCTCCGCCTCCCTAATCGCTTTTAACACTACATCCAGCTCAGCCAATCCCTCAGACACTCACAAAAACGAGACCTGCTTGTGATTTTATGTGTGAGTGTTTGTGGATACATGTCTTGTCAGAATCCCCTGCTTCTCATTCTCAATGATATCTGAAGCCTTTTCTTTCATGCATTCACAATTGTGCCTCTTTTTGTATTTCTGAGAAGGTGGTGTTGGTAATTTTTTGAAATGAAAAAGGTTAAGTGCGTTCTTCAGCCACTGTTGTTCCTTCTGCATAAATGTGCCGTCTCCACACTCACCAAAAAGTCAATAGTGCTTGAGACATGGCGCCATCATCGTTTTATCATAGTTTTTGCTAAATTACTGATATTTGTCACTAATTTTTTTTGCAGTAGCTCTTATTGTTGTGCCATCTCACAGAATAACTCATAGCTGCAGGTGTCTGTTCTGTTTTAGGTGATTTAGATGTGCTATCAACACAAGCTTAGCTAATGACTTTATCAATTAGCCCAGTCCAATAGCTACATGGCCCTGATTTCCTTTAAACATTCACCATCCGTGGCATGCTGATTTGTGTAGTTAATGAGAGCATGTTTGAGAGAGACAGAGGGAGAGAGAAAGTGTGTGTGTGTGTGTGTGTGTGTGTGTGTCAGTTTGGCCATGCAAATACTGTGTCCAATGAAGATGGATATAGTATACTGTCAGATCAAGATGATGGTCATGCAAATTTATGGACATGAAACAAGGCTCTAATTATTCAATCTGTTCCCTAATAATTATAAAAAAGAAGTCACTCTTTCTGTGTTACTCCTATTATTAAAGGTGAAGTGTGTCATTTTTGCGATGTTAAACTGCTTTCTTCTATCAGCTTAATATGCAGAGACCTCAATAAGGAAGAAAATGCTGTATCTCTAGTGCTTTTAAAACATTGCTCTTTTTATTTTACAGTAGATTTTCAAACAATCCATACATCTACTTTTTGGTATTAACTACTAAATATTGGAGATCCTGGAGAACATTTTTAGCTTTAGTCCAATGCCATGTACAGTAAATTAAGATGATTTTAATTACTATCAGATAAACCAGCCATGTTCATTTGAACACACACAAACATAAGCCAGTATATCGTTTTATCTGGGGGGGGGTCAAAGATGTAAAGCTCTAAAATTAGAGAACACAAGTACACATGTATCATGTGTCCTCATCTCTTTTCCTTTTCTCTTGCTGTGTCTGTACAGAAAAGCTGAACATATTAGAGTTGTATCTAGTCAGATGAGATTCTCATTCCTGATAAAGGAGAATAAAGGGCGGAGTGCGAGTTCCTTCTTTCTTCTCTTGTTCTGGTTCCCTCAACCCCTTTTTACACCAAAAATAGTTGTAATATTGCATCGTTCGTGTGCAGGAATAGCAGTGACCTGAAATATTTGACAAAGTGTTAAGATTGAAGAAGGCTGCTAATTTAAATGGTGAAATAGGCAAGTGTGATTTCTATTTCTTTAAATGTATAATATAAAGGAGTGCAATATCCCCCACTCACCATCACCATCCCACACCAACCCCACCTTCTCTGGTTGTAGCGCAACCCCGCTTCAATAAATTAGTTCTCTGCATGCTCGCAGGGCCCAGAGCTGCTCATTTTACACGCGCGCTCGCACACACTCACTCGAGCCTCATTGATCTGCCCACAGTTCAACTTAATTGGAAACACAGTAACACCATCTACAGACACGTATGCACGCACAAGGAGGAGGTGGGGGGGTTGGAGGAGGAAAAGAGAGGGAGAGACGGCTGCGCTCATCCGACATACTGTACTGGAGATAGTCATTAACACTTTCATGTCATAAAAGACACCCGGACACATAGAGGAAACCTTGAGGTTCAAACTACAGCTGACGAGGAGAAACAGCACACAGCAGAGCCATAAGAGCCTCAGGATATTGATCTGTCCAGCAAGCTGACTGTCATGCAGCTAATAGATTCCATCAGCCAAATCTTAGAGCTGAAGTCAATGAGGGGTGATCCTATTAACCGGGGATTTGTAAACAGTTGATTTGGAAAAAGCGAAGAAGAGGTTTTCTGATGCTCGGTCAGGCCGGATCAGGGTCAGCTCAAGGCTGGCTACCTTTAGATGTAAAGCCATGTCATGTTAGCTTAAGACAACCGGTTAGAATCTCTTTAGGGCCTGGTTTTCACGGACAAACATCCTGATACATTTCTCAAAACATGTTCTTTAATGTTCCAAAGAAGAAAGTCAAACTTTGAAGAAAGTTTCAAACCAGATCAGGGTGAGTAAATGAGGATATCATTTTCATGTGAACTATATCCCTTTAAGATGGTCATAAGTGGTCAGCTGACACACATGGCCATTTACACCTGGCACTAATGTACCTCTTTCTGCACAAATGTTGAGGTAGAGTTCTATGACAAATAAACGAGCAGTGTTAAAGAGCTACTTTGTTGAAATAAATGAAAAATATAAAAACTAAAAGCAGTCTTTTCAAATGCTACCAGTGAATTTTTGCATTATTACTTTGAAATAAAGAGAATGAAAAATGGGGTTACACTTTATTTTAAGGTATACGTGTTACAGTATAATTATACATTTAAGTACTGAGTAATATTAATTGTACTTACTACTGTATTTGGTTAGAATTATGCTTAGGGTTTGGCTTAGGGTTTGTGCATGTAATTATGCATTATAATAGTAATATATTAGTGTTTGAAGAGTGAGCACATGAGCATTTAGGCTATGCATGTATTGTGGCCACATGTTTTTGACAACCATAAAATGTATTTAAAAGTGGTAAAACTCTAAACCTTTTGTACTGTTTTCACTAATATTTAACGTTGTCTACTTGTGATCAGATACCAGGTGTAAATGGAGTCTAGAATTCTTCCTACCTTTCCTTGTTTTCCACGTGGAGGAAAAAGACTGCAAAAAGAACAGCAGGGATAGCTGGCAACAGTGTATTTTCAAGAGTGAAAAATTATTTTTGCAAATAAATAGATCTGTGTCGCGCTTCTGCTAGGAGACAGCCTAACTCACGCCAGGGTTCAATAATTAATTCCTGTGTTGTGAGTTTCAGAGACGTGCTGATTGGGCTGATTTTCTCTTCTTCTTTTTTCTCTTTCTCTGTTATGATACAAAGGAGGCCGTTTGAAGTAATTTGTCCCAGAGAGAGTGGCTAGGAATACCATACAAGCTTTGATTTAGCAAAGCAAATTTAATTTTGTTTGCTTTATGCAAACCAGCCAGGACCGAAGGGGCTTTCTCTGATTCTGCTTTGGGGTGGGGGAGGTATCCGGTTCTAATCGGAGCGTGAGAGGAGCATGTTCACGAACGGATTCGGTATCTAATATAGCACGCGGTTCAAAAGTACAGCGCCCATCCCCCGCTTCCACGCCTTGAAATAATTGTCTGTGCTGTCTTATTTTTGTACATTTCATCCTAATAACGAAAGCAATTCCAGCTTCTTTTGTTTTGCTTTTGGAGAACTGCCTGATATGAATGTTTCCTAATATGCTTAGCTAATCTTACGGTTGTGTGTCTAGCTGTGGTTATGGATCTATTGTGCACGGTTCGTAAACCTTTATGACTGCTCTCTACGTGCTATTGTGTTCTATCCCATAATATAGCAAGGCTTTCTCTTCAGGGTCAAACCGTCTACTGTTTGCGAATTGTCTCGTTCAGCACGGTACAAGCCGCCACTCAGGTTGGATTCTCGGTAACATCCCTCAATAACAGCGGTTTTATAATGAAACGTACAAAAAACATCCCCAAGGTTACAGCCTTAAAAACATTGTATCTCCAGCACTCATTCCTACATACTTTGACTGTACCATATACTTAATAGCATTTTAGTCTGCGGTTCGTACCTGGACAGGGGTGAGAAATACGATGTAGAAAATGGGTGATCCACTTTTGTTGAAAGACTGTTCAAGAAATAATGAGTGAATAAAGCAAAAAAGCAAATTTTTACTGTTTTATATATATATATAAATATAGAGAGAAACCTCTCCTTGACTAGCCTCCGTTCTTTTGTTATACAAAACTTATCCAACATCTTTCAAGCTCTCTCCGCAGTTTAAAGGTCTTAATTGGATTCCATCAATATATTGCTCGACACGACCTCGGGTCTGCCACATTCCCTCTCTACTCTGCGGAGGGAAGCCGCCTCATTCATTCCGTCAGGCTTTGTTATGCCGTGAATATTCTTGGTTAAATTGATGGTTTTCAGAGCTATTATTTAAGCCTGATTGGACTGCAAAAGCATGTTTTAAATGAAGTGAATGTCAAGAAAGAAAGAAAGAAAGAGATGAAAATAGCATGTTACCTCTACACACAGGCCCGTATAAAGTATCTCGCTCTCTGTAGGCCGACTCGAGTGTAAAACTTTGTAAGTATATGTATGAAAGGTGCAAATGACTAGGTTATTAAAATAGAATTAGGCTGCCGGGCTTTGAGTAACAGTCAGCCCTGTTGTTCTCTCACTCTCCTTTTTCTTTCTTTGTTCCATGGCTATTGACGGGCATGGAGAGGCGTTTGATTGCCAAGACAGCAGTGACTGTGACTGTGGCTGACCCTGACCCAATAAAAGGAGCAGTCTTCCACATCCATGACAGGTACATCATGGCACAATACATCTACAATACACTCTACAGAATATTGAACTATTAGATCTCCCGTACAGCGGGTGATATCGAAATCTCAGCAGGCTTTGGTGAAAATACCTTGTCATGTTGACTTGTACAGTTAGTCGTATTTACTGTTCTTAATGTTAACAGATTCCTTTGCCAAAGTGACTTGCAGACTACTTGATTTGACCTTGGTTTACCAGCCCAGGTCTTTATTAGTACCCTGTTAGGTGTCACATACTTATGATACAGTTGTGTTGTGTTTATAATGGTGATCATTCTCTGCCATTTTCACAGTGGGTTGTATAGGATTGGAATCATAAAACCATAAACTTGCAGTGTGAGAGTTTACTTTTCATTTTAAGTTTACAAAAACAAAAATCTAACTTAAGAACTGTTTACACTTGATCAAGCTTCAAATTAAATATGATTTTATTGATTTAATGGTCAAAAGACTGTCTAGTACCAGTCCCTTCTTATACTAATTCAGAATGTTAACAGTTACTCACGTATAGTCTAATGTCTGAAATTAAAGTGAAACAGTGTATGTATATACAAAAATGTACACATATACACTCTTAATATGCAGAAACCTCTTTATCATTTATTGCTAATGGAGTCCAAAAGACTGAAAGCGTTAGTTTCAGGTACCTGTACCTAATTAGTAACCTAGAAATATTTTAGATTAATTAAAATCCTAAAGCCTATTGCCATTTTTAAATCCCACATTTACAATATGGACTGACTTTTGAACCCAACTATATATTCTGATGCAAAGGTTGTCTTTATTTAAAAATATTTTGACATTGTGTTTTATTTGTTGCTAATTTTTGTAACGTTTGACATTACAAGGGCATGTGAGCACATCCAAGCACATTTACTCACTTTGATTTACTATAGTTAGAGAATAGCCGGAGCACTCACATAACGTAGGTTTCAAGGAAATCAAAATGAAGGGCGTTTTAAGCGCACGTTCCTCAAGGCATCACATAAACACTTTTACAGCATTTTTACAGTGCTTTTACAATGTCACGCTGTGGTTTTTGTCGCCGTGGTTTTTCCCCAGCATACAGTGAATGATTTTCTCTTTCTCTCACTCTCTCTCTAATTTTTTCTACATACAGAATCATATAATAGAATCATTAGTAATCACGGTGTGGGGCTGAAATAATAGATTAATCAGATTAGGATGATTCTGAACAAACAGCGCTTTTCTTGAAATGTATCGATGATGTCTGATGTAGCGGAGGCCCGCTAATGCCTCGATCACATAGCTTTCCCATGCAGATTGCGCTAATTATATGGAGGTGATAATGTCATGGATACACGCTCGCAGTCTAGCAGCAGGATATAAGACGTTTTATCAGACCCGTTCAGGATGGATGATGGAGGATTGGAAATTGCAAGCGCAATTAAAGTGATGTAGATATGCGACGGGTCATTTTCTGCCAAATTATCAAATACCTGTATAGCAAGGGTGTGAAATATTGGATTCTGTTTGGCTGATTTTAGCGTAGTAGTTAAGGATAAGTGGTCTTTGATTGGTTGAGAAGCGATAAAGGGCTAATTTTGCACTCAGCTGATAGGAATCAGGGTGGTAAGATTAAGGGGGAACTTAAAATAGCCTGACAAAAATATGCTAGTGGGTTAGCCGTGTTTATATATTTGGGCTGTTGCCTGGCTGAAGGACAGATGGCTCAGCTGCAAGGAGGGGCACAGCGACTGCGAGGCGTGACAATTTGTTAAAAAAGAAAAAAAGAATGGCTGCATATCCCAACATCCCTTGTGTGTACGTGTGTGTTTGTGACCTCAGAGGAGAGTGTGTTCCAAAGGCGTTGATGTGGAGGGGCGAACCCCTAGCTCCCATCTCCATGCGACTATAAACACGTCAGCCGACACACGCCGCTGCAATCTGGAACCAGATTTACTGCCCAGGAAATATGGCAGCCTTTTTATTGGTCCAAATACTTGTCACTCATAATTTATTGGCTGTTGCTAGGCCTGCTGTGATGTCAGTGAATCGTCCCTACCAAGAACATGAGAAAAAGAGAACGAGCGAGGAGAGAGAATCTGTTTCATTCATGAAGGGCTTAGGGTTTTGTCAGCAGTTATTTTCTGTTCACACACACTACAGTAGCATGTGGTAGGCTTCTGAAATCATAAGGCCAAGTCTCCTTTCTGCATTCAGATTTTTTAGTCCAGTTTAAATTCAAATTCTGGCTCCATTTGGACAAAAATTGGATTTTGTTGTTTGAGTATTATTATTAGGGCTGATAAACATATCGCAAACAACCTCCAAACAATTCCATTAACAATTTTTTAGTACTTTAACAAGTCAGTCAGTGATTTAAGGCTCACAGCTGCAAGGTGTATGTTTGATACACTAAAAAGAACAGACTCATTTGAATCTTTCATTTGGCAATCAGACTATGCTGTATGCTTTCGATTACTTAAAGGGGTCCTATTATGCTCTTTTACAAAGTATTGTAATTGTCTGATCTATTGAGAGACTCTCTCTTTACTGCTCTTCAAACTGAGAAATTATGGATTTGATGAACTGGTCTCGACTGTCAAATAGACACCATCTTTTGAGATTAAAATAAATTCTATTTTAACTTTACAAAAAAATCCGTTCACAAGGCATTCATGGGAAGAAAATCGTATGTCTTGCAGATCTTTCCGTGGAGGACATTGAAGATATCTACCTATTCGGAACCATGATAACAGATCTTCTGCTTTTGGTTTGTTTTGCCCTGGGTTATCGAAGAATTCCAACAGCTGTCCAAAGTCACAAGGCTGCCCGTTCAATGACTGAGGCAGTGGGAAGAGCGGTCAGCATTGAGACTGGACTATTAACCGCAATATGGATTCTATCATGGAGATCACGGCTCTGCAAAAGAAAATTGATGATATTCGGGATCAGAATGGACAAAGAGAGTAGCTGTGGAATGGTTGTCTACTTTTCAAGTACAATTAGTAATCTTATCTTTTTGGCTCCCGATTATCACTGGATGCAAATATATAAATTTATCCCTGGGAAAGAACACTGCAGTGAGACACTCTTCAGTCTGACATATATGTTATGTATGGGCAGGTTGATGGCTTATTTCACTGGTACTTGTGACTAAGATGACAAAACATAAGGGCTACTACTACTACAATGCTCTAGAAGATGATCAGTCCATACGTGGCACTGCTCAGGTGTTATGAGAGCCCAGGTTATGATAGTGGCCTTCAGCTCTTCTGCAATTGTTGGGTCTGGCATATCGCATCAATTTCCTATTCACAATACCCCATAGATTTTCTATGGGGTTGAAGGATTTGCTGGCCAATGTGGCTCAATCGGGATAATTATCTCATTAAACCAGGTGCTGGTAGCTTTGGCAATGTGTGCAGGTGCCAAGTCCTGTTGGAAAATGAAATCTGCATCTCCATAAGTTGGTCAGCAGCAGGAAGCATGAAGTGCTCTAAAACTTCCTGGTATAGTAGTGTTACCTTTACACTCAGAAAACACAGTTGAGACCATACATTTTTAAGCAGTAATGATTCATTATTGTCACATGTTAAATGGTGATTTACTATTGTATTCAGTCATATGCTGTTGCATTAACAGTGTGATTAAGTTTGTTTTAGCACCAGTCGCCACTGCTCAGTAGAGTCTTGAACTAAACTGATTGTACTAGATGTATTTGATCCATTAGAGTTATTTGTTTAGGAGTCAGACTACAGTGGTTGCTCTGTTGTGTTTTTTTAATTCAATAACAAGTACCAGTTCATTCGTTTTGTATTGGAGTTACACACATCACATTTTAGTTGGAACAGACTCATAATTATACTTGGGATCATTATTATTAATAGTGAATTTTTGTCATTTTATTAGTCATTTTTCATTTAGAATTGAATGAACGTGAAGTCCGAGAGAGGCTTTAGTTTGATGCTTTCAGATAATTTTGTTGACTGGTTGAACTATCGTTTTGATGTGGCGATCAGCCATTCACAGTGACATGGAGGCACTGCTTCCTCTCACATAACTTTTTTGCCTGAATTTAACTATTATTATTACTACTACTGCCTCCCATACCTCCACAGACAAAATGACCCTAAAGCATTTCACATTCAGATCGGACAGAGAGAGATACCAAAATACAGTCACTTCTTCAGCCGATGAAAAACAAAGACATGCACACAAGTCCTCTCAACTCCACAACTCTTTCTTGACCTAGAAACTAAAGAATGTAAAGCGGTGGAAAGAACATCACGTACAAACAAGCTTAATTTCATTTAATCTCTTTTGATAGAATAGGTGAAACCACGGCAATTATGGTGTCAGAAGTGTGCAGAAATTGGAGAAAAGAAAAGATCAAAGCAGCCTGTCCTTTCTTGAAAAGACAAAATGAATATCAAGGAGAATGTGAGAGCAGTGGGGTGGGATATTTAGAGAAAGAAAAAAACAGATAAAAATGAAGTGAAATGCCAATGACTCTTTTGAAAAATGATGCACGATTTATGAAGGACTATTAAAATGTTTATATTTACAGCATTTTGTTCTGTATCAAAATAATTAATTGCCACCGTTTGCAAATTAAATGTACATTACAACATAATTAAGAAAGCAAATGAGTCCAAGCTTCCCTAAAGCATCCAGAGAGAGTGAGAGAGATAGATAATGTACATTTTAAATGTGTGTTTGAGTTAAATAGTTGCAATACATTATCTTATTAGATGTATGTTATTGTTTTGAGGCTTCGGTTCAGTGTGTTGTTATGGATCATCTGGGTCAGGCCGGTATTAATGATACCACTTTGTATTTCGCACCATTTCTTTACCCTTGAATTGCATCAGATATTTATGTGAAATATTTCAGACATTGACCCTGATCTTCTCTTGATCTATAGGTGCTTCCCATTATAATACAAACAAGTCAATACACAACACTTCAGACAGATGCTGAATTTTCCTGGCACGCTCACTCTCAGCCACTGAAGCAGAATGGGGAACGATGTCTATATCGCAGCCAAACTGTGGCCCATAAAGTATCATTTTTTGTCATAACCTTCCCTCTTTAGAGAGAAAACAGATATAAAAGTATATAGCGTGTGCTTTACTGTCACCCCTTCACCTTGCCTGGCAGCTGCATGCGCTGCTGATGGATGCCCCGTGTCGCCTACCTTTTAATTGCTCGTAAATGATCCAGTAAAACGCTGCATTCTTGGAGCACAGCAGCTCTAGGAGAAGCAGAGAGTAAAACCAATTCAATACAGAAAAAGCACGAGAGGCAAGTTTGTGTTTCAGCAGTCAAGGAGAGTCAGCTCACTCACTTTGCCTGTTTAAAAACAGTATTGATAGTTTTCACGTGACGTCACACGCTTATAGGGACTGTAGGGGAAACTAAGCTTTGCTCCACTGACCGACAGTTATTTTTATGCAGATTGCATGAAGTAGTAATGCGGTAAAATGCAGATATTAAAAGGTACCAGATATTAAAAGGCGAAATTGAGTACACACCTTATTGATGATGTATATTTTGTACAGGAAAGTAGATAAAGCAAAAATATAAACACAATGTGCAAAGTTTCACATTAAATATTTTCCTATAGAAAACCATTATAAGGAAAACACTGAACCATTAAGTGTATTCCGGCCTCATCTGCTTGCCTATGCATCATTAATATGGTGATTACTGAATTTGATCTTTTAATATTACTGTTTTAAATATATTAAGGCACTTAAGCGTTTTACAATGTTTTGTCGCACTGTTTAATGATTGAAATATTTACACGGGTGCTTAATGTGGATTGCAAATGGCCAAAACTTGTATTTTATTCACACATACCTTTGTTTTATTCTTTTGAGAGGTGATCTAAATATTTGCGGCTGGGAAACAGATGGAAAATTGACAGGCTTGCGCCGCAGTTCTATGGATGTTTTGTCCTCCAAGTCTTTGAGCTGGTCACATGACTGAAAGCTATAGGCAGGTGCTTAAATGTATCACATTAAAAGACAAATACTGTTTATACATTAATTAAATGCCATTAGCATCTGCTTCTGTTTAATGTAAATTATTATACATAAAATGCTGGTGTAAACAGGATTATAGTAAAAATTATATTCTGAGCACAGCTGAGCCAAACTAATTTGTCACAGAGTGAATGTAAAGATTTTGTTTGCAAGATGGATCAAGGGGGACCATAATTTGAACAAAAACATTTGATAAAATGTATATATATATTAAGAGCTATATATATTTAAAGTTGCTTGTAAAACCAGCGATGTGACAAAATATTGTTTGAAAATCATAACCAATAAATCAGAATCACAAATGTTTCACTTCAGGTTTGTACATCTAATAATTGCTCTAATAGTGGGTAGAAAAAAAGATTTTGAAAAAGTCAGTATTTTCTAGATAATATTTGAATAATTTAAATTGTCTTCATTAAAAGTCAGTTGCTTTATTGTGCAGATATTGTCTTTATAGCATCACTATTTGTCACACAGTATCCTTTGGTCTTTGTGGAATTACATAGCTATATTGCAAAGGAAGCTACATCTAAAGAAAAACGTTTTCTACAAAATTAAATACATTTTTAAAAAGACAATTTTAAGTGGCATAGATGTGTTTACATTGGAATCACGTTTGTTAGATTGCACTATATTGATGTATGCCCATCAGTTCCACTATAGAGTGCTGCAGTGATGAGGTATTTTTGTAGTTAGCATCACTTTGGTTCCCTCAACAAAAACCCAATAGTGTTTTGGATTATTGCAGAAAATAACCTCTGAGACAAGCAAAAGTTTATAACTGTAACACTTTTTGTTTCCACTATTCCATAGACTCCAGCACATTCAGCACTTTAAGCACAAAAAAAATAGCGAACTAGTAATGTAAAGTAAATGAACTAGCCCTCATACTCCTCTAACTTCCTTTCATCATTGCTCTCTGTCTCTTGTTCTCTCTCCCCCGCAGCAAGCACGTTCCTTCTCATCAGTCAGGACTCCAGTAGAGATTTGTGAGGGTATGAGAGTAAAAACACATCCTCGCTGATCAGAGACCAGCTCATCCTGCTCTTGAACACTTCCAGACCGGCCCTCACACAGCTATGACTGACTGTGAGTCAGGGTACACACAACAACAGCACAGCGTCTTTCACACACACACACACACACACACACACACACACACACACACCACACACACACACACACACACACACACACACACACACACACACACACGCTGACCAGTGGTCTGACAGAGAGTGAATGAGATGGGTTAGTGTAATCAACCCCAGTAATGTCACCCCCAATTACTCATTCTCTTAAAAGGCTATTAAAACATAATTGCCAAACGATTTACATCACTGTTAATGCAGCCACGGATAATTTATTATTTTCCATAAGCCTTTCTTTTTTTATGCAGACAAAAAGAGAGAGAGAGAGAGAGAGAGAGAGAGACTGTGCGAAGAGGAAGAATATCCTGAGTCAGTGGGGAAAGGGATGTTGGTTGCAAAGCAAAGTCATTTAAAACCCACCCAGATGCCTCCAGGTTAGTTAATAATAAACAAAACACTAATATACTGCATGCTAGCAGACCAGATAATATTCAGGATGAAGAGAGCCCAGTATTATTATGTGACTCCTGTTGGTATTGTCAAAGGAGATTCAGTCCACCATAGACCAGCAGCCTGATCCTAAATGATAAAAAATAGTAATCCAATATTGTGTATTAAAATGTAAACATATTATAAGCAAATCGCAATATTCTTTAATGTGGTCTTTGGTCACTTCTGACCGGAGAATTTTATGTTTTGAATTTTTACAAATCATAGCTTCACCGGAATAGTATAAAACTTGGTGACATTTTTGGCACTTGGTATGTCAACACACACAAAAAAAATGAGAGCATGATCCAAAAATTCCAAGTGGTCATAAAAAATAGTCACACTCATGGTCTTTGGTCAAAAATGACCGACCATAGGAAATGAATGGGAAATGAAAAAAAAAGAAGAAAATACTGAACATTTTTGTGTGTACAATCAACAAATCCCCCATCATGCAGAAAAAAATTGCACAGCAATGAAGGGGTGAAACTCTAAAACATCTAGAGTGCAAAATCAACACATCCACTAACACACACACATGCGCACTTGTACACACACACCTATGTTCTGGTGTGACTGTAACAGCAAATATGTAAAATAAAACCAATAATTCAACTACAATGCAGTAAAAAAGTGGACAGCAATGAATGGGTTATTCTCTAAAACATCAAGAGTGTAAAACAGATACATCCACTCACACACACTTACATACACACACATACACACTCAAATGAATTGGTATGGCTATAACCATATAGCCTAAAAGACTGAAATAAGAGGTTGAAATCAGATCAGAGCCTGAAGGATTGGGCTTTGATAAAGCATTCATTTAAATTTTTGTTACATTAATGTTTTGTGTAACAAAATGCTTTCTGTGTTCAGGGTTGACTCTAGTAATAATAATGCAAACACCTATATGATAATAAGGTAACACTTTATTTCGATAGTCCACTTTAGACATTCTACTAACAGTAAGTAACTTTGAAACTACATGTAAACTAGCAGTCATTAGAGTATTAGTAGACTGTCTGCTTAATATCTTCTCACACTATATTTTGATGGGTCCACAACATACTGACTGAGAAACTTTGCAAGTATATGCCAACTTATTCTACTAACTCCAAACCTACCCTACTGAGAGTTAGTAGACATGTAGTTGCAAATTAATGAGAATTAGTTGGAATGTAGTTGACATGTAATTACAAAGTTACTTATAGTTAGTAGAATGTCTAAAGTGGACTATCGAAATAAAGTGTAACCAATAATAATGCAAAAACATATATAAACCTTGACAAACATTAGTCTTTGAGAATGCCTAAATAAACATTTAAATCCACAACCTAATAAAAGTAAACAATTATGTCTGAAAACAACTAGGGAATTCACAAGCCTCTCTATAGTGTCCTATTCAGGCAACTAGTGGTTACACCATGAAATTACATTTTTATTTCTTAGCTCACACCAGGAGGTGCTAATCTACATTCAAAATTGGATTTTAAATAGTATCTATTTTCATCTGAAATATTTTGTACTATTTTCAATGGGACAAAATGATCATAATTATTGCATAAATATTAAATCGTTCTCAAAATACTAAAAAATATATATAATATTGAATAAAAATATATTACATTGATTTTACTGGGGCGGGGGGTTACATTACAGGTGTCCGGTCACTTTTGACCACGAAGACCATGAGTGTGACTCCCAAATGAGGAGCGCAGGATAAGTGAATGCTTTGTGATAATTATGTCACTGAAATGAATTGATTAATTCATTATTATTTCCTGAAAAAAATTATAATCTATATTTATTCTACTCCAGAAATAAATATTTGTGGCTATTCTATCGAGTTGATGTGGAGTTAAACTTAAGAAGAACTTAATTAATAAATGTATTTATTTATTGTACATGTATACCCTAGTGAAAAATAAATATACTAAAATGTATTGGAAATACATTTATTTTATGCCAAGTACACTACAAATGAATTGACATATTTATGTACTTAATAAAAATAACCTGCAACTGTACTTTTGGTATACAAAACTGGTATACTTAAAATCTGCTAAATTGGAACAACTCATTTTATACTTAATGCACTTTAATTGTGTGGAAGTAGTGCTAAAGTCACACTAAAGATATACTGAAGTATATTTGATTGTGCTTAAGTGGATCTATTGCAAGTATACTTTAGGTACACTTTAAATATCTTGCATTTAAAGACTGATATTATTCAAACATCATACAGTCCTCATCAATAGTGACATTAAAACACATTCTAGGCTTAATATTAATCAACAATTAAACTCCGCACACCTGACGGCAAAAGATAGTTGCGTAGGGGGCAAAGATCAGCTAGGTCAGAAACAAAAATAAAATTTGAACAAATTATTTATGAAGGTCATGCGACTGAAACGTCGTTGTTAATAAATATTTGATACTTTTTGCATAGATAGTGTGCGGGACTTGTTTTTTAAGCTTAATATTAAGAAATGTGCATTGTGCACAAGTAGTACTCCAAATGAAGTTTAGTTTTAGTTTAACTATAGTTTATAACTAAGTTTTGAGCAATATGTCAGTAAATATGGTAACAGATTTGTGCTATACTTAGTATGAAATAAATGTGTAAATATATTACCTTTTTACTAGGGTACACTAGATAAATGGTTTCAGAAATTGTCATACGTTCACATGTTGGATCATTCTATGCATATCTTTATAATTGAGACTCCTGTTATGGACCAGGTTTAATCTAGCTATCAAGTCTGTCCTTTTACCTTGTTTCTTTATCTTGTTTTTCCTGCCTATGGGAATCAGGACCTTGTTTTTCCCCCAGTGTCTTACTCTAATTGGTGCTAATAAAGATCAATTAGAGTAATTAAGTGCTTTGGTTGAATTAATCTTGGCTGGTGAATATATTAGCTTGGACTTGTTACACTCCTCCTTGCTGAAGTTGGAGAAGATGATCCCAGGGTCGTCCTGCTAAGGGCCCCCAGACCGTTCTTTGGTTTGAGGCGCCAGGAATGCCTCACCTGTGTAACTGTTTTGCATTTCTCAGGACGGAAACACTGTCCATTAAAGCTGCTGCTTAATCTCCTTGACCATAGCTGGGAAAACCTATTTATACTTGCGCATCTCACCATATGCTCATGTTCGCTCGCTCGCACTCTCTCTCTGTCTCTCTTCCAAGGCCCGTGTTAGTGGAAACAATTGTGTGGAATGTGTAAGAATTAAGTGCCCCATCATTCAGACTAGACATGCAATTAGATGAGCTGCGGCAGTTTCCAACAGACAAGCACAGAGTCTTGTCACTATAACTCAGCCCTTCCCCCTCCCTTTCCTTTTTATTCCATAAAACACACACAGACTCACAAACATGAGCATATTTAGACGATACAAATTTTTATCTGATTTTGTACTGGCTTAAAACTATGTTGAACTAGTACTTTTGCTCGCTGTGTTGCTTTTATTAATGTAATTTTAAAAACAATACTAATGTTGAAAAAGTTGGGGTGGATAAGATTTCTCTTTGTTTTGAAAGAAGTCTCTTAAGCTCAAAAAGGCTTAAGATAGGTGTTTAGGTGTTCATCTGATCAAAAGTACAGTGTATATATATATATATATAATATATATTATTACAATTGTAATATTATTTTTATTTTCCTGTGATGACAAAGCTGAATTTCCAGCTAACATTAGTCTTCAGTGTCACATGAACCTTCACAAATCATTCTCTGGAACTTGATTATTAATGGTTCGTTATCATCAATTTAGATTTTTTTTTTTACTAATAAATATTTCAACTTAATAAAAAGCTCAAAACAACAGCATTTATTTGGAATAAAATCTTTTGCAACAATATAAATGTCTTTACTGTCAGTTTTGATTAATTTATTGAATCATTGCTGAATAAATGTATTAATTTATTTTATTAATTTATTTGGGGTCTTACCCCAAACATTTGAATAGTGTATTATGGTTTCCACAAAAATATCATTCAGCAAAAATAGTTTTCAGCATTGATAGTAGTAATAATAAAAAGTACATATTATAATTAATTCTGATCATGTGACACTGAAGACTGGAGCTGAAAATTCGACATCACAAGAATAAATTGCATCTAAAAATATATTCAAATAGGAAAACTTTATTTGTAACTGTAACAATAATTAACTTTATTTCACCGTAATATTACTGTTTTTACTGTTTTTTGGTCAAATAATTGCAGTCTTGATGCGCATAAGACTTCTTTCAACAACATAAACAAATCCAAACTTTGCTTGTGTTTATAATAATGATATACTTTTGAATTATTCTTCAGTAGTTCTTGGTTTAGAAAAATGTTGTACAAGCACCCACATATGTCTGGGAAATCCCAAAATCTTGTTATGCCAATATGTTAGTTGTAACAGAAACTATAATTGTGTCTGTTGTCTGTTTTTCTATTTCCTCTTCACACCCGTGCTAATATTTTTAGCATGTAGCTGATAAACCATCCAGGGACTGACTATTGATACCAGGATATGTACTCAGCACAATTTCCACTAATTCTGATCAATGTCGTCGACTCGCCAAGTACAAAATGGTGAATTGCTGGCGTAGAGGGATAATTGCCTTTCATGCACCGAATTTGGCATGCACTTCTCCCACTAGACCCAGTTGAAACGGTGCCTCTACCCCCAAAACTGTCGTCTTTAATGAAATGGTAATTACTAACACAGCAGAACAGCTGAGAGGCTCCACCAAGCCAACAAGGACAAATACAGGAAAAAGAATTAAGAGAGGTAGAGGGAAACGGAGGAAAAGAAAGAGCAAATAGGGAGAGGAATGAACTGGATTTCACTAAGCTCTCCGCTACGAAGCAGTAGGAGTTTGATAGCTTTGTCGTTTCAATCATTTGTCCACAAATTAGTGGCATTTCTGAAAATTGGCCACGTTTTGCTCCGTGAGAGTGGCGATGCCGGCATGGTAATTGATTGCTCTCTAAGCGAACATGTCTTTAACCTTTCTGAGGTCGGGCCCAGTCGGATGCCATCAGTCCTGTCAGAGTTTTAGATGCCTGGAGCCATTTATCTTTGTGTGCTCCCTCGTTCGCTGCCCAATTTTGTAGCCGGTGAGGCACTGTAGGTGGTTTAATTACGACCGGAATGGGAAAACAAAACAGGAATGGCACCTCACACAAAGGGCTCCACTGTGAGCAGAGTGTCCACGTGGGCCTTTGCCAGCAACCCAGCACCCTGAAACTGAGACACAGAGGGCTCTGGAACAGAGCCACAATGGAGGCTGAACCACAGCCAACATGAACCTGAGCCAACATGGAGACCGAAGAAACGCCCTTGTGTGCAGGACTGTGTGTGTGTGTGTGTGTGTGTGTGTCTGTGACTGTATTAGTTGTATGTGAGTAAGTGAATGAGAATATTGTGTATGCTTAGGACATGCATGAAAAATAATGTTTTTAATGAATGAATTAATGCAAGATCTTCACATTTGCATCTTTGAATTTGTACTTTGTATAGTATAAGAATGTTTTTTAAGTAAATGCTTTGGAATGTTTTTCTGTTTGGACGCTCCTCAGTGTTCCAAATTGCTCCCACCTCCCGTTATTATTATTATTATTTTAAACCAAAACTTTAACAAATGAATATGAAATGTCGGGATATGAAGCAGTGACCACTATAGGGTTTAGTGAATCATGAATCCATTTAGGTGATACTGAACTTTTATAATATTATAATGATGAATTTTATATTATATGTGACCCTCTCTGTGAAAACCCAGCGAAAGTCATTTTTTTAGATTTGCTATTTTCTGCATATAATCATCCTACATTTTGTAAAGAACATTCTGTGTAAATATCTTCTTGGTATCTTTAATATTGATTGAATAAGGCCATGTCAAAGATTGAAATCATTACATATGCTGATCTGGTGCTGAAGAACATTTATTATTATTATCAATGTTGAAAACAGTTGTGCTACTTATTGTTTTTGTGGAATCCGTGATCATTTTTCTTTGATGAATCGAAAGCTCTAACTTTTTGTTAATAAAAAATCAAATAAAAAAATCAAATTAAATAACAAAAAGATCTAATAAAAAATCTATTTATTTGAAATTGATTTTTTAAACAATATAAAATGTTTTTACTGTCACTTTTGATGGTGTGTCTTATCTAAACAAAGTATTATTTTAATGCAATCGGTAATCAATATCCATGATTATAATTGTTGCCACTGTATCTGAATAATAATTGACCACCCTGATGTGGATAAAAACAGGCATGACAGCACAATCATCATTTATTTTCACCAATAAGACTTAAAAAAAATCCTTCCTTTGACCTGTCAATCACTGTCCAATTCTTCCCGCCTTCATTTGCAGTCATGAGCCTGTTAGATAATCTACACAGCCAATCACAGCAATGGCCCAATCACAGCGGCCCTGCAGCAAGAGAGATGGCAGACATCTTCCTCTGGCTTCTGAAGAGTGGCAGTTTCACACACTGTCTGTCACCAAACTGCTCAGAGCTCTGATTGGATAATGAGAGGATGTTAGGAGATCTACTGTGTCAGAGCGGTGGCACCAGACATTGTCAACTGTGCAGTGTGTGTGTGTGTGTGTGTGTGTGTCTGCCTTGCACTGGAGATGTTAATGAGGCTTGTTTGCTAGTTTGTATACGTGATACGTCTTTTTAGGGTTCATATATTTTGGCCCTTGGGTGAAAATCTGTGATTTTCAAAGTGATACATGACTCCTCACTCACATTATCTGATAATTATGATAGGCTATTATTCATATTCTTCAAATGTTTACAGTGCGTCTTACAGTGTGTGTGACCGCACACGCTGATGCTCTAAATGTGTGTTCGCTGTGTGCTCAAAACAACAGGGGATTTAAGTTTTAGACTTGGAGAAAGACAAAATGTGTCTCTTTAAAATATGTCCATATCAATATTTCTGCCTGAATGAATAGCAAATTCAAACAAGCTGTCAGTCAATACAGGACTGCAAACCAAACACTGCAAATGAACGTCCAATCAAAGCTGCTATACACTGTGAATGCTGTGTGTGTGTGTGTGTGTGTGAGAGAGAGAGGTTAAGTGCCTTCCTTTAATGTATTCTCAGATTTCCTCTGCTCACTCACAAGGCCGTGTATTCTCAGATGGTTGTGTTGTGTATGTGTGAGAGAGCACCCTGACGGGCTTGTAAACTGGCCTGCGGCTGCTCTCCGGGTTGCTCTCGCGGGCAGATAAATTAATTAAAGAAATCAGTTTTTTTTTCTCACTTTCTCTCTCTGAGCCAATTACTTTGAGTCGGATTGTGTGTGTTTTACTAGAGAGAGTCGAGCTAATTAAAGATATGGCGTGGGACAGAGAGAGCACTTCTGCCTCTCTAACCTGATCCTGTGGCTCTGAGTGGCACAGGATAGAGATAATGATGGAAAACAAACAGAAATGCGCCTCCACCATTAATGGTTAAATCATAAATGCTCGCTTTTAAAGAGTGGTGTAGGAGGGTGCTAGACTGAGAATGTGTGAGAGAGAAACTTGTTTTCGTATATGTCAGACTGAGTGTTTCTTTAGTGCAGTGTGGGAGTTTGTCTTGGATATGAGAGTGTTATTGTGACAGTTTATGGTAATTATCCATATGAAAGGACACCCATTGCTTTTGGACCAAATATTGTGTTCTGGGGCATACTGAGAGGTTAAATGTGATCGTGGCAGCTTGACGCTGAACTTTGAACCTGATGAATCTTTGGCTTTCTCTCTGTAATTAGGAGGTTCTGGATAAGCTGCACAGATTTACACAAAGGCAAATTCTATTACTCACTGGTTGCTCTTTTGTAGTTTTATTCTTACCTAAAGCTAACTTTAGTATTCAAATCTTCAAACTGCAAATAAATGATTTTTTACTCTGTATTATTTTGTCCTGTTTTCCAGTAAAGCATCTAGACATAGGTTTTCTTACATAAATAATTTAAATTAAATAAAGTTTATTTTTCTTGCCATATTGGCAGATATTTTTTCTTATTTTAAGCAAAACTCACTATTTTGGTAAATTTTTCAGAAAACAAGACTTAATATTTTAAGTAATTTTACTTCTTCAGTAAATGCATTTGATTTTTTTCAAACAATTTTTATATTTCTACTGGAAAAAAATGCTACATTTTTGCAGTGTAGTTGTTGATGTACCAATGTGATCATTAGTAATAATACATATTTCTGCATTTTCACATGTTTGCATACACACCAAAACAAATATTATTAATATTGATAGCATCTAAATCTTGAAAATTTTATACATGAAAATCTTGTAGAATGTTGGTATCTAGAATATTGAATTGTAGTTAAAATAATATCTATTCACATTATTTTTCAGCATGGATATTTCCTGTAGATGTCTGAGACTTGGTAAATAAATAAAACAATAACAACGTGCAGTAAAAGGTAAAACTACTCGTGGTACAAAAACAGTATGTTAATTATAATAAACAAACATCAGATGATAATAAGCACCAGTTTGCAATATCAAGCAGCATATAGACTGTTTTTGGATGGCTATAATACTGTAACTGGAATCAACTGACACTGGAAGCCTTGTACAATCAAGTTTACTATAAAATAGTCAAATGTAACTATATAAGTATATTCATAATTTATAAAGATGTTTATGTTTCTAAAGCTATACATAAATACTCAAAGAATTTAGTGAGAAATATTTGAATTCATATTTAACTTTCAAATGCAGACTTTTGTATCTTGGCTTTGTATCAGCTCACAGTTTCATGAAATCTATTCTGAGATACCAAGAGTCTTTCTCAGAGGAAAAAATCAGAGAAGCAGGTTACTTTAGCAAAGTCTCCATTTATTTAATCTCATCGCTGTTTAGGAGAAATAACTGAAGTATAAGAAAAGTCTCATTTGTGATTTTTCTTTCCATTTCTGTGCGCAGCTCTAGTCTTTTATCATATAAACAAGAGTGTGCTGGTCATTGTGTGTGAGTGCTTATATGTCTACTGCATGTGCGAATATTCATACGCATTTTGTTGTTGTGGACATTCTTTGGTGTGTTTGCGTTTTTGATTGACAGGCAGGCAGATAAACTGGGATGCGTGTCTGTGTCTCAATGACACGCCGCTTTGCCCAGAGGGACGGGGGAAGTGGAGCGATGCACTTCCTGCGGAGGGGCGGGGTCCTCTCTGCGGGGGTTTATGAGCTGGCACACGCGCGGGCAGCCGCTTCGCCACCCCCACCCCCGCAGGGGAGAAAGGGCCCTCTTCTCAACCTCCACTAATGTATAATTCATGCTAAGTAGCAATTTTGATGTTTTGCTGGAGGGATAAAGAAATCCAAGAAATTCATAAATAAAGTTTCCTTTTTTCTCATCTCTAGTTAATTTATGTTATCACACAATTAGCTGACACAGAGCCTTGGATATATGGCTCCCCTACAGTTGCGCCTGCACTAATGAGAGAGACATGCTGAAAAATGACCCAATAAGATTGGTCAGGCTTCCCCAGCAGAAGAGGCTTGTCAGGTGTTACTTGTCTCATGTAATGAACCTCGATGCCCTATAGGACAGCCAACAATCCTCTGATCCAATCACATCTTCTTACTATCCCTGTAAGTATCTTCGCAAGAGTTTCTAATAGAGTAGAAACCGCACTGTTTTTCTTATCTGCTTGGTATCTTGTGGACTGTTCATGTCTATGGCACACAAACACAAAATAATCACTTCAGTGGCATGTTGTTTTGATATATTAAAAAGCATCAAGATGTTTTGGTATTTGTAGTAATTTATATACTCTATATAGTGGGTATGTTGTAAAGATTGTAAAATATGTAAATATAAAACTATATTTAAATGTATAAATATCTGTTTTTCAATATTCAGAATAATAATATATTGAATATATTGATAACTGAGTATTAAATAATATGTACATAACATATTTAAATAAACATTATATAATAATAATAAAAATAATTATTATATATCTGTGTGCATGTGTTCACAATTTTTGTATGGCTTTACAGGTTCTCGTTTTTGTAATTGTAAAGTAAATAAATAAACAAATAAAGAAGTATGTTTAATATTTTAATATATGTTGTACATATACTGTGTATATATATATATGTGTGTGTGTGTGTGTGTGTGTGTATATGTGTATGTGTATATATTTGTGTGTGTGTGTGTGTGTGTGTGTGTATGTGTGTATAAAACATCAATAGCCAAAAATACATTGTATGGGTCAAAAATATAGATTTTTCTGTTATGGCAAAAGTCATAGGATATTAAGTAAAGATATTTTGTACATTTCCTACTGTAAATATATCAAAACTTTTGAATCATTTGATTAGTAATATGCATTGCTAAGAATTTAATTTGGACAACTTTAAAAGAGATTTTTGCGACCTCAGATTACAGATTACCTCGGCCAAATATAGTTCTATCCTAACAAACATAACATACATCAATGGAAATTGTATTTATTTAACTTTCAGATTATGTATAAATCTCAGTTTAAAAAAATGTAACCTTATGAATGGTTCTGTGGGCCACAGTCACCTATATATATAAATGATTTTTATTTAAATATTTTTTTCTAATTTACAGTTGATTGTAATGGTTGTATTTGGGTTTGTTATATTAAATGCCTCTTCATGGCACTGCAATACAAAATGACAACTTCAACGGCATGTTATGTGACGTTTTTTTAAAGCACCAAGACATATCTGTTTTTTATAATGTGATTCCTGAAACAAATTTAGTATAA
Source organism: Gymnocypris eckloni scoliostomus (assembly GCA_027564155.1). Classification (NCBI taxonomy): domain Eukaryota; kingdom Metazoa; phylum Chordata; class Actinopteri; order Cypriniformes; family Cyprinidae; genus Gymnocypris; species Gymnocypris eckloni. The sequence goes on from CM050424.1 coordinate 7,923,493, forward strand.
GGGTTTCTTGCTTTTCGTTAAGTGGTCGGACGGCCGATTTTGAACCGACTTCAACTGTGCAATCAAGAGCAGACAGAGAGTGAGCAGCGATACGGTGACAGTCCCTCTAAAGGCGTCACTTTCAGCTCAATCCACTGATCTGAGTGCAGGTGTGAGGCAATAGAGCACTCACTATATCACCAGCCATGCCAAAACTGTCATCTCCCCCCGCCAGCTTTTTCATTAAGGCCTTTTACTTCACGCAATATCATTTGCTTTGACATTTCGGCGAGATGTTTTTAGCACCACCTCTGTTTCCTCTGCGCTGTTTGAAAGGCAGTGGTCATTTGTCAAATGGACTGATTTGTTCTTCAGCCCAGCAAAGAGTCCCAATGCTTTGCAGTGTGATTTAGCTTCGGCATTGTTAATGTTGCAGTGTGTTATCAAATATCTGATCGCTGCAGATGGTTTGAATCAGCTTGCAAGGCAATTGTTTTGGGTGAATGTGTTTTCTTTGTTTAAAGGGTGCCATTTAAGCATTAAACCAGCAAGAGAGAGCGCCACAATTCAGTCTCTGTAGTGTCAACACCTTCGAGGTCCCAGTGTGCATGTGTTTAATTAAGACCTTTTGTCTTAATTACTTAATCACACTAATTAGTCACAAAGGTGAAATAGAGCTATACTGTACACTTACAAACACAGACTGTAATGAAAAGATGGTGTTGTTTACATGTTCTTGAAAAACTCAATTGAATATCTAATATTATCAATTTTTATATTTTAATATTCTGATCATATATCCAGTTCATAAAAATATACATATATATATATTAACTATCTTTAAGTCTTAAGTCTCCTATAATATATTGGATAATTTGACCTTTAATAACAAGGCAAAGTTAGTTCAAGTAAAATGTCAAAAGAGGTGTGACTCCCCAAAAACATCCTGATGTTTATGTTTTAACAATTCAGAATGTTTGTAAAATGTATTTTTCGTTACTTTTTATCTTAATATAATTTAAAATATATATATTTTAAATATTGTTTAAAGTGTGTCGATATTGTAATGACAAGATAATGGTGGAAATTTTATTTTGTTATAGATATTTTGACCATATATTCAACCCTCAAAACAAGATGAATATACTATTTAATATGCTACTCTTTAGGTCTTTAGTCTTAAAATATCAGAACAAAAATTATAACAATGTATGGTTAGTTGTATAATATTATGTGGTATGACTCCCTAAAAGTGTAGTAGTTATGAATTAATTTACGACGTTTCTAAAAATAACTTTTTCTTTACTTTTTATCTTGAAAAATAGACTTAAATAATTATTAAACTGTTGTAATGACAGGATGATGAAAATCATGCTCTGAACTCAAAATGTCAGTTTTAAAAATAGTGATTAACGTTGATATTGTTGAGTTGTTAGTTGATACTGTAACATGATAGCTAGAAAGATGTTGGTAATCATTTTTGAAAATCATAAACTCAAATGACCTCATAATCAATAAAAAATAATGTTTATAATTGTTGATATTTTATGTTGGTTTACTGTAAATCTATCTCATGACAAGGCTAGTATACTGTTTAATGTAATATTATTAGAGCTGACCCATGAAAATGCAAAAATACCATTGTCTAAATAAATATTAAGGGAGCTTGATTCCAAGAGCTGTAATGGTGTCTGTCACCTCTGTATTACTCGAAGGCAATTTGAATCCTCTCAAAATTGAATCAAAGCTCCTCTCTCATAACTGTTTTTTTTGGGGTGTCAGCATAAAAATCTGTTCTTTATATATCTTTGACTTTGCTGCCATGTTTGTCATACTGTAGGTGGACAGCGCAGCTAGTGTCAGCACTAGAGATGTTCACGGAGGGTCTCCGTCATGGCTGCTCGCTCGGTGCGCCCCGGTGGACAGATGTGGATGGGGAGAGGGGGACGGATGAGGAATGGTCTTGGCTTGTCACCAGGGCAATGTGTAAGGCTGGCCGGCCAGTCGGCTCGCAGCTTGCGCCTGCATTCCCCTTCGCTTAATTAGGGGTTGTTGGTACCACAGAAGGTGTCACCAACCTTTTCAGTCCAATAACAGATGGTGTTCTTTTTTTTGAGGTCCTGCCAAAGCCCACTGTCCCGCTCCTGGGAAAATGACCTAACTCGCAGGCAGCTGCTTAGTGCGGCTTGAGTGCCTCTTAAAAGAGACTTCTATCAGGGAATTAGCAGGACATACCACTGCTGCCCGAGGGGTGTGAGTTTGAGATGAGTCCACCTTTAATCGCCCTCTCTAAGCTGTTCTGAGGGCCGAGCTTGTCGTTCACATTGAAATCCAAAGTGACACTATGGACGGGTGGGAGGAGGGCCGACACACTGACCGCTTTACGTGGTTCGGAAAGGCTCACCGCTCCCCCCTCCCAAAGCAGATGGTGTGTATAACAACACAGAATGTGGTCCAGGGGAGGTCAGGGAGGGACAAAAAGTGAAAGGGTCCCCAGACAGTTGGGGAAGAAAAGGCCTGCGGAGCGTGAGGGAGGAGCCAGGGGAGGAGAGAGAGAGAAGAAAGGGGGAGAGAAAGGAGAAAACATTTTCAAAGCACTGGTCAGTGAGAGGGTAAAAGAGGAGGCAGAGAGCGTCGGGCCGCAGATGCGATACGTGGGAAGGCAGGGGGTCGGAGCTTTACAAGCTACATGCTGGGTACACACAGCACTACTGCTGTCAGTCACCAACTCACTTGGCTCCTCTCTCTTTCTCTCTCTCTTTAGACCTCTCTCTCCCTGTACAATCATATGATCGATAAGTATTGGCAACTTATGCTTTTCCATTGCTTTAACTCATCAAATTAATGTAACCAATTCGATCCTTCATTCCAACTAAATTTGTTTTATTATACTAGATTCAACTCAGATTTTGACTGGTTTAATATAATTTAAACTGAAATTAAATATTCATACACTCTAAAAAAGTTAGGTTAAATACAACCCAGTGCTGGGTAAATATTGGACAGAACTCATACTGGGTTGTTTTCAACCCACAGTTGGGTTAAACGTTTGACCTAACCTTCTGGGCAGTGACCCAACCACTGGGTTCGTCCATATTTTACCAAGCACTGGGTTGTATTTAACCCAGCATTTATAAGAGTGTAAGATTTTTTTTAAATGTTGATTCAACAAGTTGACTAAGTTGAAAAATGCAATTTATATGTTATATATTTAATTAAATCTATGTTACATTTTCTTTATGGAATATAATATCATATGCATCAAGGCTTTGCAAAATACAGATCTGTTTTTTTCTGTGTTGAGTGCTTGCAAACAAAAGTGCTGAAGTCTGTTGCGAATACCGCACAAATCATTTTAATTTTAAACAGATTCCACATACCAATGCTTTCACGAGTCACTCATTCAGTCTTTTATGTTTTATTTTATATGAACAGCTTGGTCTCCAGACTTTTTCCACACACCATCAATAGCAAAGGAAAAGCCTCTCTTCTCCTAACAAGCATTTTTCCTTCTGCTGCCTCTCCTTTCCTCTCTATCAATCAAATGCCCAAGCACATTTACGGGCATGGAGAGATTTGCCGTATTGATAGATGCAGACCCTGAACTTTTAATAGCCTGTGCTGGTGGCTCAGGTGATGGGTGTGAGCTGTGAGATGTAGGGCAATACTTTTAATCACTGATGAGACAGAGGATCCTATCTGATTGTCATCCTTCTATCAAAAAGTGCTCTGGCACTTACAACAATAGCTCATATGTCACAGCATAGTCTCAACCACATGAATGCAGACCTTTTGAATACTTTACTGCTGTGATATGACTAGTTGCTAACAAACCCCTCTGAGCCAATCTAAAGCTTTGATTGGTGAAAAGTGTAGGTCACTGTAACAGTTCTGTTAATGTTAGTTGACACGGATCTGGAATCCGTTCAGGAAGCTCCTACTCAAATCCACAACAAACATTCTCTTTTCACACTATGCCGCAAATGAGCCAATTCATTTCCAGCCGATAAGAGCTCACGAGAGGCCTGATTTCAGCTTAATCACTTCATATTCTTGGCGTGCGTTTGTGGGTATGTTGTTCAAACGTTACCTCCCTGTGTCGTGTGAGAGCTCTTATTCATTCTTCGAGAGATTGTGTGTGTGTGTGTGTGTGTGTGTGTGTGTGTGTGTGTGTGTGTGTGTGTGTGTGTGTGTGTGTGTGTGTGTGTGTGTGTGTGTGTGTGTCTGTGTCTGTGTCTGTGTCTGTGTGTGTGTGTGTGTGTGTGTGTGTGTGTGTCTGTGTGTGTTAATGAGAGTGCACAGGGAGCTGGGCTGTTTAACAGGAGTCATGTCTTTGTGTTGGCCTGCGTGGAGCGCTTTAGTTAACAGTGAATAATGGAGCTTGATTACAGCCCATGAGACGGCACATTGCTTAAAATCAATTCTCAATGCAATTACCCACAGCAAACGCCTCCCCTCTCTGCCGGACAGAATAGGAAGTGATTGTGTCAAAGGACAACATCATCTCTGCAAATGACTTGTTGCCTCTTCATATAGGGCCATTAGATGTGGCAGAATATCAGTTAGGGGGCCTTTCAGCACACTCTTTCTCATATGTACATATTCACACGTGAGAGAGTACAGACATGTTAACGTGTTGATTTATTTGTAGACATATTGAGAGAGATCCTTGTTGGGCTGTATACACACACAGGAAAATCTACAGTCAAGTCCAATAACAAACACAAACACACAATTGAATTATTGATACCTGTTCAGCTTTGCTGTCGTTCTCAATCTCTCTGTTTTCCCAGTCCTAAAGTTTTATAGGTGAACTTTTGGTTTGTTGTGTGCAGGCCTGGTGTTTCAACAGGCTCTAAAGTTGCTGGTTGGTGCACAGGAAACAAATATAGAAGTAGAGGGGTAGAAGACAGTAGAAGATAGTAGTGTAATAGTATGTGTTTTTCCATGGGTTATAGGAGGGACCTGGGATAGCAGGGCTTGAGTCTCAGTTACTTAGAGTTTTGAGTCAAATTTGTTGTCTCTTTTGTTAAAAATGTCTTATAGCTTATAGAATTCACTCATTACAAACGTGTTTGTCTAATAAAAATGTTGAATTGTTTAAATTTAGCTTCAAATAATAGGTTGTTTAATTTCAGATTCCATTGTGACAACTTACACCATACCACAGCCTGCACTTTTTATTTTGGTAACATTAAAGACATTATAATGTTGCATAGGGATGCACGATATTATCGGACTGGCAGCAGTGACAGCCTCCCCCAGGTCCTAACACCTGTTCAGTAAGGAGTTTTAATATGTAGGGGTTCTAATTAAATTAAAAGTAAAATAGCCTACACAAGTAACATTTAGACTGTGTTTCTGATTAAATAAACAGTAATTCATGTCACAAAATAATGAGTATGTTTTGATTTAAAGGTCAGAAGCTATAGACTTTGTCGGCATTGCTTGAACGCCCACAAAAACGTCATCCGTTTATGCCGTGGGGGAAAACAAACCATTAAAATGAATGCACGGAGACCTTGTTAGGCGCTTGATCTTTACTTTTTGTTTTGATTTCGATTACTTTTTGCTTGGTGCAGTGCCAAAAAGTTTCTGTGTGGCGTTCTGTACCTCTAATAAGTAAAAAAAAAAAATCTGATCTGAAGATTTATATACTGCCGAATAAACAGACAGAGGTAGCACAATCTGAGCGGGTAACACACAACATCAGAACTCTGACAGCAGTTACGGATATACAACGTATGAAACATATCAAGCTTAATATTCATATTTATATGCACTCCAGATAGGCTATTTACCCTTCAATGACCTGTCATTAGTCCCGTCCCCCTACACCACATCCCAGTTCTGATGGGGCTTACAGCAACCCTCCTTCATATCAAGTAAATATCACTCCCTGATATTTTGTGATGTAAATGTCATAATCTATTAAAACATTTATTTAATTATTATACACAATCCCTTGTGAAAATTAACAATGGTATTACCATAGTAAAAGGCTAACCGTGTTTTTTGGGCGTTTTTATTACCAGTTGTAGCCTGTAACCACAGTTTTACTACAAATACCATGATTAAACTGGTTAGGGTAGCAAAGCATGTTTAATTCGTTTTACCATGGCTTACCATGTTTTTTTGGTTGTAACCAAGGTTATTTTTCATAAAGGGATATTTTCATGTTATTTTATATATTTTTATTTTACAGCATGTATTTGTAAAAATGATTAGGCTATACGTTTAGCACACATCACATAATGCTGTGCGTTTCTAGGCACTTCAGTAGACCTTTAATGTTACCTATGTTGTGTCAAAGTAAAAATTCGTTTTAGTATATCAATAAAAAAGTATGACAGGATTTTACTCTAGTGTTTATCACTTTATTAAAATTAAGCAAAACAAAACGACAAATGTTTACTTTCACAGGCCGTCACGTATAGGCTTGTAGTAAAGCTGTCCTTGACTGGAGACTCAATCAGGTAATAAAAGTGTCTCCCAACGACACCTCTGGCCATTCTGTTGTGTCGTTTGGCCAGTCAAAGATACCGTACGGACAGTCCGACCCATTACGGCTCAGTTTTTCAAAGTATCTTGCTCTGTCAAGCGGCAGAAATGATTTTATGTAGACCATTCTGGGTCAACTCCATGCTTTTCCAATGAGGGGGAAAGGATCGTTTTCCTCCACACCAACTCCGCCCACACATGCTTACATGAAAAATGAAATAAAAATAGTAAAATGAAATATACAGCTATCGGTATCGGCCAAAATGAATTGAAATATCGGCATATCTGATATCGGCAAAAATCCAATACCTTGCATCCCTAATGTTACAGAATGTTATGATGTTATTGTTATTCTAATAAATTATGAGAAAAATAATCATGATTTCAAAATGAAGCAGCACCACTGTTTTCAGATTTGATAATAATTAGAAATGTGTTGGCTGCTGAATAATCTTTTTGCCATCACAGGAATAAATTACATTTTAAAATATAAAAAATAGAAACCAGGTTTTTTTAAATTGTAATAATATTTCACAGTTTTTATTCACTGAAATAAAAACTTTGACAACCAACCCCAGCCTTCCCTATGTGACAAAGAAAAGTATATATTTTTATTTGAGGTGGTGGAAAGTGTTTCACTTTTGACTTGTAGGCTTATAGCTGACAGAAAAAAAACATTAAGGATCATGTGTGTGTGTGTGTGTGTGTGTGTGTGTGGGGGGCATGTTTATGTGGTTTATGAGGACACAAATTTGTATAATGACATGGGTATGACATAGGTATTACAAGGAGAAGGTGATTTATGAGGACATTTTCAGTGTCCCCATAATTTAAAACGCTTATAAATCATACAGAGTGAGTTTTTGGAGGAAAATAGAAATGCACGTCTCCTGTGAGGGCTAAGTTTAGGTGTAGGGTAGGTGTAGGGCAATAGCACATTCAGCTTGTACAGTATATAAAACCATTACGCCTATGGAAAGTCCCCGTAAACCATAAAAACCAACATGTGTGCGTGTGTGTGTGTGTGTGTGCTCTTTCTCTTCTGGAGGTCTGTGTTGGACTGTTCTTTTTGTCCAATTCATTAGTTATTTTATCAGGCTTTGAGTGATGGATGTGTCTCTATGGAAACCACTAGTAAACTGTGGTGATTTGTCTTTACAGCCTCTAACTAACTCGTTTGTAGGTTAAACACACACACACACACACACACACACACACACACCAACACCTTCACCCCCACTCCAGTAAGCAGAGTCTAACAGCTGTGCATTTGACCCTTCAAAAAGCTCCACCTTAAAACTGGTGCTTACCAATCCTACCTTAGCAACTGTTGCTTTCTGCCATATTAGAATTGAATGATTTCATCCAAGGAAAGCAGCATGTAATACAATGGCACACATCATTTCAGCCCATGTGCAAATACAATTATGAGTGTCCAGATCTGGTACATGTAATCTGGATTGTGTAAACAGATTCCCAAAACTAAGTATTTGTAATTAGATAAAATTGCATTTTTAAATACTTGTAATCATATTACAGTTACTTTTTTATGGATTACTTGATTACATATCTTCACACAAGCAATACATTATTCATAATTTATTAATTCTCCCCAATTCTTTATCATCTTTTTATTTTCCTTTCTAAAATGTCTACATGACATGCATTAAAAATATTTCATTTAGTAAGTGTTTTATTTTGATTATTTTGTTTTGATTATTTGTATTTTGTTTATGACTTAATTGAAGAGTAGCTTTTCATTAAACTCACAAAGCCCGTGCAGTTCCTTCACAAACCCCAGTTTGGGAAACCTTGAAATAATGTAATGCTTAGTTCACTTTATGTTGTTAATAACGATGAATTGAATATATTTTATTTGCGTTTTAATATCAATATGGTACAATATTATCCTATTTAAATAAATGTGATAAATGAGTAGGGTTAAAAGTAATCAAAAATCAGTCTGTTTATATTAACTAACATGTGTAATGTAATGAATTATGTTAATAACTCAAATATTTGTTGTGTAATTTGGAATCAGTAACGGAATACAGATCGAAAGTAATCTCTGTGAGTGGCCTATTCAAAGATACCCATGGGGCACTTTGTAAAACTCGTCTGATTAGGCAACAAAGCTTAATGACAGGCCAGTTCTTTATTATTACTTATATTACTTTATGTATTGTTATTCTGCTTTTTGCAAGCATCCACAAAAGCTGTTGTGAGCTGGAGTCATGTGAGATTTTAGGCCAGAACCCTCATGTGGCACTTTGTCTCTCTGTATATCCTGATCCTCTCTCTCACTGTATACAACCTCTGTATCTCTCTCTCTTGCTTTTTCCTCTCTCTCCTTTGCTGTGAAATGTCAAATGGAAATTCAGTTTTTCTCTTTATTACCCAATAGATGGAGGCAACATTAGGATCACATGATATATAAAGTCAGTGTTGCATAGAGAGAGATTGTGTGTACGAGTCTGTTTGTGTGCATGTGAATGTTTACGTGCATATTTATATATATATATATATATATTGGAGAGAAATGAGAATGAAAACCTGTAAACGGTTGGTGGTTCACAGAAAATAGAGGTCTGAAGACGAAAGGGACTGACACACGCACATGCCGACCCCCTTCCAAGAGATTTATTGTCGCCTTTGTGACTGAGACCCAGTTCCCCTCACATAAATACAAAGACAAGGCCCAAAATGGGTTTTTCGAATGACTTACAGAGGGTTCAAACACTACAGAAAGTCCTATGAAATGTCATTCTCTGGAAGTCATTCTTTAAAATATTCCTGTGATTACCTTCAAAGGCTGCAAACTGTTTACATAAATTGTACAAAATGATATGTTGAAGATATAAACCTAATGTTGTTCCAAATTAATCACTGACTTTGTTCTGTGGAACACAAAGGGTGAAATTTTGACAAATATTTTGGCCACTCTTTTCAGGTAATTTGAAAAAAATTCAGTTCCTCACAAAACTATTATGCAGAATATAGCATATAATATATATATTTTTATGTTGGCTTTGTATCTTTTTTAAAGTTTCAAAACTTCAGTCCTCATTTAGTGTAATTGTAGCCTATGCTAAAGATCAATGAGCGCATTATTTCAAATTTCACATTTGTGTTCAACAGAAGAAAGTCATACAGCAATATTGTTATTTTTACTAAAACTATAAAAAATATGTTTAAATAAATCTGAAATCTAACACATTTTACGTAAACATTTTAAATGTTACCAACTAACTGAAACTAAACTGCAAACAAAACAAAATTAAAACTTGAAATGAATAAAAAAATAAACATAAATTAAGGCTAAAAAAAGCTAATAAAAATGTCAAAAGCACAAAACAAAATGAATAATACTTTAAAATTGAAACGAAATCAGGCCCGGCTCCAGAAGAGGGTGCTCTAACTTTAACTTAAAATAAATAAATATATATATATATATTATATATAATATTATTAAATATATATATTAGTGGCATCTGTTTATAATCACTCAAAACTGTCACTCATTTAGTCCATCTCGATCTCACAAAAATACATTATAATCAATTAAGTTCTCTACACTGCACAAAGTATCTTTGTTATAATGAGATGGTTCGTACTGAACACAATACATCAACAAAATGAGTGGATTCTAACTTAAACGCCTCTGGTTCAAGAAATCAACAGATATGCCTGTAATTAGCTACATTGCTCAACGCAGCAAATACACATTTAAATAGAAATCGATCTCCAGAGCGCAAGCCAAAACGCACTGGATAGTTTGCCAAATCTGCAATATATGCCATTATTACAGCTTTAACTGAGCCTCTAGCACCCTTGTAGAACCGGGCCTGAATGAAACCTGAAAAAGGCTCATTCAAAATAATATTAAATACTATAATAGTATATAAATGATAATAACATAACATATGGGCTTGCAACAACATGGCTATGAGTACACAATGCCGGAATATTTGTTTCTGGATAAACTAACACTTTATGACCATTTGTACTGAATTCCAGGCAGATAAATACACCATTACCAGATTTTAATGCACTTTAAGCCTCCTATTTCTTCCCCATCGGCCTATCTCTCGCTGCAGAACCGTGCCTTTAAGAGAAACGTCTCTAAACAAGTATTCCAGCATCCCGCTGTGTTTACATGGAATCCTGGGTAGACTCCAAGAGTTTCCGGCCTGCGAGACTCAATAATGTGAAGCCTAAAGCATGAGGCCCACGGGCTAGTCTGTGACTGACAGCATCCGTATATTTACACACAAACACCGTTACCATCACATGAGCAGCATCGCCCAGACGGAGAGAAGGAATACCCATATGATCTCCAGTATACCGAAAGGAGAATCCCCTCCCTCACTCAAACGCGTGACTCACAAACACATCCGGGAAAGCACACACTGGCCCAAAGTGGATTTGTAGAGGTGCATATTTTTGCATGTATTTGCATAGCTAATGAGTTTAAGGATGTTAGTTGTGGTTTATTTATTTATTTGATATGAACTGTACGTGTGATGCTGTCAGTCTGTGAAAGTATGAAAGCATAAATTCAGTCATGTTCTGTTTAAATCTCACAATTCTGTGACTTTTTATCTGACCATTCTGAATTTTCCTCTCAGAATTGTGAACTTATATCTTGCAATTCTGTGAAAAAAAATATGAGGAAAATAGTCTTATTTTTTATTCTGTGGCTTCCATACAAAAGTCTGTTATATGCCATTCTAGAGATAAAGACGAGCAAGAAATGTAGCCCTGTGGCGAGTGACTGATGCGATAGAGGGAGAAAGGGAAAGCTGGGGTTTAGCCAGCGCTACAGTGGTCCACACTACCGCTCCCCTGCTGCTCTACATATGTACACCCAGCAAGAGCCCTGCTGGCACACCTCTACCGCCTCCTTTCTCGTCTGCCGCTCACCGTATGACCATCTCGCATTATACGTCCTCTTTCTCTGCACCTCTATCTTGTCATCTCTTCCTCTCATGATATCTCTTTCATTTCTGCCTGAACTCCACACAGCTCTCCTCATCTATTTCCTCAAATCTGTCCCGTCCCTAATCTCCCTCGTTCCCGCTGTAGTGCTATCCATCTCCCACAATCTCTCTCTCGCTCCATGAACATGCCTGTGTTCTCATTTATAAACACCTTTGCTTTCATCTGTTTCAGACCCCGTGGCTACTGTTTTCCGTCGCTCTCTGAGTGTCTTTCGATGTAGCGCTCTGCCATGACATAATATTATATTGCTCATGTTGAGTGATAAACTCATATTCCATGTCACATTTCATGTCTGAGAATGAGAAACAGTCCTAGAAATAATTCAGAGTCATCACGATTCTACAATGGGCCCTTTTCAGACTCTGATGCTGCATTTGTGTCACAGGTTTATATATGTAATACTGTTCAAGAGGTCAGTACCATTTTTATATGTGTTTTTACAAGTATGCAAAAGCTGATGAAATACAAAAAGTAAATGTTCTCAACTGTAATAATACTAATGAATGTTTCTTGAGCAATAAATCAGAATGATTTCTGGATCATGTGACACTGAAGTGTGGAATAATGGTTGCTGAAAATTCAGTTTTGCCATCACAGGAATAAATGAAACATAAATGAATACATTTTAAAATATATTAAAATAGAAAAGTAATTTTAAATTGCAATTTTATTTCACAATATTACTGTTTTTACTGTACTTTTGATCAAATAAATTCAGCTTTGGTGAGCAGCAGACTTCTTTTAAAAACATAACAAGCTTCAGAAATATATATATAAAAAAACATACAAAATATCTTACTATATTGTATATTGTATATGCTCCGAAAAGTCTTAAAAACAACTAAGAATATTATTATTTAATATTTTTTAATCTTATTATAAATATTGTTTTATTTTAATTTTAATTGTCAGGGTTCATACAGATTTGGGATAGAAGTTCTGGTTTTTAATATGAATGCTGACATTTTAACCAACACTGTAAATGATAAAGGAAGTGAACAGCATTTCTATATGAGAGGTTTCTCTCTTGGTTAGGTTAGAAAGGGTATTGATCCACCAGTGGTTTATTTACCACAACAAATCGATGCAGTGCTCAGCTGTGGATCCTCTGACCTGATCCTTCTTAGAACATGTGGTGTTACACATGTATTACAAGCATCTTCAAGTGTTCTGCTTTGCAGCTATATGAGGCATTCTGGTACCCTACTTTGTTAAAACAATATATAACACTAAGTCATTATATATAAAATATAAGTATTCCTTTCATTTAGAAGATGCTTTTGTCCAAAGCAACTTACAGTAGCTACATTCATGTCAGGAATGGTCCCCCTGGAGTAACCTGAGGTTAAGTGCCAAGCTCAGTGGCACAATGGTGATAGAATATAGGCTGCTCTTTGCAGGAATCAAACCTGCTACTTTTTAGTTACCATTGCTTGTCATTAACCACTACACCACCCACAATTTTGCCCATCTGGTGGCAGTGATTTTTCCAAGAAAGACATGTTCCGGGATCAACATGTTTTGTTGGTCCTGGAACAACGTGTGTTTAAACTTAGTCCTAACTCATCCAGAATCATCAACTACCATTAAAAGATGGAGGATTGACCTGGATGTTGATCCAAGAATATATTCTGCTTACATTTACATTTATGTATTCAATAAATGCTTCTATCCAAAGTAAATTACATTTCACTCAAGGCATACATTTCAGCACTTAATACATTTCCTGGGATTCGAACCCATGACCTTGGCTGTGCTAGTACTGAGGAGTTTATTCATGTCTGTAGAAAAGAGTAGTATGGCAATACATATTGCTGAAAGTAGATTTTATTATATTTTATTGCATTACCTAATAGTGTATATTGTTATTGTGCTTCTAAATATGGCAAGAGTAATAATAAGAAATATTATTATTATTAATATTGTTATTATATCAATTTTAAGTTTTTAAGTTGTGTGTGTATGTATGTGTATTGTTGCTTTGACATTATTGCATGTAAAGCAATCAAAAAGTACTTTGTAACTGAAAACTCAACCAGTAGAGTAGTAGTACACCAGTAGTGCGCTAGCAACATCAAGGTCATGGGTTTGATTCCCAGGGAAGGCATGTATCTATCAAATGTATGTACCTTGAATGCAATGCAGGTTGCTTTGGATAAAGTATCTGCAAAATGCATAAATGTAAATGTTAATGTAAAACCCAAACAGTAGAGCATAGCCCTAAAACAACATCAAGGTCATGGGTTTGAATCCCAAATAATTAAATATAGTAAGAAAATTACAGACATGGAATTTTTGGTGTTTTTCTACAGGTGGTAGAGCCTGCGAGTGAGACCACATTAAGAAGCCAACAAAACAAGAATAAATCTTCAAGAATATCTTAAGGCTAAAGAAGGTTCAGGTTTGTTTCCGAGAATGTCTGACAGCTTGTTTGGGATTGGCAGAGCCACACAGACCTCCACCCTGCCGGTGTGTACTGCTAATAATTACGCTTTTCAGCACCTCTTCATCTCTGCTCGCTTTGTTGTCTCCTCCTGCCTTGTAATCACTTTCTCACCATGTGTGCGCCTCATAAGCACTGGCCACTCTCAGCGTGTGTCAGCACTATATGGTGCTCTGCGTGAGAGTGTGTATGTCACAGTAGCCAGTGGCTGTAAGCTCCGCCGGCCTGCTGCTCACAGAGGGAGTTATATGTGTAATTACCGCATGACCCCTGCTGACCCCGGCCGTCTCGTGTTAGTCGGTGTGTGTCGGCCGTGCCGCGCCTGCTACCGTCTTGTTAACAACAATGCCGCGGAGGGGACAGTATTTAGGGGTGAGACATGGACACTCAGCAGAGCATTAGCACAGTTCACACCGCTTGTCCATCTGCCAACCGTCTAAACACACAAATACACACACAAGACCTTTTGAAATAAATAATTAGGTTTATCACTATAGATTATATTCTTCTGATAGTTTCAGTTTGATAAAGTGATCGAGCTGTGTTTAAAATTGTTAATAAAAACAACACATACACATCAAGCCTAACCACACTCAAATTATTCAAATATCTTTAAATTTAGTTTAAAACATTGAAATGACACAGCAAAAATCAAACAAAGATTATAGTTCTGCGCTATGAAATCGTTTTGTCTGTTCTAAACAATAAGGTAAAACAAAAAGCCAACTTTTGCTTTTACCAGTTTTTAAATCTTTCACCTTGAATATTAATATCCTATCACACCTTCCATTATATTTTATAATTGAGTGGAGTAGAATAGAGTGAACTGGAAATGATGGGTGACAGGGGTCAGGAAATATCACAAGTTAGACTTGATGTGTTAGAGCATATATGTGCCAAGTGCAGTGACTATATACAGGTGTATCTCAATAAATTATAATATCGTGGAAAAGTTCATTTATTTCAGTAATTCAACTCAAGTTGTGAAACTCGTGTATTAAATAAATTCAATGCTCACAGACTGAAGACTCAAGTAGTTTAACTCTTTGGTTCTTTTAATTGTGATGATTTTGGCTCACATTGAACAAAAATAAGACCAATAAAAAAATAAAAATAAAGTGAATTGTTGGCCTTCTGGAAAGTATGTTAATTTACTGTATATGTACTCAATACTTGGTAGGGGCTCCTTTTGCTTTAATTACTGCCTCAATTCGGCGTGGCATGGAGGTGATCAGTTTGTGGCACTGCTGAGGTGATATGGAAGCCCAGGTTTCTTTGACAGTGACCTTCAGCTCATCTGCATTTTTTGGTCTCTTGTTTCTCATTTTGTCTTGACAATACCCCATCGATTCTCTATCAAGGTTCCAGTCAAGCACACCAACACCATGGTCATTTAACCAGCTTTTGGTGTTTTTGGCAGTGTGGGCAGGTGCCAGATCCTGCTGGAAAATGAAATCAGCATATTTAAAAAGCTGGTCAGCAGAAGGAAGCATGAAGTGCTCCAAAATGTCTTGGTAAACGGGTGCAGTGACGTTGATTTTCAAAAAACACAATGGACCAACACCAGCAGATGACATTGCACCCCAAATCATCACAGACTGTGGAAACTTAACACTGGACTTCAAGCAACTTGGGCTAGGAGCTTCTCCACCCTTCCTCCAGACTCTAGGACCTTGGTTTCCAAATGAAATTCAAAACTTGCTCTCATCTGAAAACAGGACTTTGGACCACTAGGCAACAGTCCAGTTCATCTTCTCCTTAGCCCATAAGACGCCTCTGATGACAACTGTAGCCAAATTCCTTGACACGTCTGTGTGTGGTGCTCTTGATACCTTGACTCCAGCCTCAGTCCATTTCTTGTGAAGTTCACCCAAATTCTTGAATCGATTTTGCTTGACAATCCTCATAAGGCTGCGGTTCTCTCGGTTGGTTGTGCATCTTTTTCTTCCACACTTTTTCCTTCCACTCAACTCTCTGTTAACATGCTTGGATACAGCACTCTGTGAACTGCCAGCTTCTTTGGCAATGAATGTTTGTGGCTTACCCTCCTTGTGAAGGGTGTCAATGATTGTCTTCTGGACAACTGTCAGATCAGCAGTCTTCCCCATGATTGTGTAGCCTAGTGAACTAAACTGAGAGACCATTTTGAAGGCTCAGGAAACCTTTGCAGGTGTTTTGAGTTGATTAGCTGATTGGCATGTCACCATTTTCTAATTTGTTGAGATAGTGAATTGGTGGGTTTTTGTTAAATGTGAACCAAAATCATCACAATTAAAAGAACCAAATACTTAAACTACTTCAGTCTGTGTGCATTTCAATAAGTATTTAGAAAGCTGGTTTTGGATTCATGGGTTGTATAAGATCATTTGAAGAAACTTTCCTGCTTTTTTCTACAACACTGCTGTTCAAAAGTTTGGGGTTGAAAAGGTTTAATGCTTTTGAAAGACGTCTCTTAAATATGCTTACAAAGGCTGCATTTCTTTTAATCAAAAATACTGTAAAAGTAGTAATACTCTGTAATATAATTACAATTTAAATAACTATTTTCTATTTGAGTATATTTTAAAATGTAATTTATTTCTAGGATGGCTGAATTTCCATAAGCCATCACTCCAGTCTTCAGTGTCACATAAACCTTTGCAAATCATTTAAAATGCTGGTTTGGCGTTGAAGAAACATTTCTTAGTATTATCACTTTATTCTTTTTTATTGAAGTCTTGGTTCCTTTTTTCAGGATTCATTGATGTATGTAAAGTTCAAAAGAACATCATTTATTGGAATCCTTGTTGAATAAAAACAGTTTCTTCCAAAAAGATCCTCCTGACCCCAAACTTTGAACAGTAGACTACATTGCAGTTGCAGTGCTTATTTAGCAACTTGTGTTCGTGTTGTAGAGAAAAAACTTAAATATCTGTTCCAATAGCAATAACCACAGACCTTATTTTACTTATAGATCCAAAACCAGCATTCGTAAAACCCCATATTTTTCCTGAGGGAATTCGAGGGAAGCTTGAAAATGCTAATTCTTTTCCATATTACAGGCCTACAAACAGAACATCTCTATATGTTGGCTAATTATATGCAGATAGATGCATTTAGCGCCGGTTTCTGACTTCAGTAGTTCAAAACTCCTCACGCAGCCTCAAACTTTAATAGCTGCAAGCAGCTCCTTGTATCAAAACACACCATCTCGTTCCTGCCAAAGCTATCAATGGTCTTGTCTATCTTGCTGCGTTTCAGCCCATTGTGTTGTGAATTTGTAATTCTGGGCAATGGTGAATTGCAGTGATTATGTAGCCGTAATTTAACCAGGATGATGTGTTTAATTGAATTGTTGCTCCCTGATGTTTCTCTCTAGTGAGGGTGCTGTTCTGTTGACAGATGTGTTTTGTCTGTGAATGCTTGTTGTTGTTTTCTTCTTTTCAGCCCTTGCTGTGTATGTCTGTTTTTTGTGCAACTATGCTTTCTTCCCGAGTTTGTGACTTGGATGTTTTCTTTAAATGTTAATGTCTAGACTTCTGATATATTTCTCTGTAGCGAGCATCCGAGGACATTTTGCACTCGAGTACACAGTGTTGCCTTCATACCATTTTCTTTGGGTTGATGGCTATTTCTTCTGCAAAGTGCAGAGCTGAGAAGCTATTTCATCGCAGTCGTCACCCTCCCCCACATCATCTTCTCTCCATGTAAACACACACTTGCTTTCCTCTTCCTCTCCTTCTACGCTCTCCTTTCAGTATCTAGACTCGTCCTCACCAGGCCCATCTCTGATATCCACTTTTCTCCACCTTCCCTCTCTCGCCATCTCCTCCTTTCTCTCCCGCTCATTTCCCTCCATCTCTGCGGAGGGGCAATTACCCCAGCGTCTCTAAATGCCGGCGATCTGAGCATCCTTGCGCTATGCATTGTCTGCAGCAATTTACCAGCCGCATCTCCAGATGAATGCCTCCATTCACAATTACACCCCCTCCATTAGCTGCTGTCGCTGCTATGTTTGGAGGGGGGGTTTGTTGTCTTGTTTTTTTTTCTTCACGTCTTTAAAAAAAAGCAATTAAATGTGGACAAAGCAACTGAGGATGGAATTGTGCCCTCCTTTCCTCCTCCGAATCAAGAAACTCAAGTTTTTAGCAATCTTTTTGCAATCTCTTCTCTTTATCTTTTGCTGGTCTCCTTTTTGGGGTTTGCGACTTTTTGCGGATTGTTCTGTATTTTCATTTTGTGTCACTTTTTTAGAGGGCGGTTGGTGACTTTACCTCTCTCTCAGGGTCACAAGAAACCATTTCCCGCCATATCTGACTGGCCTGTGACATAAGAGAGTTTGCGTGGACAATATCCCAGCAGACCCAAAATAACTTTGAAGGTACGACAGCCTGGGTTGCACTGAGTGATTTAGTATTCCAATAAATCGTTGATACAATCTAATTTCCTATAGATTTAAATTTCCCCTGAACAGATCGGCATTGATCGATTTCAGGTATAGAAACATGTCAGGCCTCTCTCGGGACTCTGGTGAAGGATTAAGGCAGGTAGCTGCTTGTTTTTAGATCTGGACATTAGCATTGTATATTACTCTTATATTTGCAGAAATAGGTATGGCCAGACTAAATAGGGTTTCTTGCTTGTAGGAGACATCTTGAAGCGCTACTGTCTGATTAAGGACCTTGTGAAGTAATCCCAGAAGGTGCTCTTTGGTTGGGTTTGAAACAACTATTACGAAAAAGAAGAATCCAAGGCACTTCTTCTGGTCCAAAAAAAGTTAAAAAGCCTTTTATTCACATTCTGGCCATCTCAATAAACATTAAAATGCTTAAAATTCTGCACACTGATGCATTTCGGACTTCAGCCTTCCTCGGAGTTTCTGGCTTATTGGGTAATGAATACAGCACATATTTGAAAATAAGTAGCAGTAGAAATAAATAACTAAAATAATGCCACTCCTTTTGTATTTTAATTTAGAGTGATGGCTTACGGTTTGGGTAGTATTAGTCAAAGCTAGCTGTATAAAGTTACAGTAAAGACTAAAGATTCTAATTCAAATACATTTCTCTTCATCAGAGAATCCTGAAAACAATCATCATGGTTCCACAAAAATATCAAGCAGCACAACTGTTTTCAACATTAATAATAAGAAATGTTAAAATATAAGAATGTTTTTTGTTTGTTTGTCTGAAGGATCATAACACTGAAGACTGGAGTAATGGCTGCAGAATATTTGGCATCACAGGAGTAAATTACATTTTAAAATATAGTACTTTTGAACAATAGTGTACCTATTTATTTTTTATAGAATGTTCTTATTTTATTTATTTGTGTAACTTCTAATGACAGGACATAAAATGTGACCGAAAACCATAAGAAGAAATGGGATGGGGAAATTATACCAGGTGGATTTAAGCTCTGGTCATCTTGCAAATATGCAAGACCGCGCAGCATATTGGAGAATGTGTAGCCATGTCTCTGAATTTTTTATTGATTTGTTTTCTTCAGTATAACTGGCATGCAAGATTTATGTTGATTAGCATTGCATTATGAGGATGAAGGAAATCCCATGATGGTTCAAAGTTCAGTAATATTGGCAACAAAACCAGCTCCTTGTCATTCATGACGGTTTGGGTTACATTAGACATACCCCATCTCAGGTGTTTTCAGAGATGTTTTCTCCTCTGTGAAGTAAAGGTAGATGTCGGTTTATGTTGTGGAAGGATATCAGGTTTTGAATGTGTTGGGAGGCTGTTCGCCATCTCTCCTCTGGTTCTTCCCCCAGAGGCAGGAGCCTTATGGATCGCAGGAACGAGGATAAATAAATTGGAGAGTAGGATAAATCGATGCTTGACGGAGAGGCAAATAGACCTTCCAACCTCAGTCCAAACGCAGAGCTTTGGTTATTTTCCTTAGGGCTGTATTGGATTGGTTGACAGCGGCTGAGGAGAGGGCTCAGACAAGACTTGGCCTACAAATGATGTCCTTTGTTTTAATTCATTAATTTTATTAACGTGTAAAAAACCTTTACCATTTTGAGGTGGACATTGGTCCTTGACAGAAGGGTGTCTGGAGTTTCAAAAAGCAATATCAAATAGGGCATAATTTCACTGTACTGCATTTGGGTTGTTGTAAATTCTTAAATCATGTTTTCCGTATTCAAATACCTTCAAATTTTGTCCATTCAAGCCATGACTTGAACCCCATATATAGAGCTGACACTCCAAACACTACAGTAAACATCAAGCAACAGAGTCGAGATCAACTGGTGCAAGCACAAATTTCAAGTCAAAGCTGCCGAGCAAACTTGTCCAAAATGTCAAACTTTACTTTAAGTGAGCAAGTGTGTGTGTGTGTGTGTGTGTGTGTGTGTGGCGTGCGTTGCGTGCATGTGATGCAGAGTTGAAAGTCTGAGCTTATATATTTAAAATGTATTAATGTAAAACATTATAAATTAACTAATAAAATCTGTTCATTATATAAAGTGATTGTATCTCTTCACAAAACTTAAACAGCTTCACATTGATTCACTTTTACAATACCTTTATGACCTTTTTGAATCTTCTAAGGTTAGGTTACCTGAATTTTTAGAAGGGACAGAACCTCCCAGGATTCATAAAAATATCTTAATTTGTGTTTAAAATATTAACCACAGTCTTGTGGGTTTGGAATGACGTGGTAAGTGATGGCAGTATTTTCATTTGTGGGGGAACTAGCCCTTTAAGTCTATTTTACATGAACATCAAAAATACCTCCTTACTTAATGTTAAAAGCATTCCAGACCATGATGATTAGGCCTATTTTATGGTCTTATATACATATGCAATCCATGCTACATTTATGATCATAAAGCGATTTACACAGAAACTGTTCCCAGATGTAATTTCCAAGAAAACTTTCATCTGTAATCTTTGTCCGATCTTGCAGTGTTGTTCCACTGCGGGGTTCTGCTGCAATATTGATGTTTCAATTAGAACAGCGTTACATACCGCCGCAGCCTCGTAACACGGTGCGTCTTCAACCATCTGCTGCGCTTCCACATATGAAGAACGAGACACGTGGGGCTAATCAAGCTGCACATGAGCGATGGGACCAGGAGCTCATTCACATCTCTATACAGATCGAGAGGAATATGTAGGCCCGGCATCTCAGGTAGGCAACCTGGCTACAAGTGAAGTTTAGGCGCATTACAAATGTCAACAAGTTTGCCCAGCTGATCTACTCTCAGCAACTCTCATTTTGTAAAGATAACCAGATGCACCTGTAGACATACACAATTTTGCCAAAAGTATTGGGTCACCCCCTTCTAATGAAAGTTTCCATGAGTACAAATCTTAATGTTTAAGCATATAATGATATTCTAGGGAATTGTGTGCTTCTAATTTTATAGCAACAGTTTGGACAGGACCCTTTTCTATTCTAACATGACAGTGCCTCTGTGTATAAGGCATGGATCAAAGAGAAATGATGATTCAGTCAGTGTGGAAGAACTTGACTGGTCTGCAGAAAGCCAAGTCCTAATCCCAGCTGAACACCTCTGGTACAGGCCCGGATTAAGAATCTAGAGGCCCCTGGGCACAATGTCTTACTCCCCCCCAAAACACACACACACACACACACATGTGCACAGTCAAGGTTTTAAAATATAGTGTACTGTATTAAAATATAGTGTACTTTTTTGGAAACACCTCTATCTTATATACAGGATTTACACGGACAGGTTACAGCCTATGATCACCTGTACGCATCCTCCATCATACAGGATTTACATAATTTCAATAATGCTTTCCTGGACTAGCAGCAATCTTTGTAATAAGTGTAAATTGTACGATTTGGTTGCTATGATGTAGAATATCCATGGCAGTAATGTATTAATAATAATTCCATTGATTGGACGGCTTAAGTGACAGTGACGAGCACTGCATTTTACCCAACTTTATCAACTCTCAACTACAAAAAAAAATTAAAACGCAGAGCCAATGAACTTATAAAATATGGCAGTGCATCAAAATGCAGTGTCATCAGTTTGCCAAAAAGAACACAGAACATTTTACGCAGATATTTACACATGGTAAGGAGCAGGTGTTTCTTTCGTACTAACTAACATTTTGAAAATACGAACATTTTTATAAATGCAAAAGTTCACGTCAGAACAGCTTTATGAACGATTTACACAATAATTATTTCTGCTCATGTTTTATCAATGAGGCCCAAAGAGTGTACAGCGGGGATGAGCAACTAGTGACGAGGGCCAGCGTTTTTTTGCTTTTATACCAAGGGTCCAAATTACTAATTTACGTCCACACACCTTTTACACCGTCTTACTCAAATTCCTTTTTATTTAAATAAATGTAAGTATAATTAAAGTAATTTGTTTTTAAAGATTTTATTTACTATAAAACTTGTGCAGTTATGCTAATTTCGAAGGGAAAATGTGTTGTCAGTTGACAGCAATATTACCCCAACAAGCCAATCTCACTTGAACTGTAATTCATTATTCAAAGAAAAAGCAAATCTTGTCTTGTTCCGTGGCCCACAGAACATTCTCAAAATAACCCAAGAGTAGGCCTACAGTTCAAAAGGGCTTATTCAGAAAAAAAAGTTATGCCAAATGGTACCATAATATAACCAGGTATTTTTGAAATTTGAGCGAAGTTCAGACCTGCACTTCACTTAAACATTTTTAAGAAAGGATAGTCAAAAAACATTATTATATTAATTTAGTTGCCCATCCCTATTACAGTTAATTATATAGCTCGGCAAACTTAGTGACTTGGAATTGTAGATTTGTAAAAAATACATCTGTGAGCCTGATCCACCTGCTTCACTTTTAAATATATATAGCAAAAATAGAAGACGCTGAAAATTAAAATTTGTTTTTTCAGCTTGAATGTCAGAACTGCAGACATTGGTAGCTGGAGTTGTAATTTTTCTTCCCTCGCTTGGGCCCCTGGGCCCTGCCCATAATGCTTCCAGCCTCATGTTTGTGAAATGCCCTAGTTTCTTTTCTAAAGAATTATTAATCTAGTACTTTTGTCCATATAATGATATACACAAGTCATTGGTGTTTGGTGATGCATTTGGCAAAAGGTCTGTACTATTAAAGTCACACCAGAAGTGTTCAGCTGGGATTAGGACTTGGCTTTCTGCAGACCAGTCAAGTTCTTCCACACCGACTGAATCATCATTTCTCTTTGATCCTTGCCTTATACACAGAGGCACTGTCATGTTCGAATAGAAAAGCATCCTGTCTAAACTGTTGCTATAAAATTAGAAGCACACAATTCCCTAGAATATCATTATATGCTTAAACATTAAGATGTGAACTCATGGAAATTTCTAAAGTAGTCAAACCTTTTAATATAAGGGGGTGACCCAATACTTTTGGCAATATAGTGTATGCCAAATAGAAAGGTAAATTGTTGCCACTTGAGAGACATGTTTGGGGGTTGTACATTTCAGTGTCTTTATATGACTCTGCGAATTTCACTTTGGGAGCCTTAAAGGTGAACTCATTAAGTGTAATATTTAGCTGTCTGTTATTCATCCTAGGACCAGTTGTTTTGACCTGTATACTGACTCCTATCGGTCTGCATGAAGTTTACTCATGTGTTGCTATTGTTTTTATTTGGTGATTAACAAGGCTGCTTTTGTGATTTCAGCATGGTGGCTCGTGTGACAGGTAATACCTAGAATAAAACAGATTTTTTTGGAAGACTGACATGTTTAAATGTCTCATATGAGTGCATATTAAGTGCTGTTCATTTATGTTAATTCAATTATAAACAAATATTTTAATTAGCAAAACAATAATAAAATCAATGTATTTATTTATTTTAAATCAGAGTCTCAAAGAGATGTAATGTAAACATGTAATGAAATATGGCAAGCTTGATATTTTGCAATCCTTGATATTTGGTTTCGTTGCAACCTGTTGTTCGCTGGAAAACATGTTGAAGAGATTGAAGGTTTAGATGCTTGATTCAAATTAACGCAGGCAGTCGCTCTGTTATTTGGCAGTGTTTTTTATTCTGGAGTAAGTAAATAAAGCACAGTAGATGATTTTTCTTCATCTCGTAGGTTGTGCCATTTGATCCTCCCCCTTGTGTGGAAAAAATCCCACATTTTCCTACTGATCTTGTTCAAGTGGAATGATTCAGAGTCTCTGAAGATGTTCGAGTCACTTTTGTTGCGTGGATGGATCGCGTAAAAGGTCTCCACTTTGCCTCACAGGGGTGGTCTCTTGCGCCCCCCCACAATGGATGCAGACAATCGCTTGCCAGTTGTATTGAGGGGCAGATTTAACGATGTCTTTGTGAGGATTAATTGCATGGGATTACTAGATACACGGTGCAAGGCCTGTTCAACAAGAGCTGTATAAGGATACCCCCACTGACAAGAGATGGTTCTTCACATCCACAATTCCCAAACAAACCTATACACGCGCACTTTAATTCCCTTTTTATAATTAAAAGCTAATTCACGTTTTTTCTTGAATACTGAAAGTACAAGCAGGATTTTTGAAAATAATTTTTAAACGTAATATAGGCTAAATACATTTATGGTAGCTAGTTTTCAGCGCGCAAGTTGTCTTTTGCAGTTGACTTGGTGTCCCCAGAAGTGAGCTAAAGGCAGCTAATCGAAAACACTTAGTATACACTGAAGTTTTAATTTGTAATATGAATAATGGTTTGTTGTGCATTACTCGCGTTGGTTTTACCGCTCAACAAGCGCGTGACTGCCGTGCTGTTGCTATGGTTACCTGGTTTAGCAATCGCGATTTATGGCAACAGTTAAAGTGCACGCTCAGATTAACTTGTATTGTAGCCTACGCCAGAGACTGAAACCCTTACTATTGAAACCTCTATATAAGATACCTGTATGAAACAATGTGTTTTTACTAAGACCACTTGACACCCCTATTCCTCCAATTTGTATCATGCTTCTATGGCAAGATATTTAGTTAATCTTTTTTCTGCGTCTCAGGTGATCAGACCGTCATTGATTAGCGTAACGAGAAGAGTTTGATTATTGTGTGATTTAAAGCATGTCTTTGTAAAATGTAATTAATTATTCTCAATCAGTATTTGAACATGACCGGGATCTTGTGTGAAAATCCACAGAGGGAAATATGTTGATGTATGGGGAGACAGTTACCTAATTAGACCATAAAAAATGGAATCTTTACAGCATGCGGGTCATATAATTACTGTTAATTTAACGCTCAGATTCTCTGTCATTAATTTTTATTCCCTTAAATGTAGTTTGGCAGCGGCTCCCGGAGCTCAGAAATAGATTTCACTGTATTTGAGAGCGCGCTGGCCCTTCCAAATGAATTACCATAGACCCCGGTCCAAATAACAAGACTCGCATCATTTATGCGTTGTTAAGCCATGTAATTGAACGATCCATAGTTTGCATATTATACCATTAAAGTAATGTGCTTTGGTTTTCTCCCAACACGACTATTTAAGCTTCTGTGGCGTTGTGGTAATTCTCTGAATTACAACCTTAATTGCCATAAATGTTCTTTTGATTTGGGTGATTTCACTGTTACGCCACAATGATGTTCATTATTACGCGGATGAGTTTCCGGAACGTGTCTTTAAAGTTCTTTTTTTTTTTCGTTTTGCAGCGCCCTTTAACCCCACAATTAGGCCGTCCTTATAGAGTTTTTATGCGCCTTTTTACCTGCTTTCCCCGGTTAACTGATCATGCCTCGGGGTTGTTTTTTATTTGTAGACCACACTGTACAAGGCTTATAGGCCCGTAAATCTGGAAACAAATCAATTGAACAAATTCACACTAAATTAAAGTCTGCATCCCATAATAATCACACAAAAATAACACTTTTACATTTAATAAAGCCTTTCTATAGGCTAGCAGCTAAAAATACCTTAATTAGTTTTTCCATTGATATAAACGACCTGAGTTTGTAATAGATTTAGGTAAATGTGTTGAGTGTTATTGAAGGCCTAGCCTTTATTATGGACTTTATTGGTTTTTCTACCTTGTTTATAATGTTGGCTATTGTTCAGTGGCGCGTAATTGGACGGTGCTGTATGCCTGCTTCAAAGTTCATTAGTGTGCAAATTACACTTTATTTACTGCTTTTAAACAGTTCCTTAAAATCAGTTGACCTCTCTCTCTCTCTCTCCCTCTCTCTCTCTCTCCCTCTCTCTCTCTTGTTTCTTTTTGTCTTTTGTCCATTCTGATTTACGTGGGCCTTCCAGAGGAGGCGATACTGGTGACGTACGAGGCGTTGTTTAATTTACTGCTCTCTATAGCAACCAGCAGAGCTGCTGGAAAAATGTCCCCCTCCTCGGACAATGTCGTGTGCTTTTCTTTACAGAGGCTCACAGAGAAGCCAGCTGGTCAGCTTTAGACACCTGCGGTCCCAAACGGCCCACTGTTTTCCCTCGGAAATAGTCCTTGTGCAAACCCAGAGGAAAAATATATCATTTAAAATCTTTAATAGGCAGATGTTGACTAAAATACAAGTTTAATTAGATATTTAAAATGCCAATTATATTAGGAGTAATTTTTGTATTTGTAATTATATTTGTTATGAAATTAGATAAAACTAAGTAAAATAAACATAGGCTACACATTGCACTTACCGCCGAATAAATGTTTCAGAAAGTCACTCTATGTGAATTATATCTTCTCTTTGAACCAAATCGGCATTAATCTGTTTTATCAGTTTTTCTCTTTCTTTCAATTATAAAAATGGTAGGCTGCTTTTTTTATTAAATCATTTATTTATCTTGACCTGAAGCTGTCTTTTACTCACTTTTTAGTGCGCGTCTTACACTTACACCGGCTGTTGTTGTTTTTTATTCTTTACAGAGAAGTAGGCTACAATTTTTAACCAACATATTTTCTGCTCTTTATTTCTGAATGAGAAAAATGACAACATACCTAATTTAACATGTCATGTCTCCTATTCTTATATCACCCACTTTAAAACCGATGAAAGGTATATGCCTATGTAATAGAAACGAATGTTAACATATTAAATTAAATATCTGCCTCAGAATAAATACTATTTTTGTTTCTTTTTGTGTTCTTTCGTCGTTGTCGACTCCCCCACCCCTTTTTTGTTAAGATACAACATTTTGACTTAGACTAATCTGTTCCGGATACAGCATTATTTGACTCAAAGTTTTTGCCTGTGATGACCAGCAAACTTGGCTGTTCATTAAAGAACTGTTTTGTTTATTTGTTTGTTTGTTTGTGGCAGTTCTTCAGAATCAAACAAATGAATGAGACAAACGATATTTTAAACAAATTAGTAAATCATGTTTAAACGTGGTCTGCAAAACGTTTTTATTTAATACTATGAAAATTCTCAGTAAAGTTGACTATCCAAATACTTTTCAGCAAACATCACGGTTAGAAAGATTAGATAGCTTATAGTTTCCCTTATTTTGACAAATAAAACCCCGAACTTGTAATCAATAAATATGAAATGACATCACATACAATAGTTTTAATTTATTGCATAAATTATTTGCATACATGTATTGCATGAAACAATACACATACATATAGACACACAATTGCAAATTCCATAACAGACAAGTTTGAAAAGAATTCTCTCCAAGTTATAAAAAGCATAACCTTTGATGTTCTTCGCTCCGGTCTTGGTGGCCCGTCGGTCCCTCACATTTCAGAGGTGCTGCAGGACACGGAGTTCTTTTGAGGGAAAGAAGCAGTGTTTGTTAAGACTCTCGAGCATCCAATGAACTGAAGGCTGCCTCCAAAAAACGCGTCCATCAAACCTTTCCACCCAATGAGCGTCGTCGGGGGGCGGGGCTCAGGTGCGCGCCGCTGCGTCCACTTGGCAAAGAGCCTGGGAGACGCCTGTGGCAAAAGAGTTACTGTCAAATGCAAGGTTCCTTTAATAGGAGCGATCAGTCCGGCTCCGAGAGTCATGGCGACTACAGCATCCAATCATTACAATATCCTCACCTCCAGCCCATCTATTGTACACTCGGAGTCTGTGAGCATGCAGCAAGCCACGGCTTACAGGGACGCGCAAACCCTGTTGCAGAGTGACTACTCGCTGCAGAGCAACAGTCACCCGCTTAGCCACGCGCACCAGTGGATAACAGCCTTGTCACACGGAGAAGGAGGTCCGTGGTCGTCCAGTCCCCTCGGCGAGCAGGACATCAAGCCAGCGGTGCAGAGCCCCCGGGACGAGATGCACAATTCCAGCAATCTACAGCATCAGACGCGGCCACCCCATCTGGTACATCAGACGCACGGTAACCATCACGATTCAAGGGCATGGAGAACGACGACGGCGGCTCACATCCCCAGCATGGCCACGTCGAACGGACAGAGCCTTATTTACTCGCAGCCCGGCTTCAGCGTGAACGGCCTCATCCCGGGCAGCGGCCAGGGCATCCACCACCACAGCATGCGCGACGCGCACGAGGACCACCACAGCCCACACCTCAGCGACCACGGCCATCCACCGTCCCAGCACCAGCACCAACCGCACCAGAGCCACCACGACCACTCGGACGAGGACACGCCGACCTCGGACGACTTGGAGCAGTTCGCCAAACAGTTCAAGCAGCGGAGGATCAAGCTGGGCTTCACGCAGGCGGACGTCGGACTAGCTTTGGGAACGCTCTATGGAAATGTGTTTTCGCAGACCACGATATGCAGGTTTGAGGCCCTGCAGCTCAGCTTCAAAAACATGTGCAAGCTCAAGCCTTTGTTGAACAAGTGGTTGGAGGAGGCGGACTCCACATCTGGCAGCCCCACGAGCTTGGACAAAATAGCTGCGCAGGGGAGGAAACGGAAAAAGAGGACTTCCATCGAGGTAAGCGTCAAAGGGGCTTTGGAGAGCCATTTCCTTAAGTGCCCAAAGCCAGCCGCGTTCGGAAATTACTTCGCTGGCGGACAGTCTGCAGTTGGAAAAAGAGGTTGTGAGGGTTTGGTTTTGTAACAGAAGACAGAAAGAGAAACGGATGACTCCTCCTGGCGGACCTCTGCCGGGTACCGAGGACGTATACGGAGACACGCCGCCACATCACGGGGTTCAGACGCCAGTGCAGTGAGAAAAGACTAAAACAAGACTAAAACAAGGACACATCTTATCATACTGACTGCCTCAGTCTTCATTGATGATTACGTTCACGTTGGAGCTATCCAAAGTGAAAGCAGCTGCGGTTTAGACTACTGAGGCGGGAGAGCAGATTATATCCGTCTTCAATGTTACTCAAAATTCGTACTGCTGCAACAGAGGGGACCGCGCGTTCCCCGCGCGAGCAAAGAGAACGGTTGTTCTGTGAATACCCAGCACTGTGAAAAGACGCAGTTTTAAAGGTGTAACCCTACTATTTATCAAACACTTTGAGACGAGCGAAATGTCCCTCAAACGCTAGCATGGGTGTCCCATAGCCAGTTGTTTACATCTAGACGCATTCACTGCATTTTATTTTGCGGAATCAGCCTAAAAAGTGACTAGTGCTGCAGCATTTGACAAATACACGCCATTTTTACTTTTGTTGTGGGCGACTGAGGGTGAACATCGATTCGGTTGAAAAAACAACATCAGTGTGACATGCATCCACCCACAGTATTCAACCATTTTCTTGGGGTCAAATGGTCTTTAAACATTATTATTATTATTTTACATACAGCATGGTTATGTACCAATTATTTTACCCATGGAGACACAGTGAGGTGCAAGGTCACACTAAACAGATGTTGTAGTCTTGGCGCCAAGAAATTAGTCTCACACAATTGATTCCGGTCTCTTTCTCCGTTTCATCAATACTGATGGCTCTAAACGGAAAAGAAATAAAAAGAAACTTCCAGCATCGAGCTGCAGACTGGTCACCGAAGGGCTAGTGATAGAAACCTGGCATTTCCTTCGATCTAGTCATATTTCCATAAAATACAATTGTTTCACAGGACTCCACACAGTGCTGTAAATATTGTATCATTTTTTAAAGGACATAGCTACGTTATTCTCTCACTAGAGCACTTTTTCGTATTATTTTGAATTTGGAAATAATTTTAGAGCTTTTTGTTTATTTTATTTGTGTCTTGTTTCTTTAACATTAGAGTGTTGGTATATTTTGCCTTTATATTTATAGTCATTTAGCCGAATATCGCTTGCTATCTCTCGCGGAAGTCAGTTGCTTTTTACCCACATTCAGCTGCTTTTTTATAAATTATAAGCTGACTTTACTATATGTTTATGTATAGTAAACAATGTTGAGTCTCCAACAATGTTAGCACTATTTTCTACCCAACGAATTCAATATTATATATCTCAAACATTTGAATGTCTTTTTTAATTATTTTGAAATAGAGATTATTTACACAGGATCGTGGAGAATGGGAAAAGCAAGCGATGTGACCTGCAATATTTTCCATTGAAGTCAAACAATTCTTCATTGTTTCATATGACAAAGCGTTTTGTGTATTTTATATTTCCTCCATTTATCAAGCATATCAATGTATAACACGGGCACTATATTATTGTTATTATTATTATTATTATTATTATTATATATTCTCCACGTTTACGCAACATCAGAGCTATACAGTAAAAGGATACTTGGACTTTGGATTTAACTGTTTTTGTTCTATTTGTTTTTTGTGCTTTACAGTTCTTCATTGTTGGTTAGTTCGCATTATTAGGGACACAATGCAGTGATGATCTACTGAAAATATAAACACTGGAAGATTGGAAAAATGGGAAGATTTCTGCTATACGTCACTATGTGTAAATACAATACAACAATCAGATTATTATTATTATTTTCTTATTGTATTATTTTGCTTATATTGTAATTCATATTTTGGTGTAAATCTATTCCACAGAAATTCCAGGGACGTCTGTTATTATCGTTCTACTTTTTTGTTTTACAAAAGAAACATTTACATAATAATTGACCAAACTGTCATGTGATTCTATTTATTTGTTGTTTATTTACTCTGTCAGAAAGACTCCATCAAACGTTGAACTGGAAGATTTTGTGGGTATAATAAAATGCGCAGAGGTTGTGATAGAAGTCGGATTTTGTAGTATATGTTTTTTTATCGAAGAATCAGACCTGACATTTTATATCGTTGGGTGTAAAAAAAATGCGGATGAAGCTTATATTTATTGACGTCTCGGTCATGTTTTTAAACGAAATTTTTAAATGTGAAACAGAATTAACAAAACTGCACAACACGTTCAAATGGTTTGATATGTCAGCGCAATCTCAAAAGAAACTGAGAGCGTAAATTATGTAAGCCACAACATATGCAAACCGATAAGTTATCTTTATTCCCCCTGAAATAGACAAATAAAAACAGGCTATACCCTGAGCACTGTCACTGAGATGTGTTGCTGAAGCGTTCCTGTCGCGCTGGTTATCACGCGCGCTGGTTTTTGTGGTAAAGGCAGTTTTAAAATGTACGGCCAGTGTTTAGAATATCTAAATCAGTTCGATTTACATTTCCTAGATTTTGTAAAGAACCAGTTATAGATGACGCATATTATTTAGGGTGTCGCTTAGTTTGTGACATCAAAACGTGGGCCTCATTATAGGCCTTCTTTTATGGCATTAATTTTTTCACGTGTTTTTTTTTATTTTTGCTATTCTTTTTTTGCAATCAATCAGTTTGAAATAATATACATTGTAATATAATTTAACGACAATAAACCATAAACTATATTTTACTAATAATGTGAAACATTACGTTGCCTTCGTAATAGCTTTCATAATTTCGTCATGATTACTAATAGTGAGCTGAATTTATTTTTTGGAGTTATGTTTTTCGTGGGGCAGGCTTGGAAGGTTTGAAATAGTCAATCGTGCAAATCGTGAGTCAATCTCAATGCTTTAACCATTCAGAGATAAATGACAACTAGATTAGTTTAAAAAGTTTGAGTGATGCAATTTTCTCTATATTTGGGAAAACAAGACTTTTAAGACAAGAATTGACTGTATTAATACCGTGATTGTGTAAAACGATCATCCTTATCCTCTAGTGCCATCTAGTGAGGATGTATTCTAGGACACCTAAAGCAACATCGATTAAACTAACAACAGCAGCACATGGCCTGTAGAGCACCTGTAGTGTTGCATTTTTAACAAAACCCATTTAAAGTTTGATTATGCTTAGAAAATACATCAAAATATATAATGGGTAAACATTTTACATGACCGACTTAATTGTTTTTACGGTTTTCAAGTTTTGAAAACAATATATGCAAGGTTAAATCTGTTTAAATAAGGCTTCTTTTGTTTATATCAGGACGGTGTTAATAAGACTCCTGAAAACTAGATTCTGTAACAAAAGTTCTATGAAACAGAGAAAAGGTCAAATGCATATTGATGCTGAAACCACTGTAGCAGGAGTGCAGTGCCACTTCTAAATTACAGGGTCCACAAGCAGACGTGTTATTACGCCTTGTACTGTTGATCTATTTACAGGGATGTAATGACAGTTTTCTGCGTGTACTGACTAGCAATAGTTGTACAGAAATCAAGAAATCGTTTCATCTAATTAACTGCATCCCTCCAGGTCCTCAGGGCACATTAGAGCTCCTCAGTCCATCATTAAAGTAGACATAAACAATTCATTACATCACTGTTAGTCTGATGAGACTGTCACTGCCAGATGCAATATTAATACGCTGTTAAACTCAGAGGGATTAAGACCAGGGACGTTTTTGACTTTCAGCTTGGCCAAATTATTGAATATTACAGGTGGACTGAATATAAACCATCCACAGGCCAAACATAATTTGTGACTGGATAAATTCTTTCATAATTTTCCAATCACAAAAAAGACAAACCCACAAAATATTACGCCTCACTTTATTGAACCAAGACCTCGACTGTCACTCAGATCTGACATGATGCTAAAAGTCTCCTGCTTCCAAACAGCACACATTTAATACAATATTCAAAATGGCAAGAAATGCACTGTAGCTACTGTACAATTGAACATAAATACAATCTATTTAGCGTTAGGTTGCTTCGAATTAACTGTAGAGTTTGTTTGCAGGGTGTGCTTATTATACTGCTAGTAAAGCACAGGTAAGTCAAATTGAAAACCTGTTTTATTTTTTTAGCATGGCACAAACTTTTACCAAAAGCACTAAACAATTTATCCTTAATCCTTGGTTTGACTTGAATAGTTGTACACATTTAAAGAAAATACAGTACATTGCCATCTGTGTTTTTCAAAATGAAAATGTTAAGAAAAAAGAAAAACCCTTTGGTTTAGGGTGATTTTGGTAAATCACAATTTAGCATAGCACAATATAGACGTCCAGCAAACAAACAAAGCACTCCTCTCTTTAAAACTAAGGCACAAGGATATGTCATCTACCGGTTAGCATGCGCCTGTGTAAAAGGAAACGTCAAGTTTTGCAATAGAGAAAAAAAGCTTATATTTTGGTATTTGCCCTATTGTGTACATACATGTGCATAACAGGATTGACAGGAGATATGGGCAACGTTTCACACAAACAAGGTATTGCCACAAAAGATTTCTGTGCCCACATTTCAAGTCAATGTGGCCCTGAATTTATAATCAATCAATAAATAATCGTAGTATATTTCACAATATTTAACATGATTTGACAACATTTAACAAAGCAAATAAAACATTGATGCTTAATCACTTGAATAAGTAAGTTTAAAACAAACCCATTCTGCTGTTGTACAGCATACTATAAACGTCTCTCTGAAGACAAAAATAAAACCCTGAGATTAAGATCAAAAACTGAGGTCTGATGAAATGTGTGAGATTCAATACATAGTGAGACCAGCGAGTGAAACATCTATAACATCTTCGAACCGGCAGTTCACAGCTCCGTGCAGTTCAAGGCAGCAAGTTCACAGCACCAGCACCCTTCTCCCCGGGGTCTTAAAGACCGTCCCGTAAAACTGCTCCTACTCAGGACCCACCGAGATTTACTGAGTGAAACTCTTCTTGATGGACACGTTCGGGAAAAGGCCACTGAGCTCCTGGACGACGCGAGAGTCGACCTGCGAGCAGAAGGACACGTCCAACAGCTTTAGCAGAGGACAAGACTGCAGTAACTTCCTCAGAGAGGCAGTGTTCACCATCCGTGTGCCTGAAAAACAACAACGAAAACAGTTATAGGGATAGTTCAACTAAAAACAAACATTCTGTCATCATTTATTCAAATTTTTTAAAAGAAAGTATTACTTTTTCTGCAAAGATACATTCAATTTATCAAAAGTGAGTTTAATGTTGCAAATATTTTATTATTATTTCAAACAAATGCTGTTTGTATATTAAAATAGAAAACATTAATTTAAAATGTACTATTATTTCACTATTTTCCAGTTTTTACCATATTTTTGATCAAATAAATGCAGCCTTGGTGAGCATAAGAGAATTAAAACAACAATAATAATTTTTACAAATCAACCCCAAACTTTTAAATGGTCATGTATATTCAAGATTTTTGTTTTGTTTTTAGCTTTCATTGAGCAGGCTAAACAACTGAAATCGTAGCGCATTTTAAATAAAAACACTCTTCTCACCCAGTATATCAAGGTGCTCCAGAGCGCTGCAGTTAGCGGCCAGCTCCTCCAGGTCAGAGTCACACACGGTGCGGTTGGCGGTGAGGAAGAGCTTGCGTAGGCGGGGCAAATTGCGGGCCAAGTGCTGGAAGCAACCGGTGCTGCTCTGAAGCGTGGAGCACCAACCCAGGTCCAGCTCTTCCAGGAGCCTGCAGCCCGAAACCAGCTCTGCCAGGCCACGCTCGCTTAGGTTCCTGCAGCGCCACAGGTCGAGGGAGCGTAGAGAGCGGCAGCGTGCGCTCAGCATGCTCGCCACCACATCATAGTCCTCAATCTGTGATCAAATCACCATGTAGCTACAGTGAAGCACTCATTGATAACTGACTATCTCTAAGCTATTCTATGAGCGTATGAAGACAAACAACCAGACCAGCCAATGTTCCTATAGCTGAAAAGGAACATACTGGTTTGCAGGTTTGCAGTATACAAAAAGTAGGGCACATTCTAATTAATTAGGCCACTTTGGAATAAAAAAAAAGAAAATGAATGGAAAAAGATTCTTTAGATTTAAAAATTTTTTTACACAAAACAAAAATTTTACTTTTAATACATTTTACTTAGTTTATTTTATTATCATAAAATTGCAGTCTGATGCAACAAATCTTGTGTATCAGGGGTCATGGGCAATAATATCCCAATAAACATGCATGGATGTCTACTTTAAAATAAAATTTGCATACCATTCGAGTCCCTTTTAATATACTATTTTCAATGTATTTTTATTATTATTATTTGAGATACACTAAACCTAATCTTGCATATTGTATACTATTTAGTATGTTACAATAGCATTTTAGTGCCATATTAAAATGAAAGATTTGAAAACAAAGACTTTTGCCTCAAACTCCTAATTTGCAGCTTTTAAAAGTTAGTAAGCTAGTTGTTAAGTTTAGGTATTGGGATATACAATATAGTCATGAAGAATATGTGCTTTATACGTACTAATAAACAGCCAATGTTAATAATGCTAATAAACAGCTATAGTTAATAGTGAGAATTGGTCCCCATCACTAAGTGTCAGCAATAATATTTAGAAAATTCAGTCAAAAGTCAAATTATAAGGTTAAAGTCATAAAATTCAGAGAATAAATTCATAATATACACCTTAATTTCTCAATCGGATATAAGCTATTTTTCTGTAAGACATTAGCTGTTACAGGTAAAAATCTAGAATGACAAAAAATTGACTAAATATGATGTGTTGATGAATATGATAACAAATACCATTTCACAATATAAAGCAGCATAACAGACTGTTTTTGTACAGCTAAAATAACCAGAAATAACTTACACTGGAAGCCTTACACATTTAACCAAGTTACACGTGGTCTCACCCACTCTTTCATTAAAAAATACTTTATTCTCATAATGCTAAACCATTACTTTAAAAAGCTTTTTTATGTTTACCATTGTCTTTAATAAAAACCACTGTGAACAGTGAACTGGGATTTAGCCACAAACCAATTACATATCAGTTCAACTGACCAGTGGACTCACCATGACACAGCTTCCCAGGTTAAGGTGCTTGAGCTCTGGGCAGAATGTGAGGATGCTCAATATGGCTGATTGCTGCATGTGAAAAGAAATAAAATGGAGAAAACAGTGATGATTAACACACAACACTAATGAAAGTATAACATAACATTGTATTCAGATGCCAGTGGAATCAAAATGAGAAGAACGAACGCACATTTGATATCACAAATCAAAGATGACAACATATTTAACCCCGCTATTCAATATTCTTCTAAATAGATGTGTCAAAATAAAACTATTATATGACCTCACGGTCTGGCACACATGGCTGACTCTCACATTGGAGAAAAAAGGGCTTGTTTTGATTTTAAAAGCTGAAGTGTCATTAGAGTACCACTACTAAGAGAATACAGCCATTGTTTTCATTATTGTGTTGGTTTTAAAAAGTCATGAAATTGAAATTAAACTCCATTTGAAGATTGACAGTTCTCTTTGAATTCGTTTTGTGTATATTTTCATTGTTATTTACACCATTAGGTTCCCTAGAAGATATTTAATTTACAGTGATGATGACAGAGAGGTGGGCTTGCTACAGACAGAGTCTGCCGCCTGTGTGTTCGTGTGTATGTTTACGTGCAGTCGCCATGACTACAGAAAAGCTACAGAAACATTATATCTGTTGGAAGAGGCACCAATATGACTACAAATGCTGATTCACAGTTAGCCACACATGGAGGGACAGGACGACAAGTGGCAAGCTTGGGCCTGTACCAGCACGCAGAACTGATTTAAAGGTGGTAATGCCAGTGTGTCAGACTTACACGGCCTGATGTTATGTAATTAGAAGGACAGGTAACTATAACAGCTTAAAATAGGCTGGCATAAGCATGTTTTCTTCTTCAACTCCCAAGATAACTTGCTTTTTTAATGATGTAGTATAAACAATAAACAAAGGTGATGCACAATAAAACACGTAACTTTTGGGGGAAAACAACATTTCATGGATCAGTAATTAGCAATTTTAGCTTTGATGTTAAAAATCTTCATATCTTTTGCTTTAATCATGGATAGTCATAAAGATGTGATGCAGAAAATACAGTGAACATGACACAATCCAGATATTACACCGGTAATGAAGTATACAACGAGGTACAAATACAATGTTCATCTAATCTTTATGGAACTGAGAAGTGTTTCCGTTTTCTTGTGTGTTGTACTGCTGCAAGAAAATAAATGGTTGTGATTGGCTGTTCCTGACAATGGCCCCTCCCACAATTAATAAAAAGCTAATCATCTTGGCAGATTATCTTTTAGCCAGTAAGATTAGCTTTTAGCCAGTAAAATTAGCTAACAAGACTATTAAACTTACCCTCATGCTGTTCTAGACCCGTATGACCTTATGTTCATCTTCGAAACACAAATTAAGATATTTTTATGAAATCTGAGAGCTTTCTGAACCTGCATAGACAGCAATGGAACTGACACATTCAAAGCCCAGAAAGGTAGTAAGAATATAGTTAAAATAGTCTATATGACATCAATGGTTCAACTGTAATTTTATGAAGCTACAAGAATACTTTTTTTATCAGCAAAGAAAACTAAAATAATGATTTTATTCATTAATTTTTTGTCTTCTGTGTCTGAATTCGATGCACGTTTACAACAGTACCACAATGCATGTGTGCATTCCTCTCTTTGCAAACAAGCCGCAGCATATCCAAGTTCTTTGTCAGAACAGCGGCTCCTGCGTCAGCAGCACCACATGCATAGGTACTGTCGTGAATGTGCATTGAAGACTGATACCAAAGAGAAGAAATTGAAGAATACAATTATTTGCTGTCTATGCAGAGTCAGAGAGCTCTCAGATTTCGTAAAAATATCTTGAGTTCTGAAGGTCTGATGGTAATTACTATAATTAATAACAGAATTTTCATTTTTGGGTGAGCTATCCCTTTAATGTAAATTAAATAAAAACTGTGGCAAAAATGGGGTAAAAGATTAAGTCTTTTTAGAAGAAGATTTTTTTATTTGTCACATAAACAATTATACAGAGTATAACCAGCAGTGAAATGTGTTCTCTGCATTTAACCCATTGGGGTTAAATAAATGTAACACTTGGAGCAGTGGGCAGTTGACGCTGCAGCACCCGGGGAGCAGTTGGGGGTTCGGTGCCTTGCTCAAGGGTCTCAACTCAGTCGTGGACATTTCCTGCCAGAGTCGAGGTTCGAACCCACAACCTCAGGTTACAAGTCCAACGCTCTATCCATTAGGCCACGGCTGCCCCTAATAAATTTGTTAGCTGATTTTACCAGCTAAAATCTAGTCAGCCAAGATGATTTGCTGACTTGCCTTTCTACTATTACTTTCTGTCAAGGTGCTTACTGACCTATGTCAGGGTAGTAGTACCATATTTAATTTTTGATGGGAATGAAAACGAGGCCGTGAGGGAAAGATGTACAGTGTGTTCAATGGACAGTTCAATTGTTTGACAACATTCAGGTTTACAAATTAAAAATACATAAAATTCATAGCTTCATATAATTAAGTGCACCCCAGATGGTTTTACTCGAGAAAATCAAGCATTTTCTCAGTCTTGCTCTCACCTCAACTTTGGTGCGGTACAGCACGAGCCTGCGTAGGTTAGGGAGCTTGGCGATCTGATTGAAGGCCTGAGGTTGTAGACGGTCACAGGAAGCCAAATTGAGCTCCTGGAGGCACGGACACGTCTGGGTGATCACTTCTAAACATGCTTCAGTCAGGAAATGACAGCACGACAGCTCCAAACACACCAGACTCACCCCACAGGCCTTCATAAAGCTTGAGGACAAAAGACAGAGATGGAGCGACTATTACCATACATTTGGTAGATCAAATATTTTAAATATCTGGATCAGAGACTCTTGTCATTACCTGCAGAACCCAGCGGCCGTCACGGCTCCACGGTTGCCCGTCCAGGACATGTTTAGTCTCTGCAGGAGGTTGCAGCGGCTCTGCAGGTGGCTCAAAGAGGCGTCTGTGAGCCAGGCCCAGTACGGCTGCAGGCTGAGCTGAATGTACTGCAACGGGTCACAGCAGTGTTTGTGAAAAAGCTTGCAGCTCTGAGCCAATCGGCACAGGTCTGGAACCGGCAGGTGACTCACAATCAGCTGGATTAGCTACAGTGACAAACAAGCAGTGACTTTCAGGCCAAAACACAGCAAGGTAAATGTTCTTCTTGCAAATCAAAATAGTTTCTTGCAAAGACAGAGATACTAAGATTACTCTCAAGACATTTTTTGAAGGAACGGATTATGT
The DNA here is from genome assembly GCA_027564155.1 of Gymnocypris eckloni scoliostomus. Lineage (NCBI taxonomy): Eukaryota > Metazoa > Chordata > Actinopteri > Cypriniformes > Cyprinidae > Gymnocypris > Gymnocypris eckloni. The sequence continues at coordinate 7,962,751 of CM050424.1, forward strand.
TTTTGCTACGTGCACTGTTGGAAAAGTGAACAATAGCATGAGTGTGATGCTGGATATCAGTTAGCAGATAATGGCCGGATTATGTTTCGTTTTTGCTGGAACGAGACTGTGAGGTTGGCAGTGGTTTGGACATGAGATCTGAGCTGTGTGGAGGTAATAAGAGATTACGAACGGGAAAGGTATTTTTAAATTACAATTAAATGGTCTCTAATTATCTGAAAATGACCTATTGCAACCACACAAGTAAGGGCTTGAGGAACTAGACCACATCTCGAATATTTCTTTTAAATATATGTCTGGTACGTAGAAGATTTCAACACTCTGTGGTCCAACATGTGTTGTTATCCACTGTTCTTGAAAACAAAATCTTTGTTACTTGGCATACGTACTATTTATTAAACACGCTGATGGCACAAACTACATGTTCCAAAACATTCCAAAACTCACAGGCATCATTAGTAATTACAGTGAGAGTTTCCACCGCTAACCTCATAAGGGAGCCTATCAAAGTAGCCGTTCCCCAGGTTGTGCCTGTTTTCTCCACCCGACCTGCAGCAGAGGCCTCCTGCATCACTGATCTCCTCTTCACTGTCACTCAGATCATTGATGTCGATGACAGGGATCTTATAGAGGGCCAGAATGGGTCTTTCCCGAACGCCTCGCAGGATCACAGCATCCAGCTCTGTGTAGTATCCCATAAGAGAGCTGTTCACTTCCAGACGCAGCAGGTTGGTGGCAAAATTGATCTGCTTGATGCTGGGGGAGAACTGGCGAGCTTGAGGGGTCAGAGCTTTGTTGGGCTTGCCGGCCCACAGAACCTCCCACCTGCAAAAACAATTACATGACAATACTCAAAACACTAACGATGTCATCCAACTCTGAAGAATCTGCAATATTGTTATTCAATTAAGATTCTTTACTAAGTATTGCAATACATCTTGAAATCAGAATTTTGGTCACAGTTTGGAGCAGTTCATGATAACAATAAAAAAATATGCTGAAAATGTATGTAACTGGCCATTACTATGCATTTGGTTTAAACTTTTCAGTAAAATTATTTATTTAAAAATAAAAAAATAACATTATTTTTGCAACACACACATACATATATATATATATATATACACACACACATAGCTGGGTAATTACTTACAAATTGTAATCCATTACTGATTCCAAAAATCAGGAGTTGTGTTGCATGTTCCGAGAGAAAGGGCCTGATCTTCTTAATATTATATAATATATACACACACATATGTACATATATATACACACACACATATATATATATATATATATATATATGTTGATTATTTTACCAAGTAAGAGGATCATACAAAATGCATGCTATTGTTTATTTATTACTGACCTGAATAAGATATTTCACATAAAATATGTTTACATGTAGTCCACAAGAGAAAATATAAAATGTAATTTATAAAAATGACCCCGTTCAAAAGTTTACATACGCTTAATCCTTAATACTGTGTTATGTGTTATATGTTACCTGAATGATCCACAGCTGTGTTTTTTGTTTAGTGATAGTTGTTCATGAGTCCCTAGTTTGTCCTGAACAGTTAAACTTCCATTTTCAGGTAACAACACAGTATTAAGAATGAAGTGTATGTAAACTTTTAAACGGGGTCATTTTTATAAATTCAACTATTATTTTCTCTTGTGGACTACATGTAAACATCTTTTATATGAAATATCTTATTCAGGTCAGTACTAAATAAACAATATAATGCATTTTGTATGATCCTCTTATTTGGTAAAATAATCAAAATTTTGCAGATTCTGGAAGTTGTATGTAAAATTTTGACTTCAACTGTATATACATATTAGTGGTGTCAAATGATTAATCGCATCCAAAACAAAAGTTTATTTACATAATATATATACATATATACATGTGTGTGTGTGTGTGTGTGTGCAGTGTGTATATTTATTATGTATATATAAAAATAAACACACATATATATTTAAGAAAAATATGTTAAGTTTATACATTACATATTATATAATTTATATGAATATAAATATAACACATACATACAAGTAAATATTTTCAAAATATATGCTGTATGTGTGTCTTTATATATACATAATAAATACACACACACACAGTACACACACATTAAGTAAATAAAAACTTTTATTTTGGATGCAATTAATTGTTTAACAGCACTAAATACATTTATAATATATATATAAATAGAATTATATATATTATATAATATACATGTATATTTATAATATATATATATTTTTATTAGTTGTTAAATTGCTTAAATAATTAAATTTTATTGTCAGTGAATTAATAAAAAAAACACTAACATTGAATGAGTGAAATATATCTGGACAAGCTTTATTGGAGTGGGACTGTTCATTTAGGATTATGTACATTTTAGGCAACTTATGACTAATAAATGGACTGCATAGCCTAATAAAAATAAAATAAAGATATAAAAATATGAATTCTTCATCTTAAAGTAACTGGCAGGGCAACCTGGAGCTAAATTCCACGGATCACATTTTGTGGGATCAGAAGCTACAACCTTTTGATTATAAATCCAGAACATTCGCTCACACCTAACACTTTACCTCACATCAGCTGGAGGGTTTTGGGAGAAAGGGTTGAGCGAGCACGCTAGGATCTTGACAATGGCCCCGGGGTGGTAGGTCTCCAGCACCTCCACAGCTGTGGGATAGACGGGTTCCTCGAAGGCCAGTTCCAGGTAGTCCTGGCTGTGGAAACTGGGCGGCGTACGACGGAACCGTGGAGAGGAGCTGCTACACTGCTCCCACCAGCTTCCGTAAGTGCGGAACACAGCCGTCTGGGTGAAGTCTCCTGAGCTGGGATAGACATTAGGCACTCCCGCCAGATTCCACATGGTATAGGACATGCTGTTCTCGCTGCCATAGTGAGAAGTGAAGTCCAGGACCTCTTTGCCATACTGCTCGACCTCAACGGTGATAGGCAGCGCCGAACGCTGGCCCAGCTCCACCGCCCGCCGGCTACCCAATGCCTCGCTCCGTGTCCCGCTCCTGGAGCGCCGCCGAAGACAGATATAGTAAAACATGCTCAGAAGGGTTAGCATAGGAAACATGGAGCAGCAGGACTTGGTTTGAGTCAGGAAGCACAGCCCTTTTCTGTTCTCTTCGATAGGCTTTACACAGTGCAGGCTATAAGCCAAGCTGCATGCATGACCTGTGGGTTATAGAGAGACACACACAAACAAACACACAAACAAAATCAAACAAAAGGTTGTGAGAACCCTGAAATATAAAGGAAGATCAGTATTTTTTTGGTATTTCAGTATTTCATGTAACAAGTTAAATTAATTTATGTATACTATTCATAAAAGCACTCAAGACAAGAATTAATTTATGAACAATATACACATCTTCTATGTTTTAAATACTAAGAAAAAGGTTGGATTAAATACATAGAACAAAAGCAAGGTTATTATTTTTAACTAAAACACGTTTTTATGTTGATTAAAACAAAAATAACGAAATACATATACATACATATATATATATATATACATACATTCATACGCACCGGCCACTTTATTAAGTACACCTGTTCAATTGCTTGGTAACACAAATTGCTAATCAGTCAATCACATGGCAGCAACTCAATGCATTTAGGCAGATGTGGTGAAGACGACATGCTGAAGTTCAAACCGAGCATCAGAATGGGGAAGAAAGGGGATTTAAGTGACTTTGAACATGGAATGTTTGTTGGTGTTAGATGGGCTGGTCTGAGTATTTCAAAAACTGCTGATCTACTGGGATTTTCACACACAACCATCTCTAGGGTTTACAGAGCATGGTCCGAAAAAGAGAAAATATCCAGTGAGCGGCAGTTGTGGGGACGAAAACACCTTGTTGAAGTCAGAGGTCAGAGGAGAATGGGCAGACTGGTTAGAGATGATAGAAAGGCAACAGTAACTCAATTAAACACTCGTTACAACCAAGGTATGCAGAAGACCATCTCTGAACGCATAACACGTCGAACCCTAAAGCAGATGGGCTACAGCAGCAGAAGACCAAACCGGGTGCCGCTCCTGTCAGCTAAGAACAGGAAACGGAGGCTACAATTCGCACAGGCTCATTAAAATTGGACAATAGAAGATTGGAAATACTTTGCCTGGTTTGGGATGTGGTGGAACGGGAGATTCACATCATGGATGTGAAGCTGAGAAATCTGCAGCAACTGTGATGCTATCATGTCAATAGGGACCAAAATCTCTTGAGGAATGGTTCCAAAACCTTGTTGAATCTATGCCACGAAGAATTAAGGCAGTTCTGAAGGCGAAAGGGGTTCCAGCCCGGTACTAGCAAGGTGTACCTAATAAAGTGGCCAGTGTGTGTGTGTGTGTGTGTGTGTATATGCATGTGTGTATGTGTATATATATATATATAATTAAACCTAAACTAAATGAATATTAGAAATGTTGCATTGGCAACTAAGTAGGTTTAAACTGAAGCACTAACATTACTAACTGAAAATAATAAAAATATTAAGCTAAAAAAAAAACCGCAGAAAGTCAAAAGCACATTACAAAATTACTAAAACTTAAATTAAAGGGTTACTCCACCCCAAAATGAAAATATTGTCATTAATCACTTAAGTAACCCTTTAAGATTAAAGCAAACATATAAAAATAAAAGCCAATTCAAAATATTAAAAACTCTAATAGAACACTAACAGCTGTACATCCATTTGTAAGTGTTTTCTGTTGTTTGGCTTGTTTTCACAAAATGAGTTTGTAAAAAATATTTTCTTATAGTTTAATTCACTTGTTGCCAAGAATGTTCATTATATCCATATGAACAGGCAAGCTGCATGTTCTATTGTGTAAAATATCATAAACTGTGTTGCAAAACTTCTCCTGAACAATCTGATTACTGGCATAAACTGGCAAGTATAAAAGCAAACTTGCCAGAGGTCTTCCTGTTGAGAGAGATTCATATTAAATAATTATGCTTTTGTTTCCTAGTTAAGATATATTTATGTTACTTCCACAACATATTCTAGTGGTTTTAGATACTGAGATAAATCATGCTGATTTCTTCCGAAAAGTGAATAAATATTGTGAAAGCCATTCAATGACTTTGCAAATTTCCAAACACAGCAAGTTAAATAAATAGTTAAGCTAAAAACCTATATTTAAAACACAAACGCATTTTGTTTAAAACTAGACTTTCTTCTAATAAACACAAAAGGAGAAAATGACAGAATTGTCTGGTGTTTTCGAGTGAACTATCCCTTTAATGTTAGAATGAAAGCTGTTGTTGATGGCTGCTAGCTTTATCACCACCATATCGATTGATATTAGCCATATGTGGCTTTCTATGAAATATAAACGTTTAAAAGGTGACAAGAAAAGAGGAACTATTAGCGAGCTGAGCTACAGTTCATTAGGCGGAGTTATGAATCGCCAATAATATATAAGAGCGCAGGCTGTCATGCCACATCGACCTGACGGACTTAAATACAATGACAACTTACAGACGATGCAATGGTGTGTTGTGTTGTGCTGAGTGTGTTCTGTGTTCTCGCTCCATCTCTCACTTCTGCTGTCATTGCTCGCCCATTCTTCACTGTTCATGCGGAATATAAACATCCGCTTCACCTCTGCACAATGCATTGTGGGAAGTGGAGTTCTACTACACGTCATTATTGATTGTTTAGGCACGATTTAAACAAGTACAGACCAAATAGGCTTTCTTAAATATAAAAACAATAGGCCTAGTTTATTTATAGAAAGAGATCAGAGTTCAGATCCAGGATGATTTATCTGTTCACACCTTTAGAAATATAGGCCCATTGAATTAAAAAAATATGCTAAAAATAAGCTGCTTTTTTTTGCAAAATATAAATGCCATAACATTTAGACAGCTAGCTATATTAGGTATGGTTGGACAACTCAGTGTTTGGTAGATCTTTTAAACAAATTTGTGGTAGCCTATAGCTTTCTTTTGCAATTTTATAGTAATGTATAATTCAGTCTCATAAAGAAACAGATAGTATAAACCTGTAAGTTGCAGAGAAAATTAAAAAAAAAAAATTAAAATAATTAAAAAAATAATAATTAAAAGAGTGAGACAGAAAACATTCAGTTAAAACTGTTAGCATGTTTGGATAGTGATTTAATAATGGTTAAATGATTCCATTGTTATTATTAAAAAACAAGCTTATGTGAGTTTTGCAATAAATGCTCTTGTATGGTACTATTAATTCTCTCATTTTTATACTGTGGTCTGACACAAAATCAATTAGTGTGGCATTTGAATAATGATTATTGTAAGAAGTTATGGAAACCCGAATGAGTTCTTTAGAGTTGACTCTAATATTGATTTGATTAGTTTGGCTTGTCAAAATTAGGCTATATTACCAAACAATAGTCATGAAATGTACATTTTACATTTGTTCATTTAGCAGAAGCTGTTATCCAAAGCGACTTGTAAAAGATGATGTCAACGTGTTGTTTTAACCAAAAAAAAAAAACGTATTATGTCTAATCATGCCTGTGCATAAATTATTCCCAGACTAATGACTGGAAATAAAATAAAACGGCATGTATAGTTTGTTATTCATCACATTGATCTGAAAATGACTCGTAGCTAAAGATACAGTATTTGCAAAAATAAAATATATAGATGTGTGTATGCATCTATATTTAATATAATACTATATAAAACATATGTAATACAATACATATACAAAGGTCTAAAATAATTTTGGTCACTTCTAATTTCACAATAATTTCTCACTTCTCGTCTCACTCTTTTTCTTATGTAAAAGGCATTGAGAAGCACCGATCCTTTGTAGTCTGGAAGAAAGACATTGTTTTGATGTTCTGAATAATACATTTGTCTGTTAGAATTGACTGAGAATGTGGCGATTGTGACATTTATTTCATCGTAAATGGCCACATTCCCTCATGACCTGTCCTGCTGGCCTCTCTGGTGGATAGAAGGCGCCGTGCATGCTTGGCTCCAAAGAATACGTGCCGCTGGCTGTCCATCATGGACAAGTGGAGGGCTCACAGAGGGAAACAGATGCATATGACCACGTCTTGGCTGGCATTTGCATCGATGAATGACTTGTCCAGTCAGTTTGTCTCATGTGAATTGAAGCCCCATTGTCACCACAAAGAGCATTGAGTCTCTATGGAAGAGTCACTAGGCAATCATAGGCCAAACTCTCATTAGGAGTGGAGCTGAACGCCGGATAAAGAACACAATTGATTTTGAATAACAGGTTTTTCTTCAATTGCTGCTTTATTTTAAAATAAAATTACATTTTTTGTGCATTTTGAATGACTGGTTTTCATAATTGCCATATAAGTTTTTGAGGTCTGCCTGAAATTAAGGACTAAAATAAAATAAATGGGAAAAACCTTGTCAGCCTCTTTTGCAAATGGACTGATGACATTTTAAGACATCATTACATCATTAACACTAGGCAAAGATTGTTATTTTTCATGCACGGGTTAATTTTGAGATTTTAGGCTTTTTGTAACATGCTGTTTAAGAAAGTGGAAAGGAAACCTCCAAATGCGTTACTGCACTTTATAAAAAGAGTTCTATCATGACAACTCTTTGAAGATTTTAGCATGGTAATGGATATGACAGTGTTAATGTATTTGGTCTTGCCGGAATAGATCTGCTACGCTGCTGCTGCTGTTGGTTATTGCTGTTGCTGCAAGCAAGTACAGGATCTCGCTACTGCCAATGCATACAGCAATACAGTGCTGGGAGTATTTAAGACATACTGCGCTGCATAAATAGCATGTATAATAACCCGTAGCAGATCTATACAGGTGGAGCTGGGGAAGGTGGAGGGTTTCAGAAGAACTCTGAAAGCCTGAAAATGCTCAAGTGGATGCTAACCAGCCATTTAAATGTAACGCAGCAAGCTCATTGGCTGTGTACACAACATGAACCAATCAGATTGTGCCAAGTCGTTTAACACTGTGAATATTATCAGTTACGTTTAGAACCCATCAGCCTGCACCATCTAGGGTTTCATGAAAGAGCTAGGCATATATCCCTTCCGTAAAAACTCGAATTTATCAGCAAAACCCATACAGAAATGTAATATGACATATATTGCCCTATATATCAAGAGTGATATTCCCATATGTGTTACCTAAGGTGGCATATATCTATATGATGATTTTTGTTTTCTATTATATATAGCAAGCAACATTCATATCAACAATATTTATTTATAAATGTGCAACTTATAATCTTATGTTTTTTTATAAATACATGCCTATCTTTTATATATAATAACGTGTATTGACAAGCTTTAGGATGGATACACATGTGCATGACATATATGACCAAAAATGTATTATACATACATAAAAGCCTACATAGTTGAATATGAAATTGTTCAATTTTCTAATAGGTTTGATAAACATTTTTGTTTTATATGACAATATATTTCATATATAGAACTGAACATTTCCGAAAACTCGTAATACAAAAAAGTTTTGATCCTTAATGTAATCAATCAAATGGGAAAGTATAGTGATTCATTTTTTTAAAAATCCAATCCACCTGGAAATACACAGTTCTTTTGGGTCCAAATGCACAAATCAGATGGTTGATGAGAAGATAGAAGAGCAGGCTGATGGTTCGATGAGCGGTGAAGATGGATGCATTTGCCTTTGATGGGAAAAAGCATGGAAAGCGATGATTTGGAGGATACTGAAAAACTGTGGATCATTTAGAAAGAAAAAATGGGGGAAAAGCAGGACTGTGGAAGGATTGACAGGAAGAACAGTCTGAATGACAAGGAGAAGGTTGACGGTGTTGAGTTTGTTAGCCTCCAGCGTGGACAGCTCCCTTGACTGACAGTGTGATCAGCTGTCAGCTCCTGCAGGCATCACCGACAAGCCTCCTGTCTTCTGTCAGGCCTCAGTTCCAGCCTGCTGTTCCATACCCACGTGCAAACACACACACACACACACACACACACACACACACACACACACACACACACACACACACCAAAGCCCTATTCTCCCTCCGACCCAGCTGTCAAAAAGAGCACAGCTAAATAATGAATCTGGCCATATTCCTTGAAGGAAAGGCAGCAGGGAGGGGAAATGCAGAGAGAGAGAGAGAGAAAGGAGTCCGAGGATCCTCGAGGGAAAACCAAAAACAAACCTCAGTCCATTTAATCCCTCTCTTCACAGCCACAGAGGAACAAGACAACAGCATCAACAAAAATCAACTATCCTTCCATCAGCTGTCATAAATAAGACTTGCTATGACATTATCCTCTCTCTGCCGATCAAAGACCACTTGGCTGGTGCTTACCAGACACAAACAGGGAAGGAGATACAATGCTGTTTGAACATTAGGAGTACAATTTCCACGGTAATGTACTTTTGCAATATAAAGTCATTTTGAATAATGAAAAATTGCTTGAATAATAACTAATTTTCACAGCCTTTAATAATATTTTTTTTAAACAAAAATATTAAATCCTGCCGATTACATGGCTAATAAAACGAGAAAGAAAGAAAGAAAGTGTCTGACTGTACACTATATCCTTACATGACTATTTAGCAAATAAAATACACACGCAAATGAGTTTTTGATGAGACTTTTATAAGCTTGTTGTTGAAACACTACTTCCACACAATGCCATTACTGACCAATCAGAATTAAGTATCCCAGACATCTTGTTAATAACTCTAGATAATTTTCTCTAACGGACTTGGTTGCTGAATATCATTGGCTTTAATGGTTACACGTACAAGGTTAAAATATAAATCGCTCTCAGCATTTTCACAGGAGAGGCTATTTAATGCTGCCATTTTCAGCCCAGGCTGTGGATTTTCTCTTCTCATCCTCTCATTGCCTTTAGAGACACATTCACTTGACAACAGCAGCAATTTTCAGGATTGAAGCAATCAAAATTGAAACCCACTAAAAATATTCCTGTTTCCACTCAAGCCAGTCTGATAATGTAACATCCAAACATTTGATGTGCTTCAAGTCTTAAAACATGTATGGCTGTATTACCTAAACTGAATTATTACTGGATTAATAGGTTGCAAAGGTTTTAGTCAATGCTGAGCCATTATCCTTTTTGAAAAAATGTTTTTTTTTTTTTTTTACTTCAGATGCAAAAGATAAAACCTACTTATATCAGCTCCTTTCTATGCATCTCGCTCTGATTCATCCCCTCAAGTTTGTGTTTAGTAATGATGCCTGCTTATTTTCGTACACACTTGTGTTTGCACACACACACACACTCTCCGTCCCATTGGCTCCAGGTGAGAGCAGAATAATTCACATAGATTAGAATACATTTGCCACCTTGCCAGGTGTTCTCAAACGCAGGCCTATCACCATGGCAAATTGCTCGGCAGCCGCACAACTGAAGGACACTTCACATTCAAATCAAAAGCAGTTACTCCAGCTCTCTTTGGCATGATAGTCTTTTGAACAGGAGCAAGAGTAGGGGGAGGAACCTGTGGCTATAACAACATTATCTGAATTAGAATGGCTTTGATCGTTAACAATGGACGGCGAAACACTTGAAATAAAGAGCTTTTGTAAATCCAGTGCCTCAAAACTGGCTATGACTCAACGTAGCGCAATGGCTTTCCTTTGAGTTAAACTAACATGTACCGCTCACACGTGTGTGAATACGAACATTTTAACTTCAGAACATGAGAGAACATATGAATTATTCATTTCTAACACTTTCTGTTTTTGATCCCTCTCAGCTAAAATGATACACACCTGTTTTGTTATGGTTCTTTTCAAATCCCAAGTGGCATTCAAAAGGCATATTCATCGCCTTTTCATGAAGATCATACCTGCCGCTAATTGTCACCGTAAACACGGCTCATAATTATTCACATTTAATATCCATTTTCAGCTTATCAAAATGATATTTGATTACCCCCACATATCTTGCAATTGACTTCATTTAGAAAGGTCGAATATTTGCACCGGCCAGGGACTGATTTAAATGTTTCATGATGATTACCAAAGTTATTCGCCTTTTGTCTAAATGACAGAATCTGCAAATATAATTAGCACGGGTGGAAATGCAGGGAGATAGTGGTGTTGGCTGTCATTGCGTTCTCCTATTGTTACAGCGCTGTGTCCTCCAGCTGAACTTCACTACACTGAGTTTAATTGGTTTCAGGAACTCTGCTTTGAGGAAGTCATAACCTTGATCTTTCCCCGGATAAGAGACTCCTTTTTTTGCCATCAAATCCATGCAAATTTCAGGCTCATCCTGGGAGAATTGTAAACAGACAAACATTGTTTTATTCCATTGTGATTCTGATTAGAGAGGAATAATTAATCACAGTGTTTTAGTGGCCCAGAGACAAGAGGAGCACTGATCTAATGGCAGAGACTGACACAAGATACTGTAGCTAAGAACAACTGATGAGAAATAGCCATTGATGTCCTTAATTTGGAACTTTGCTTAACAACAGAGTTATTTGTTTTTCTATATACTTCATATACGGTCGGAATGAGAGTCCAAACTGATAAGATATCACAAAAATGCACAAATAATCCACAAGACTCCAGTCCGTACATTAACGCGTTGTGAAGTGGAATGCTTGATGTTTGTAACAAACAAATCCCTCATTAAGGCATTTAACTTTAAACTGTTGATTACTTCACAAGAATTTATAAGATGTTAATTAATGGATTGGAGTCATGTGGATTATTGTGAGGTTTTTATCAGCTGTTTGGACTCTCAATCGGATGGCACCCATTCACTGTAGAGGATCCATTGGTGAGCTAGTGATGTAAGGCATGATTTCTCCAAATCTGTTTCAAAGAAGAAAAACCCATCTACATCTTGGATGGCCTGAGGGTACATACATTTTCAGTAAATTTAGATTTTTGGGTAAACTATTCCTTTAAATATTTATTATGACTTTAAGTGGCACTGTTTTGATCAAGAGAGGTTTCATTTTAGATAATTCCTGTTGTATAACCATATAATATACCGACAACCTCCATAAAAACACAGTGGTAAAGAGATTAATCAAAGTTCATCGCAAGCTGCTAAATGCAAATATACAGGTACATCTAAAAAAATTGAATATCATGAAAAAGGTAAATATTTTTTGTTACTCATTTCAGAAAGTGAAACCCATATATTATATAGATTCATTACACAGAGTAAAATATTTCAAGCCTTTATTTCTTGAAATTTTGATGATTATGGCTTACAGATAATGAAAACCCAAAATTCAGTGTCTCAGAAAATTAGAATATTACATAAGGTCAATCAAAAAAGGATATTTTAAACAGAAATGGCTTCTGAAAAGTATGTTCATTTCTATGTATTCAATACTTGGTTGGGCCTCCTTTTGCATGAATTACAGCATCAATGCGGCGTGGCATGGAGGCAATCATCCTGTGGCACTGCTCAGGTGTAATGGAAGCCCAGGTTGCTTTGACAGCGGCCTTCAGGTCATCTGCATTGTTGGGTCTGGTGTCTCTCATCTTCCTCTTGACAATACCCTATAGATTCTCTATGGGTTCAGGTCAGGCGAGTTTGCTGGCCGATCAAGCACAGTAACACCATGGACATTGAACCAGCTTTTGGTACCTTTGGCAGTGTGGGCAGGTGCCAAGTCCTGCTGGAAAATGAAATCAGCATCTCTATAAAGCTTGTCAGCAGAAGGAAGCATGAAGTGCTCTAAAATTTCCTGGTAGATGGCTGCGTTGACTGTGGACTTCAGAGAACACATTGGACCAACACCAGCAGATGACATGACAGCCCAAATCATCACAGACTGTGGAAACTTCACACTGGACTTCAAGCAACATGGATTCTTTGCCTCTCCACTCTTCCTCCAGACTCTGGGACCTTGATTTCCAAATGAAATGCAAAATGTACTTTCATCTGAAAAGAAGACTTTGGACCACTGAGCAACAGTCCAGTTCTTTTCTCCTTAGCCCAGGTAAGATGCTTCTGAGTATGTTTCTGTATCAGAAGTGGCTTGGTAGCCCTTGAATTTGCTTTGCTTGACAGTATTCTCAAGCTTGCGGTCATCCCTGATGCTTGTGCACATTTTCCTACCAATTTCTTCCTTCCAGTCAACTTTGTATTGAATATGCTTTGATACAGCACTCCTTGAACTGCCACCCCTTTCAGTAATGACCCTCTGTGACTTACCCTCTTTGTGGAGGGTGTCAATGATTGTCTTCTGGACCATTGCCAAGTCAGCAGTGTTCCCCATTATTGTGGTTTCAATGAACAAGAGATACTCATAATTTATACTGTATGGATGGTCATTTATTGATTCTCAAATGTAAATATTCTAATATTTTGAGATACTGATTTTTGAATTTTATTAGCTGTAAGCTCTTATCATCAAAATTAAAACAAAACAACTTTTGAAGTGTTTTACTTTACATGTAATGAATCTAAAATATATGAAAGTTTCACTTTTTGAAATAAGTAAAGAAAAAACTTTGTCACCATATTCTATTTTTTTAGATGTACCTGTATAGAAGGTGCACAGAGGTTCATACAAAACACCATCATGGTAAGACGACACTATATAATGCAAATATACATTTTAACAACATGAAAATTAAAATTTTAATCTTACATTTAAAAATAAACAAGGATAAAAAAAAATGATGTAAGGCAAAGAATATGTGAATAAACAGTGGACAGGTTACCTAGACACTGAATAGCTATTTCATTCTGCAGTCTTGGCACACAAAACCTTTTCTGAGAGCACTTAACTCACTATTCCTCAAAGGTACAGAGATCAAATGCCTGCGTCCTTCACACCTGCCTCGCTCTTCCTCAATCTATACCAACTCGAACTCTCTCTTGAGCAAAGCTTTAAAACTTACAATTCTCAAAAAGAACAATCTAGGAGATAGACAAATATGCAATTGGAAGAAATAATAGACACCAGTGAAACATACTCCTCTCTCACTTTCTCAGAGAGAAAAATGATTAACCCAAAAAAAGTGAAGAAAAGAAAGCCAAGACACAAATTGCAATAAAATATATTGCGACACATGCAGATTAAAAATGAAAGTTAACAACAGCTCAAGGGTTTTGTTGTATATTAATAATGATTTAGAAGAAATCAACTTTAATGCTGAATTAAAAGCTTTGTCTTTCAAATCAATATTAAATGATTTGACTAAATCACACTTTTGCAAATTATAGGAAAATAAGGCTGCTGTTTCATACATTGACATTAATACACTACCATTCAAATGTTTGGGTTTGTTAAGATTTTTCATTTAAAAGAAGATTCTTATGCTTACCGAAATTGAATTTATGTGATCAAAAATACAGTAAAAAGCAACAATACTGTGAAATATTTTGACAATTTAGAATAACTGTTTTTTTTTCAGATATCTTGAAATGTAATTCATTCCTGTGATGGCTAAGCAGATATATTTAGCAACCATTAATCCAGTCTTCAGTCACATGATCATCCATAAATAATACTAATATGCTGATATGATTCTTAAGAAAAAAATCGTATTTTTATCTAATATGTCAATAACATTGGTGCTGCTTAATATTTTTATGTAAAGTGTAATGCATTTTTCCCAGGATGCTTTGATGAATTGATCATTCAAATGAAGAGCATTTTTCTGAAACAGAACATTTTTGCATAAAAGTATTAAATTCTTTCAAAAAGAAAAAAATTATCACCGACCTTAGTTTAGTTTACTGTATGTCATCAAAAACACTTTTTAATATTCTGTGTATAAAAATCAACACTTCCTGGGTAATTGGATATATTTTAATTAATTAAAATAGTTAAAAGAGTTACTTCTATGAAAACTGCATATTGTAAAATGAACACTCCAGGTGTTATACTATTAGAAATAATTACTATCAGCCCCCTGCGGCGTTGCATCCCAAACAATCACGGTATTTAAAATGTAATTTTAGTCATTATTATGATCTATTCATACTATTTAGTCTTGATATTCAAACATATGTATTCTATATCTGACTGTTCTTACAACACTATAAAATCCCAATTCATCCACTGCACAAGCCTGTCCCTCTCCACCCCACTGCTGCCAAGCATCTCCCTCTGCGAGCGTGACACACTCCCATGGAAGGTATTCAAATATTTTGACATTTTGCCTTTCCTTATTTCCAGAGCAGAAATGATTTGTGACAGATGGAGAAGGGCTCTGTCTGATGAGCTCCCTCCAACACCACGGGCACCTCTCTCGTCCTCGTGAGCTCTCTCCATTCGTTCCTTCTCTCTCTCTCTCTCTCCTGTCATGTGTGGTGGCCTGTCTCTTTCCACAGCTGCCCCAGGTGCATCCTCCCTCAGTGATAAACACACAAAAGGGAGACTCCATCAAAAAGTTGAGACAAGAACATGTTGCCGTTACCTCGAGCCGTTTTGGTCTGATGGTCCGAGAACACTTACACAGCCAGTGCCAATGGCTTGTGACGGAGGCAGCCGGAACACAAAGCTAAAAGATGTCAAGTTCGACAGCGGTTTCCACAGCAGAGTTACCTGTCTTACTAAGTGTCCCATTACTATCAGTAAAGAAAGCTAATCAAAAAGACAAACTGGTGGCACGACGGCATGTCTACATGACAGCTGGTGTTTTTTGCATCTAATTTAGCCGTTATTTAGATGTGTTTTTTTCACTAGTAAAAATGAAGCATGGAGGAATAGCTTTAATTGTCACAGTCACTGGGCTGCTTGTCTGTACTAATGCTGCAGCAGTGAGAGACGCAGGACATGCGATGTTGACACCAGTGCAGGAGTTTGAATAATGCCTCTCATTAGCCACTGAAGCGGTTCTTCTGCCTGTGTCTGTGCCCGGTCATTTTGCGCCAGCGTGATAAAAAAACAAGCCCATTGCGTCTGAAAGCTGTCATCAATCAAAAATGGATGCAGTTTACTGCTATGAAAAGGCATGAATCTCTGTGTTATTTTCTTAGGCACAAACATCACAACTGCGGTGTTCCAAAACCTACAGAAGACATCATAAACATGTAGGGTGCCACCTTAAGATGGCAGGTTTGGCCAAGTTATTAGCCAGCATTGCACACATCCTTCACAGAGAAAGATTAAGATGAGATAAAAGAAATGTTGATTATAAATTCGTTTTTTATTTAATTAACTACATAAAAGTATCAATTTTTATGTATTTAAAATATGTATTTTACAGCCTATCAGAGCATTATGCCTTTAGTTTTGCAAAATGCTAAGACAAAAATCTGAACAAAAGTACATCTTGTGTTGAGTAGAGTTTCCTTTATAATTTGTCAGATTTGTAAATGTTTTTGAAAGAACCCAGCTAAAAAAAAATGTTCCTAAAATGTTTTGTAAATGTTCCAGTCAAATTATTACAAAAATATTTTTAGTTTTTAAATGTTCTCTCAACATTAAAAACCTCAAACTTTAAAAATGTTTTTAAAAACATATGTTTTCTCAGTTATACGAGCGTTAAGGGAACATTTTATAATTTAGCAAACATTCTACCTTCTATGAATGTTCTGAAACAAGTAGTAAGATTAAAAAATTAAAATAAAACTTCCAAGTAAATAGCGTTTTTATGTTAATGTTTTGAGAACATTATTAAAGGGCAGATCACTTTGAACAAACATTTTCTATTTCAATATATTTTAAATTGAATTAATTCTTACATTTTCTGCAGCTATTACTTCAGTGTCACATGATCCTTCAAAAATCTTTCTGATATGCTGATTTGGTGCTCAAGAAATATTTCTTATTATTATCAATGTTGAAAACATTAGCTTAATAATTTAGTCATTTTTTTTAAATGTATTTAAGGTATTACTAACCCCAAACTTTTTGAACAATAAAGGCAGTCAAAAAGGTTTGGGAACAAAGCTAAAAACTTTAAGATCTGTCACACGATCAATTTTCAACATGGATACATTTTCTTCTATACTGTAAAAAGATGCCCAGTAATCAGTCACATTTGGAAAACAAGAACTGTATACATAATAATTTATGAAGCAATTTCCTTCCAAAAAAAGGCAGATAAGACAAGCAGAAAAAGAGAGAGGGAATCTTGTAAGGCAGCATCCATCTGTGCTTTGAGTCTTTGATTGAGTGTACGTCTGGACGTAGCCCACGGGGCAAATGAAACCCCAGCTACACAGCGCATCAATCAATAATACACACAGCGTATAAGACTGAGAGGGAGGCGCAGTCTGAGCACATGTGATAACAGGAGATTTCCAGCAAATGAGAACCCTGCACAGAGCTCTTCATCACCACACAATCTGCAGAATCTCCCTCCTCTGCCATCCCTCAACTCTCCCGCCACATTTTCCCTGTTTGTGCGTGAGGGCTCAGTGGTTTAGACCGAATGTGTTCACAAAGATCCTCTGACACATTCTGTTTTCATTAGGGGTGGGATGTTTTACCCAGGTTGTGCCATCTTGGATGTGGAGGTTGCTTTGCTCCATTAACTGAGGTTTTGAGTCCAGAGTGAATGGGGGGGGGGGGGGGCACTGTTGATACTTGCCAGAGATGGAGGCTGAAGGTCCAGTACTGAGGTTAATCTGCTCATTAACCTTCAAGTGGTTTCATTTGGAAGTTGTTTGGGTCTTATTCC
This sequence comes from Gymnocypris eckloni scoliostomus, assembly GCA_027564155.1. Lineage (NCBI taxonomy): Eukaryota > Metazoa > Chordata > Actinopteri > Cypriniformes > Cyprinidae > Gymnocypris > Gymnocypris eckloni. The sequence continues at coordinate 7,980,379 of CM050424.1, forward strand.
TTTTAGAACCAGTTTTGTCATTGAAAATGCTAATATAGTTATATATGTACTGATCATTCAGAATAATGTTCACCTTAATGAAGAGCAAATCAAACATCACAGATGATCCCATGTAACAGAATTTTTCAATTTATACGGATGGACGTTTCAAATGACAAATCAGAAAAGAGTTGGTCATACTTTGATTTTGTTGTGACTTTAAAGATTTAGTTCATCCAAAAAATGAAAATTCTGGTTTCATTTGAGAATGTATTGCTGCCATTTTGCAGCACCACACAAACTTGTATGCAGTTTTAAATATCTTCTTTAGTTGAGCACAAATAAATGATATTTTGAAGAATGTTGGCTACACACACACACAGCACACACACACACACATAGAAAAATTAAACACACACACTGTAGACTGTACATTTTATGTGAACTTTAAAAGATGAACAATCATTCAGTCAAGGATTAAGAATATTTTAGCCACATTCTGGCTAAACAGAACCAGTTTTGTCATTGAAAATGCTAATATAGTTATATATGCACATCATTCGATAATGTTCCCTGCAGCATCACCAACATCAGCAGAGGTCAGAAAGAATTTAAAGTTTATACTCGGATGGACGTCGCAATACAAAAGAAAAGATCTGTCACTACTTCTATTTTGTTGTGACTTTAAAGGGATAGTTCATCCAAAAATGAAAATTCTGCCATCATGTATTTGCCCTCAAGACAGTCCAAACTTGTATGAGTTTTTTTCTTCTTCTGTTGAGCACAAAATAAGATATTTTGAAGAATGTTGGTAACCAAACAGTTTATGACAACCATGATAGAAAAATAAATGTGCAAAAATGTGCATTTTATGTGAACTTTAAAAAGATGAACAATCATTCAGTCAAGGATTAAGGATATTACTAGCCACATTCTGGCTAAAGTTTACCATGTTTGCTTTAGTGTGACCTCTCTAAAAACACTGAACCTTCCCTCCTCAGGAGAGCGAGGTGTTGCCATGGAGATCCTAAGAAAGGTGAGTTCTGAGGGTTTGATCCGGCGCGAAGGAGCGTAACCGAAACCGTGCACACGTTCTCTCACTTAACTGACTGACTGAGCACTCACTGAGCACTCATCTCTGACTCACACCCAAGTATAGCGTCTGTGAGCCAAGAATTCAATTAGTCGCTCAAAACCCAGCGACAGCCCCAGGGGGAGTCATATCTCCACCATTTAAAAGTATGATTACAAATAAACCAATAACATTTTGACTCTCCGGGAATGGACCAGTAGATTAGAAAATTCAGATTAGATCTAAGTGCCTGTAGATTCTCATTAAAACAGCACAAACTACTGAGAAACAATAGGTAATTAGGAGCCTAATGAAGCACAGCACCGTTAGCGCGACTTGACTGTGTCTCTCTCTGCTGGGACCCAGTTTTACTCTACACTTATCCTACAGCAAAGCTTCCAGCCTTTCATTTGGGCAATAAGACATATTTAATTAGATTAATGAACGTTATAAGCTCTCCGAGGAATGGCTTAGTACACAGTGACAATGCAGCAGCTTATATGTGGGGAGGAACACTTGCCGCTTCAGGGCAGACCTTTACGGTCTCTCAGGATGGAAGTGAGAGAATTGACAGCGACGGTGCAATCTGTCTCTGAGTTACGCCAAGAATAAAGGGCGATGTACAAATCGTTTATTGCAAATTTGTGTTTGGGAATTACAGGAGAGAGCTAAAAGTCTCAAGACATGAAACCGAACAGAAGTGGACTAAGAGAGCTGAGAGGGTTGATTAAAACAAGAGTTTTTCTTGAGAGTTCATAAAATCGGAGTCTGGTGTTTAGCAAGTTTAAGAGCTTATTATTGCTCTAGGAGAAAAGAGAAATTGGAATATTAAAATTATTACAAAAATGTCAGACTTGAAGTGCAGCAAGGGCAGAGAATCCGGTTCACAGGCCAAACATCACTTTCATGGAATCAAAACTGATCCTATTTTTTTCCTAAAGTGATAATTCACCCAAAAATGACAATTCTGTGATCATGTATGTACTCACCCTCAAGTTGTTCTAGACCCGCATGAGTCTCTTTCTTCTGTTGAGCACAAGATTTTTTGAAGAATGTGGGTAACCAAACAGTTGACGGTAGCCATTGGCTTCCATAGAATAGAAGAAAAATAATATGGAAGTCAAAGCTACCGTTAACTGTTTGGTTTCCAACATTCTTCAAAATACCTTCTTTTTTGTATTGAACAGAAGAAAGAAATTCATACTGGTTTGGACCCGCATGAGGGTAAATTAGTAAATTATGACAGAATTGTATTTTTTAACTGTGCCTTTAATATTAATGGTCTTATTGTGAATGATGTACGGTTTCGCTCAGTGATATATTACATTCTGGAAGTAAAATCGGTTTTAAATGACAATTCACATTTAAGGGGAAAAGGGATATTCATAAAGGCAGAAAACATGTTCAAATGGCAAATGACAGATTTTGACAATGTGTTCAACAGTGAATGCCATGACACAGCACTGTTCAAAAGTTTGGGTCAGTAGGATTTTCATTTAGAAAGAAATTACTACTTTTATTCAGCAAAGACACATTAAACTAATACAAATGACTGTAAAGGCATTTATAATGTTACAAGAAATGCACATTTAAATAAATGCGGTTCTTTAGAATTTTCTATTAATCAAAGGATCCTGAGAAATCAGCATTTTACAATAATTTCATAAGGATCATGTAACACTGAAGACTGGAGTAATGGCTGCTGAAAATTCAGCTTTGCCATCATATACATATACAGTAAACGGCTTCTTTAAAAGGCTTTCTTTAAAACATTAAACAAAAATATTACAGACCAAAAACTTTTGAATAGTAGTGTATGTATTTTTATGTTTTTCTTTTCATGAAAATGGCCACAATAATGTTATGCTAAACAACTTTTTTCTTTAACCTGAATTAAAAAATGACCTTAACATTAACAGGAATTTATACATTGAAACACACTGTCACTGTTTGGAATGAAAAAAGTTAGACTATTATTCAAAGAAAACTTAATTTATTATAATGTTAATAGTGCCCTCTATATGCTGTAGAGAGAATGCAATCAGGAGTATCAGCAATAGCAGTTTAGCCCTACATAAGACCAACCACTGCAACTCTTTATTTGTCAAAAATAAGATCAATAAATCAGTAGTCAGACACAACAGTGTTGAAACCACAAAAATTTTTTTACTAGTTAAGTGAAGCTATTGACTTGTATCCACAAACAGCTGTCCACTTAAGCTCATAAGCACAACACATATTGTGGCACGTCTGCCGTCGTTGCAGCAGGTCGCCGCTTGAGTACCTGCAAGCGCGAAATAAATCTCTTACACTGCGCCGCCTTTGGGAAAACTTTCAGTATCAGTGCCCCCCAAAAAAGGCCCACGCCCAACTGATCCAACTGTTGTTTGCGCTCGTGTTTGTAAACAGATGAATAATTGAGCCAAGTTCAAATCCGCCGTGGCAGTGGGGTGAGAGAAGAGGAGGAGGATAGACAGATGGCCTAGAGCAGATAGTCTAAAGCGCGCCGCTCCGAGCGCACACACCAAAGAACGCGGGCCGGCATTGTTCTGCCCGCCAGGGCCGTGCTGTCATGCGGCGTGCAAGCCATCCCCCCAGAGCCAAGGTCTTAGCGTGTCAGTGTCCCGGGCCCATTGTCTCTGCGTTTTTTAATTTCTGGGACGCAATCGAGTGTGACGCCAAAATGTTTACCTAGCGTGTCTGCATCAGCCATGAAGTGAGGGAAATAATAAAAGACAGAGAGAGAAAAAAACATGTCCAAGGGTCTCAGCACAAAATAATCCACCATAATGCTAGAGAGTTTAAAGAGGCTTTGCCAATATCCCTCTGTTTTCAGGAGGGAAAAAAGAGGAGGGAGAGATAAAGAGCCAGGAGAAAGCATCAGGAGAGAGAGAGAAAGCAGCTAAAAAACCCTCAGCCTCAATGGGATTGCTAATGATTGTTTTTAGAGAACAACAATTGTGGTATTAGGGCATAAGCAGCTAAAGATAACATCCAGGGGAAGAGGAACAGCAGCTTGGGGAAGGAGATAATGAGGGAGAAGTAGGGGATTCTGGGATGGGGCCCCGCTCTGTTGCACCCATGCCCCTCTCATTCAGGGGGTATCAAAAAGTGTCTCGCCCTCTCTCTTTTGAAAAAGTACCTGCTTTAATCCACCGAGATGACAGGGGTTGAAGACGTCCTTGCAGAGCAGATCTTGACAAAGCTGGAGGTCAGAGAACACATTCTCTCAGGCAACAAGAGACTTCAAGCGGCTTCTCTGTCACGATTTATTTGTGAGACAAATGGTCAGACTCAGACATATGTGGGTCTTTGCAAAGAACATGATCAAGAACGTGGCACATTCGCATTTGATTCAAAACAGGAGCTTACCGCGAGCTTATCGTTTCTGGCTCTGTCCGAGGAGGCTTTGAGAAGTAATGTTGGTGGAAAGACCAGCCCACACACATACAAAACTCCCCCTGGCTCTTGTCCAGCGGGTGAGGGGACTCGTCCAAAACAAACTGGATGCCAATGAGCAAACAAAGGCGTAATTGGGGAAGAAAACAGCGCCACCTGTTGGCATCGCAGCCCCGTCTTCATGAGCCGCACCTGAGCCTGGCTGCCAAAGACGAGAGGAGCGAGGTCTTCAAGAGGGCCTGGGGAGTCACCTGGCACATGCAGCGCTGCACTCCGGGCCCGTATGGGCCGCGTTATTCCCATCTCTCTGGATTCACAAAACACACACAAACAGGAAGACAGCGGGGGGCAGATGGAAGGGTCACTGTCTCTGCCAGGTGGCCAGGGGGCCTGAAGATGAAGCCAGATTTGATTTTTCGCATATAACACACACACACAGCACAGCTAGAGAGAGACTGAAAACCAGAAATATACACATAACAATTCAAAGAAATGGGCAGTGATTGTATGATATTCTTCAGATTTATGGTTATGGGCTTTATGCATTTAATTTTATAGGACAGATTGGAGAGACAAGGAAATAGAATGGGATCAAGACATGAGGCGGGCTGGATTCCAGGTATCCTGATTTACGGCCCTGTTTATTCCATATGGAGTGTGGAATATATGTGTGTTGACTTTCAGCTGTGTTTGTGACTTTTGCTTGAGCCAGTGTGCAAACAAGTGAACAGATGACTAAATGAAAGTGTATGGCAGAGAGAGAGTCTACATTAGTCTCTGTCATTTTCCTGGAGGCTGATTACCCATACGACTGGATTTCTAAACCATTTAAACACACTCAAACTCAGTTGTAAAAGAATGTTAAATATCGATCCTTTTTTTGTGAGCAAGAGTGACAAGACAAAGTAACTGTACATAATTACTAATTAGTATATATTTTAACTGTAAGATATGTAGAAATCTTAATTTAAAAAATGCATTCAATTGATTAAAAGTGACAGTAAATTCATAATGCTACAAAAGATTTACATTTCAAATAAACGCTATTTCCACATTGATAATAATAAGAAATGCTACTCGAGTGCAAGATCAGCATATTATAATCATTTCTGAAGTTATTTAATTTGAAATAATATTTTGTAATATTAATGTTTTACTGTATTTTTTTATAAATAAGCCTTGGTTAGCATAAAATCTTAAGCCCATAAAATTTTGAATAATAGTATACATATCATTCAAATATTTATACAGTATATTTATTACATAATTAACTCTTTTTAAACCCTTAAATCCTGATCTGAATTGATAATATCTACTGTTGAGTTCCACAGTAAAAAGTGTTTGGATTATCATGAGAATAGGTAGATGATGGAAATTTTACTACAGCATTTTATTTGTTACTTAATTGCTAAAAATCTGAGGGGGCATGTTTAAATGTGCATGGCGCTTCTGTCGGTTAGCAGGAACAAACAGGAGCTTAAAAGCGATTGGCTCCAGGGTCTGAAAAGGAATGACCTGAAGTCTCCCTATCTCTGGGTGTTTGTCTTGGTTCTGAGCCTGCCGCTGCCATCTTCAGTCCAAAGCCACAGATGCTGCAGTGTTTGTGTGTTGACTCCGTGTAATTTGTTTGCACTAATTTGTTTTGGGGTATCAGGGGAGTTCCCTTTTTAATTTGCCTCTCTCTGTTTACCCCTCTTTGTGGAGCACTGATCTGTTAAGCAGCAGTAAGAGCGAGAAAGAGAGAGAGAGATGGGGTGTAGAAGAGCCTAAATTAAAAGAAGGTACTATGCAGATTGTTTTAAGCTCTGGCTGCCCCGTCGGGCCCAAAGGCCTTGCTCGCAGCCTGCACCTGCTCCATCCCGCGGGAACCTGGTTCCTGATCCGTGGCCCCTCTCCCTCTCCTGTCTCTCTCTTCTCTTCTCTCTCTCCTGCTGTTTCCTCTGCACGTCTCCAGTGCCTGGAAACGCCTTAATCAGCCCTCCTCTGCGCATGGATGGCTGCCACTCATTAGCCTGATTGAAAAGATGGTAGCTCATGCTAAACACACACGCATACACATATGCACACACAGGCTGGAAAACATTCACACTGAGTTTTTGAATATTAAAACCTATATTTAAGCAACATCGTGCAAGCAAGAGCATTGTTGTTCTGAATATCAGCACGAAAGATCATAAGTTTAAAATCGAGTAACTTATCGCCAGGTATTTTTGCTTCAACAAAAATACTATTGCTCCAAATGAAATACAAGTAACACTCAGTAGTTTTGTTTGTGAAAAAGCACGGTTTCATACAAAATCAGTACAGTGAATGAATTATGACTCTAATAAAACAAGCTGTCTGTTTCGTTCCTGGATGAATCAGTGTTTTAAACAAATCAGAAGAGTGAATGATTCAATGTCTCACTCATAAAAATAGTGGTTACATCTGAAATTGCATACTGTATAGCAGATGAAAAACAGTACATGAAAAGAGTAATATGTCCGTATTCACTGTATTCATAAAACCATAGGCAAAACAATTACCTTGGATGACTTAATACTTGCTGCGAGATTCTTAAGTGCCCATCCAAGGGACACTTTACTATCCCAAGAGACCACTGATGCTGGTAGGTCATAGACAAGGCAAATGTAGTATGTCTGAATTACATTTGTACTATATATATATATATATATATACACACACACACACTAATAATAACTTATTTGAAGAAAAAAAAAATTACTCAGAGAGCATGTGATTTTGGACACAGTCATCCCAGAATGCATCAGTCTTTTGAACTAATCACGACAGTGAATGATTCAATGTCTTATTCATTAAAACAGTTACTTCTTTAGTTTCTAAATTAATTCATGTTTTGAATGAATAGGTACAGTGAATCATTCAACGACTCACTCATAAAGACAGCTGTTTGTTTCATTCTTGAATAAATCAGTATTTTAACTAATCGTCTGAGGTAAACTAAACTAATGCACAGAATGCCAGTCTGTCTGGAACCCAAAAACACAGACAAAAAGAGTGATATAAAAAGTTCAAGAGCGCACTCTATTAGTCAAATTTGAGGACCAGAACTGTTGCATAATACTTCATAAAGCAGAAGAGGCAAACAAAAGTGCTAGACTAAATTCACAACAAACAAAGAACATGAAAAAAACAGATACGCCTCATGCATACGTTTAAATTGTCACAACTATTTTAATTGATGTTTTAGAGCAATCATTGTCAAACAACCACTCAGTTCAGGATAACTAAGCACTCGTGAGAGGGTCTCAGTTATGCACAATATTTTATAGCCGATTGTATATATATTTATCTCCATCATTTTGTTTCCACAAACGGGAAATTAACTCTCTAATATGGCTTCAAGATCTAATATCAGATCTATAGCACAACTCATATCTTATGAGAACATAATCCAGCTATGTTCCCAACACACAATCTCTAAAAGTCTATTAATAATCACAGGGTAAAATTATAATGCATGTTTTTGAATGTGAATTTCACTTCAGCTGTTATTTATAATGAATCGAAAAAGACTATTTTTAACCACATCTCCTTAAGTCACTAAAAAATATCTTTATCGTTTATATCCAAAAATAATTTGCAAATTATATAATATTAACACAAAATTAATAAGAGACTGGTTTTAATGGGTATTTAGCTTTAACCTCAATAATAAACAGGGGATAAATATTTGATAGAAGATTTCCACTGGTGAACTTTACACATATAGACACACACACAAACACAAATGCAGGTAAACTATGTATTACAGGTAACTACTGTATATCATACACACACATAACATATCTCACTGATTGAATGAACCCTCTTTTAAGTCTTCTGATGTTTCAATCCATATCTTTACATTGTCCTAAGTCTTTCAATAATCTAAAATGTGCAAAACAACAATATGGAGAGTAAACAACAGAATTCTGCATAAAAGATCAAATATTATAAGGGATTTAAATAAATGCATTTAGTACAGGATTGGGTTTCAAGTAAATTCAACAGAAAGAGGGTAAACTCATCATGTGGCTGTTGAACACAACAATTTTCCCTCAACTAAGGCAAATCTGCTCAGCGCACTACACTTTGGTACACAAATCACACACATGGATAAAAAAAAGTATGATGACTCCTACGCCACCAAAGCTGACCGTTTAGTGTTCACTAGAGGTTCACTGTTGTTATTAATATTTAAAACGTTATTTTAAGGCAGAAGCTTGAAGCGACTCTCGCAATGGCAATGCAAGTGGCTGAATTGGACCCACTCAACATGTGAATGGTCACAGTGCCCTCTGGTGGGAACACGCAAACCGGTCTGTGGTACAGAATCGAACCGAATGGGGATGAAGAGGAAAGACTGTCACACATGTACAAATGATTTCAGTCCGGCACACAGGCATTAAGCACCATTCAGACGGATCAAGAGTCTGACACTGATGACACACACTGGAGCCCTAGCAAATAAAAATGACAGAAAGGGATTTGGTTTTATTGTGTTAGCCTAAATATTTGTGAAGATTGAATTCTAATTTTGTTATTTTATGTAGAACTGGGATTAAATGCTTCATAAATCCTTTTATCATCTCTATCGATTATATTTGATGTACTTTAGCTGATCTGGGAGCAGGAATTATTAGGTTTGAACAGGAGGGAGGAATTCACACAGATTTAGTTTAAGTTGGCACAAAATGTTAAATTGTCAACTTCACACAAACATCCAAGAATCATGCAAGCTAATATTTTTCTACATGATTCTGTTCTGGAGCAAATGTTTGATTCAAGTTAGAGAGAAAAGAGACATAGTGAGTCGTCTGAAAAAAACATGAAATATTTGTTTCCTTGAAATGAAAGCTACATTGAAACTGTGGACAAACAAACAGTTCTGAGAAGGATGGAGGCATAATGAATAATGAATGATCTTCAACATGCGTCCAACTTCTGTGGTGTAAATCTTGAGGTGTTAATGTCCATCACTGATGTCACGTTGTGTACACACAATTTGTTTTTAATTCAGGTTCATCAAAGTGTTATTCATCCAGGCAAGAAATATCTATAAGAGTTCTGGAGCCACAATGGATCCCAAAAAGCTCTCTTACACCAGATAAAAGGCAACTTCTATTAGATTTTACCCTTGACCTGCTGCTCCACATCCGATCCATCTGCTTCAATGTCAGAGTCTGAGAGCGAGCGTGCGGAGTGGTCTGAGTCTTGTGAGTGTGTATTACTGTGTGACGGGAGGCTTAGATCACTTTCCTCTAAAGTGTCTGTCCTGGAAAAGAGACCAAGGTCCAGCGTGCAGGTGGGTGTCCCGCTGCTAGTGTCGGTGTCACTGTCGTAACAGAAGTCCTCTAAGTCTACAAACCACTCGGGCCAGAACTTCCTCCGTATGCGCTCACAGTACATGGCGAGGTTGATCAGTTCTCCTGTGCGCAGATAGAAATAGTTATTCATTGTGCAGCTTGAAACCTGTCAGACATGGTGTGATGAGTGGCTGATTCTTGTTTCATTGTATCTCCACTCAGAATAAATATAAATAAAGAATACAGCAACATATTTACTTTAGAGTATAATAATGCCCAACCACTTTTTAAAAAAAAAAAAAAAAGACAACTGAAAATTGCACAAAAACTACAATAATTTTTACTGGATGGCTTTCACAAAATTAACATATTTTATGATTGTTGCAAAACATGCATATATTTACAAATATTTTAGAATAAGGCTGACTATTAAATTATTTGTAGTGATTCTGACTGGTGGAGATTCCTTCGCAGAATAATGGGCAGTCTAGTTTTCATTAAAAATCAGTCGTCATTCAAAATAAATTGCTCTATGGATAAAATTAATGTCATTTCTTTTACTTCTGGAAACGGACTGATGCTCTGTCTATTCGACTGATGTGGTTTTTGACATTGCATGTGTGACTGAACTTTAAAGTGCAGAAGCATTAATAAATGCCTACAATGCCATCTAGTGGACATTTAACAAACTGCCATACTAGGGCACAAAATTGAAAGGAATAGTTCATCCAAAAAGAAAAATGGAACTTTTCAAACCGGTTTAATTTAATTTTTCTTGGAACACAGATGATGATATTAGGCAGAATTTTCACACTGTGCTTTTTATTTTAATGTGTGCTGTCAGGCTCCAAAAATGCTAAAAAAGTACCCTAAAGTACCATAAAAGAAATCCATATGACTTGTGCACTATATGCAAAGTCTTCTAAAATGATATGATAGTTTTGTGACCTAATTTAATTTACCAGTCCACTAGTATTGCATAGAATAGAGCCTTTTGAGTTTCATGGCAGAAATGAAGTCATACAGCTTTGGAACAAATGTATTACTTTTAATTTTGGGGGGGACTATCCCTTTAAATAAAACAACATCTAAAATGAAGACATGTATGACTCTATCTTTTGTTCTCCAAATATTTCCAATTATATGAATCGCCGTATTAGGACTACAAAACTGCAGTTGTGAGGTCTTGCTCACCTTTAATGAGCTGCTCGGGCCGTGTGCCAGGCAGCGTCCACATGGCTTGAGCAAGGTGACCGAACACCGTGGCATCCACACTGGACAGCTTGGGACCCATGATGTACTTCTTATCCCCTGACGGTGCAGAAAATATATATTAACCCTTGACCAAATAATTAGGACAAATGACAGACTTTAAAATGGTTTCAGAAACTGTACCCCCCATATGGTAAGAATTATGTCAAACATTACTTGCACTAAGCAACAAAAATAAATATCTTATGAACAAAATCACAACTGTTGATGATGTGTGTTGATGTTTTGTGAAAGGTTCACTGAGGGAAAAAAATCCATATTTCAGTTTTATGGCAGAGAAGAAATACTATTAATCGCAAAACTATTGCTCGCATACAGACAGTAAGATCTGCATTTATTTAATCAAAAACACAGTAAAATTGTGAAATATTATTACAATTTAAAATATCCTTTTGAATATATTTTAAAATGTAATTTATTTCTGTGACGGCAAAGCTGAATATTCAGCAGATATTACTGCGAGAATTGGACCTTAAAATAAAATGTGACAAAATATTTAATCAAATAAATCATTATATCACATCACAAAAACATGCTCTTGACAAAGTATCATTTAACCCTCTATTTCTTGTCCTGCTCACCTAGCAGTGTGGCCAGTGAGCATGTCCTTCTCCATGAGGGTGTAAACTTCCTCCTTAGTGAAGCAGCCAATGCCGTGACAGTACATCTCTCGCTTCACAATGCCACCAGTCAGCTGACACTGGATCCATTTCAGCAGGTCACTGAGGGGCCCGGGGAGGTCCAGCATCCTTTGAGTCTCTTGAACATTATCCACCCACTGACAGTAAGCAATGGTCCTGTGGTGACAGAGATCAGTGAAGAAAGAGATGGATCAATTAAAGGTAATGATTCCTTTCCTAAAGTACACAATTATCTATATATCTGCATGAATGAAGGGCCATTTGTATTGTGTGGGAAAAATACAAATGTCATATTATGTAGACAACACATTAATAATAATAATATTAATTATATTATTAATTGGCTTTTATTTTGTCATTTTTCTTAAGTAAGCAATGCTGCAAGGAGAGATGAGAGGAACAATTCACAAACTGCAGATGCGCAATTTTATTGATTCCCAAAATGAAGTCTTTAGAAAGCAAATATATTAAGTGAATAATACATGTATTTTGCAGCTGCTTTTATCCAAAACAACTAACAAATTAGGAAATCTTCAACAAATAATAGATCATAAGCACAAGTAATTCATCATAAAATGGGCTTGTTTATATTTCAGAGTTTATTATAACTGTGTGCAGCTTTAGATTCACACAGAAGACAAACTCTGTTTGGCCTTTGAGATTAAACTTTGAATTAATTCTCTGCTCTGTGATTATCTGAATCAAATTAATTAAAGCCGTCTTCTAATTAACTTCTTTGCACAGTAGGCAATGTATTAATAAAAACCATTCATCCAAAATGGCTTCCAGCGCTCTTTGGGTTCATGGCTTTCAACTCACCACGTGGAATTCACAATCAGCCTTTCATCAGGTTTAAATCAGATTCAAAGCTGCAGTGTGTACATTTTGCACCAAAAATACCTACTATATTCAAACATTGCATTGACCAACATTGCATTTTAATTTGTAAGGATATAATATATGGATTCCATAAAACAGTAATGTACACTACATGCTTTGTTTATCTGATATTACTAGGTATTTTACTGAAATGGGTCAAGTACATAACAGGAGGTTTGTTTCCTGATCAAAACCCACCAGTGTCATAATCCAGATTTCCTGCCTATTTCCCAGCATGACATCCATCACTCTTATTTATAGCTCAATACATGTTCTTTCTCTGCGAGCTCTTCAGCTGACATACACAACACTACTCTGGAGTGGACACAGATATTCAAACTCATGAATTATTCAATCAATAGCCATGTGGGATGCTATATATAGCACAGTGTAAAGCGCTTCTAGGCAGTGTGAAGAGAGAATGCACAAGAAAAAGAAACAAACAAACAAAAAATTGGTTTCATTTGAAGGAATTTAATAATGCAAAAGAAATGAAGAGGAGATTAGGGTGTAAGAAAAGAGACTGGTTATACAGTTTTTACAATAGAGTATAATGCTTACACTATGATATCTAATGTGTAGGATAATGTTTCAGCACGAGTCATTCATTTCATAAATCTTCTGCCAGCACTGCAAATCATGTCAGCAGTCCACTGCAAGATTATCACACGTATTTTATGGTTATCAATACTTGTACAACTTTTCATTCATTTATATATATATATATATATATATATATATATATATCTTCAAGATTAACTTGGAATACAACAGTTTAAATAATTTTCACAAAAAGATAGATTAACTTAAGCATTATAACAAATTATTTTTGATGATTATTATTAACTGGGTTCTAGTTAAAAGTTTTTTTTTAACAGCATTTGTACTACTGGACAGGACGCAATATTTTTATCATTATGATTATATTTGGTAATATTTTTATCATTGTGATTATATTTGTATATTTACACCTTGACTTAAAGAAATTCCTCAAAGAAACAGTTGAAACCCAAACATTTAGTTGAAAATGTATTTACAATTATCCAATCAGAGACGAGTAGATGAGTTTCTTTCTTCATTGAAACAGATGTGGTGAAATTTAACATTACATCATTTGCACAACAATGGATTCTCTGCATTAATGGATGCCATTAGTTCAGACAGTTGAAAAGCTGCATGCTTGTAAGAAACATCTATTATCAAGGAAGTTTTTAACTTAAAACTTTCACTTCTGTCCAAAATACAAGTCCATAATCCATAATAACGCTTCCTCTCCAGTGAAAAAGTCCAAACCCTGTTGTCCTCTCACATCAAAATTCACAGACATATCTGTTTAGAACTGTTTTGGTTTATAAACCATGCTTGGTCTGTGTATATTTCCCTCCTGATTCAAATGAGACTACTTTTCACTGGAGAAAGCAACATTAGAAAGCAATACAGAAGCAATGGTTTGAAGTTAAAGTGTCTTGTTATGAATTTGTTTCTTACACACATGCACACAGTCACACTTACACACAGTTGTTTGAACTCTTATTATGATGGCACCCATTCACTGCAGCTTTTACAATTATGCTCTGATTAAAAAAACTCATCTACATCTTGGATGGCCTGAGGGTTAGTACATTTTCAGCAAATTTTCCTTTAGGGGTGAACTATTCCTTTAAAGCTTTAAAAATCAAATACTCCCTGGGCAAATAATCACACTGCAGAACTCTACTGACTTTAGTCAATAATTCGAAGGTGCATAGTTGATCCTCACACTTCAGCAAGGGCCCAGCAGCAGAGAAGTGACTCATTCTGAATGGCAGCACATGACTCACCAGTACAAGTGTTCCTCCACCATGGTGGTGATGGCTCGCGCTACCGCCTGCTCCTGAGCGCTCAAACCCTTGTTTAGGCTCACACCAAGTTTCTCCTCCAGAAATTCAATTATTAATTCAGTTCCGCACATCTGCTCATAATTATACTCGATCCAAGGCATCTTGCCCTGGGAAGAGAGGCTTCCATCAAAGTAATTCTGCAAAAAAGGAAGCATATTGATGTTGAAAAGATGTAAACCATCAATTTTATTGAGCAATTTATAATAATAATAATAAGCATTATTATTAATAATATAAAAAACACTTCTTATTTTGGAGCATCTGGATATGAACTGAAAAAATATAATACTATTTTCATAACATAATAAGGGCTTTCATGAATTTCATTAACATTTCAACAGTAGATGGTGTGACTTCCAATAACTGCATGTAACCACTGATCAAAGGAAATGGACTCCAAAATCCAAACTCCTTTATGCATACTTGATAGGGCAGATCAACCATGCGCAGATAGGTCTCCATTTTCAGGCAGAAAGGTGAAAGGCTTGGCACCCCGTTTTTTGGCCTGGAGAACTGGTGAAGGATGATGGCGTCTTTAGAATCCAACTGTTGTTCTTTCCTGTGAGGAGGAGATCAAACATAGATTGTAAAATCAGACAATCTACTCAGGATTTCAATATGAACATATATACAAAAGGCCACTCAAAATACTGAGGGTTAAATATCACAGTCAGACATATGGAACAAAACTTTGTTTTGTATTTAGTTGGCAGGCATTTTATCTGAATATTTTTGTTCTTTGGGAGAATCCATCACCCTGGCATTGAAATGCATCATGCTTAACCAGTTGAAGAACAGAAATAAAAGATTTTACAGGAACAGCTTTTAAAAGCAGATATTTAGCCCCCAAAATCATGTAGAGTGCATCAGAAAAGGTCTTATACTATAATTATGAGGAAACCGCAGGATGTGTGTGGGAGGACACAGACAGGTCTTATTTCACAAGCAGAAACTACAAGTCCAAGCCTGAGCTTTCAAAACAACACAGCTTAGTCCTATTCTGATCACACACACTTTAACAACACATATTCGAAAAATGTGATTTATATAATCAAACTATCCCTATCATGTGGCCTGTTGAATATTACTCTGAATGAGGGTATTTTGTGGGGGAAGGGAAAACAATTATTTAGATTTGCTGAAATCCCTTCAATATAGATCAGAAAGATTAGCACAGATTATGAGATTATGAAATCTCAGATTATGATTAGAAAATATAACATATTACAAAGAAAAATACATACATGTAAAACATTTTTAGAAAGCATAATGCATCAAAACACACGAGAAACAAGGTATCTGCAAATATATTTTAATGCATATTAACTTAGGTTACGAAAACATATAATGCATTATAACATACATTATGAATACTTTTATAATGCATTATACAAGAGTTATAGAAATTTTCCTTGCATAATGAATACATAACACAACTTTAGAATATTACACCAGTGGCTTTGTAATTAACCGTGATGGTAAAGTTAAGATACTCATGAAAAAATTAAGATCACACAAAGTTTCCATGTATGTATGTATTTATTTGGGTACTATGTAATTTTAGAGTCAACAGACTGTCAAAGTTTATTATCCAGGCCAAAACAACAAAATCTGGAACTATTTTCCAAATTAATATAAAAAGGCCATTCAGATCTACCACTCACCTTCTCAGATATACATTTCAGATGCTTCCATGTGGCTCTAAAATTAACATTCTGATCTGTCTGTTTATGTCTTTTTACACCAAAATCATATCTATATTCAATGACAAACTGAATAGAGTGTAAAGCCTCAGTTTGATCCGAATTCTGCAGAGCTCCATACTCGAACATGACGCTGTCCACTGCCGGTGGTGCTGAAATCCTCCTGTCAAACATGAACGTCTGTTTCACATTAAACCAGGCTACAGCTCAAAACAATTACTAAAACGGAAGTGATTTAGCACTTCCGACAGCATTACAGCCCCCCTTGAATTTGTATTAGGTAATGGCCGGCAGATGAGCCAAGAAAGGTCGCTTGTACAACACTAACGTTACTCAAGGACATTGTGATCTAGCGAAGTAAACAGTCAAGAAAGATCACGTGCCCCATAATAGGACAGAACACGAATTTATCAAGGTACTTTTGTTCAGCGCGAATGTAAACAAGGACAATTCCGGCTGGGTATTGATGACAGGGCGTTTTCATACGCTCCCGTGCGGCCAAAAACCGCATGTGCTTATGTTATTATGAAAACGTGACTTGATGCATCCCAGCGGACACGCGAGCTCAAGAAAAACACGAGAACCTCGCTGTCCAAGCGGACCAATGTTTACATCTTCCCCTAGAGAGGTTAACATGTATAATGCATGTGTTATGAAATATTATAAACAATAACAGTAGGTAATTTCATATATCATTTGACATCAGCAAGCCACAGCACTGACCTGATGGAGAGCAGCTCATGCAGCAGATACGCAGCCGCAGCCAGCAGGGCACCTCCGGTGATGTAAAGCGTCTTCCTCCACCAGGAATCCGATACCAATCCCGACATGATCCCGCCGAAATCCTGCACTGGGACGGCTACTATGTACCCATAAAATAAGTGACGTTCATCAGAGCCACACAACCCGAGGGACGGGCTCTGACTCCGGCCAAGATCAACCACGAACGAGCGGGAAGAAGCGAAACCCGCGACCCAGTACATCCTCTCTCTCCCCCCGCTTCCTCCAACGAATCCTGCGCCACTTCATTTATCCATATAAATACGGACAAATGTTACATGGTCATGTGTTATGTCGGTCTCATTAGACAAAAGAAAAGCATTTTAACGGGATTTGGCTCCCGCGCGCAGCTCCGCATCCTCCCTTGTTGCTGTGCTGGAGCCGAGTGACGTCACGACGCATCACACAGGGAAGCTAGGCAAATAAAACACATTCAGGTTTTTATTAAACCACACACGCAGACCTAAACATTATTTGAAGGACATCGTTTTTCAGTGATTAATAGCGTCCATATAGTTTTTCGTAGTTAGTGTATAGCACGATAAAATACTGATAGATATATATTAGGGCAGTATAATATTTGGGCTATATCCATATGTGTGCGTGTGTAATAATACAAAGTGCCGCCTGAAATTTTTTAAATGAGCATTTTTCTCAAGCTCTTATGTTTAGGAACCTATTAATTGCCATTAATGTGGAATTATTCAACTAGGATCCTGAGAAAAACGGTCACTTTAGAATACAATTTTAAATGGCACTTAGGGCTTTTGCATCTGAACTAATGTAATTAAAAATGTATGTGTGTATTTACACACTGTATAAAGTGTATATTGCTGAATATTTCTATTAATTAACCCATACATTAGATTATGCATGCAAATACATTATGAATATCTATATTTATTAGTGCTGGGCAACTGTCTGATAAACGACTGAATATATATGTGTGTGTATGTATATATATATATATATATATGTACATACATACATACATATAGTGCTTATAAAAGTCTTCACACCCCTTAATTGTTATTCACATTTTGTTATGTTGCTGCCTCAAATTACTTTTTCCCCACCCCAATCTACACTCCATTCACCACAACGACAAAACAAAAAACAGGGCTTTAACATCTTTGCAAACTTCTTAAAAATAAAACACTTAAATAATTTCATTGCATAAGTAATCATACCCTTAACTGAGACAGTTAAAATTTAGCTCAGGAGCATTCATATTGCTTGTAGAAGTTACTTCACTTCGAGTAAAGGTAACCTGTGACAAATTCAATTGAATGGGTATGATTTGGAAAAGCACGTGTCTTAGTAAAAGGTCTAACAGCTGAAAATGCTCAGAGCAAAAAAACAGAGGTAAAAAAACACTACCTGTAGTGTAGGGTGACAGAAGCATGTAGTCTCCGTTACCCTTAATGAAAGAAGTTTGAAACAACCAGAATTCTTCATAGAGCTGGCATCTTGGCCAAACTGAGCAATTAATGGAGAAGGGATTTGGTTAGAGTGGTGACCAACAACCTGATGGTCACTCTAGTTGAGCATATGTGGAGATAGGAGAAACCTACAGAAAGACAATCATTGCAACACTCCACCAATCTGGGCTTTAAGGCGGTGTGGAAAGACTCATTCCTCTCTTCAGGTAAGACACATGAAAACACGCTTAGTTGTAATTAGCAAAAAATGCGCCTAAAGGACCCTCAGACTCTGAGAAACAAGATTCTCTGGTGTGATGAACCTCAATTCTAAGCATCACATTTGAAGGAAACCAGCTCTGCTCATCACCTGCAGAGTACCATCCCAAAAGTAAAGTGTGCTTGTAGCAGCCTCATGCTGTGTGGCTGTTTTTTAGCGGCAGGGACTCGTCAGAGTAGAAGAAAAGCTCAATGCGCCAAAATATTGAGATAGCAATAGCTTAATGAAAACTACTGAAATAAATTAACTTTTCCACGACATTCTAATTTATTGAGATGCACCTGTATACACACACACACACACAAATACATATATAAAATGTATTTGCATGCATAATGTACAACAACCAATTTAACAAATTCATAATTGTTCTGATAAATCTGGATTAAAATAATACATTAAAATAATTGTCAATTTATAATAAATACATCTCTAAGGATGTTCTTGAAATACAGAATTGTTCAGGCTGAATAAAACACCCTCTCAATGACAACACGATGGTTTTCATTTTATTAAGTACCTACACTTATTAAGTGCCAAGTCACAAATCATTCCTTAATTCACTTTTTCTGTTTGACCTCAGACACGAATCCACCAAAGAGCAACACAACAAAACTCGCAAGTAAATGGCTGTTCAAATATATCAAAGATTCTTTGAAATGACATGTGGCTTGTGGATCAAAAGAATCTCAAATTCTCATCTTAACAAGAGCTTTACAAAAGATGTTCTATGAACCATGCCACCGATACAAAATGTTTTATCAAGGAACATTGTAAATAATGATTATTACTGGTTCAGCAACTCTTCACCATGCAACACATTGTTATTTATCTATTCTCGAGCAGGTGAAGTCTGTTTGATAGCATTTCCACATTATAATAACTCAGCTGTAACTTGTGGCTCGACCTGGTTCTTCCAGATTCTCACTCTCAGCCCAGACCCTGTCAGGCTGGGGTTCTTCTTTGCGTTTGATTGCATGCAACGCATAGTTGATGGCCGTGCTCTCCTGCCAGCTCCACGCTCCTGTGAGAGGATTGTACATCATGCCTCGGATAGCCTCCACACAGAAACCAACTGGAATACAGTGAGACAGAAAGGTGGTAAAAGCAAGTAACACAGTCTGCTGTACAATAAACACTGTAGCAGTGGAAAATAGTTAATATTGAACCATTAAGTAACATATACCAGGCTTTTCCAACAGTAGCTGTTATTTAAAGAGCAAAGGAGATCAGTGATAGAAAAGTGAAGGGGTACTACCCAGAAACTGATCAATGAATGATAGTGAGAGAGAAATGGAAGACAGAGGCGACACTCACAAGACTCCAGAAGTCGTTCCAGATCCTCTGGGCTGATGAACTTCTCCCAGTCATGAGTTCCACTCGGAACAATCCTTAACAGCTGCTCCGCTGCCACAATCCCAAAAACATAGGACAAGTTGGTTTTGTTAAGAGTGGTGATGAAAAGAGAGCCACCGGGCTGGAAAAAAAAAAACATAATACATTACATACATAAACATATAACAAATATGAATTATGTTATACATTATTACTTTAATATTTTATAGTTTAATATAATTGTATTTACACTATAATCGGGTATGACATCAATTCCTTTAAGGGTTCCCTCATTGAATTAAATAAACTGTATTATATTTAAAATATAATATCTAGATCTTAAAAATGCATATAATAAATATCAGTATTTAATATATTATACTTTTTCTTATTGTGAGACACATTTTAATATAATTTAATATTTATTTATATACTTAAATTATTCAGTGATTTTTATCTATTCTAAATAACAAACATCTCAAATGAAACTGAAGAGAAAAAAAGAAAGCAAAACAGAAACTGACTGATGAAAGTGCCTGGATGTCACAGCATTAGGAAAGATTATGGGATTTGGAGTAACTCTTCTTGTCCTCTGACACACTGACCCAGGAGATTAAATCAGTCCATTCAGTTCTCTTTGCTGGGAATCCCACGGTTACTTTTGTGCTATTGTCATGTTTCAGATGTCAGTGATATTGTGACACACCTTCAACACCTGCTGGCAACAGCTGGCAAAGGCGTCCAGGTCAGCCAGATGTTCCACCACCTCAGATGCCACTACAGCATGAAATCCCTCTACCTCCTCCTCGGCGAGTTCCTCCAGGGTGCAGGCCTGATAGCGAACTCTCTCGTAAATCAGGATCATAGGAGGAGTGCAGCTCTGCGGTCCGCACACTGTCCTCCACTGGGTCGATTCCCAGGACGTCTGCTCCTAACCTCCCTAGTGGCTGAGAAAGGTTAGTGCTACTTTGTTTTTTGATACTCATGTTGACAGACAGCATCCACACAACAATGTTAGTTATTGTTAACTTTAACAAAAATTGCTACATACTATTATTTACAAAATAAAACATTGATATTAGATTAAAAACTTAAATGAAAACTAGAAATGTTGCCCTGGCAAATGTACTGAAATACATATAATTTAAAGTACTGAAATTACTAAAATAAATATTTTAAGTTAAACAGAAATATTGAAATAATAATAAAAGGACAAAGTAAACAATATAATAGCATAAACAAATATTAAAATAACACTAACCCACAGTAATTAGTAATACTAGCAATTGTTCATTGCTGATTTTGTATGTAAACATAATTTAATGGAAAAGAAAATTGGATGTAAAACTTCTTTAGGTGTAAAAACACAGTAGCACACAAAAACAACAACAGCAACAGCAACAAAACTGCACATCGCCCTCTGCTGGTCATTCAGGGCAGAAATGGGGATGCAGTAACCAGTCAATTGTCTGTACCACTGATGTGCCCTAAAGGGGATCTTCCGACAGAAGCTTTTGCATGACAGGACACTCAAGAGACATCATGTTCACCAAAACACAACAATGACACATCAGGCAAAGAGACAGCCTGGAGAAAGTGTGTTTATCTCAGTGGAGGAAATCACTGGGCGTGAAGCTGTCTGTTTTAATCGTGTAGTTCAGTTGGTAGGTTTTCAGATATCATTTGTGGCCAGCTAAAAAAATAATTAATGTTATAAACCTAACAAACACGAGACCAGATTTATGCTGCTACCACACCCAGACCAGATCTCAAATAACAAAATATTATCCAGTAAACTGAAAAACTGTACTTGTACTAACTAGTGAAACTAGCTCAATATTATCCGTAGTCATTTTCATAATTAACACTAGTTACCTCGCTCAGGACACCTCCACCACAGCCGACGTCCAGGATTCTGAGTCCAGCCAGAGGTTTGCCCAACTGCTGCACGCCGTGCACATTCAACAAATTATCACTGAAAATGGGGTCAAAGATCACAAAATGAGGTTAAGGCGGTATTAGGCTAGAAATCATGTCACCTCTGGTCATGCAACATTTTCAAACCATGTATATCAGACTGACGTGAAACAGAACATCCAAAGCTAATCACAGAATGCGATTCCACAATGCGCTTCCTGAGTCACAAACACATCTTACTGCTAGTCCCTCTGGCTAGACACGTCTCTGACATCCTGAGGTAATCGTACATCCTCACTGCTCATCTCACTGGACGAAGGGTAACATCCTCACAATCTTCCCCAAAAGCCTGGACAGACCATGCAGACCAAAGGAGCCCGAGGTGCTCATTGCCAATCGTGTTAACTCAGCCCATCTTTGCCAACATACCCCAACGTCTTCGAAGGAATTCCCTGCCTGATCTCAAAAAACATGCATTCCTCAAGTACAACGTTATAACCAGCAACAGCACAGAGGTCCCTCATTGAAACAAGCCCCCGGGGCACTGCCATATACGCTGTACACTACATCTGATCCCGTGTTCATGGAAGGGGAAGAAATTGTGCACAGGATGATTCCAGGAGGCGAGGGGAAAGGCTTACAATGACAATCACGATATCCATCCTGCCCTTCTTGGAAACAGCTGCCGAGAGAAGAATCGCAGACATGCTGCACAAACTCTAGCTGCTGTCCTCACCCTTTCACCCTAATTGCCATTACCTGGACATGGGACAGATGCTTCTGTTTACTATCTCTGGATATGCTACTTTAACACACGATACTTAAATGCAGCTTTACGGAGTATAACCTCTTAAAAGACATTTTAAAAATATTAACGACCCGTAACATTACATTTAAGATGTAGGTGTGACATGCCATACTCCATATAACACTATTCTAAGCAAGGGATGCGCCAATATAAATAATCTAGCCAAAATAATTATTACATTAAAGACAAAATTATGGAAGCCCACTGAATAAAATATAAATTAAAAAAGATCGTTACAACTTTGACTTTTTTTTCTCAGAATTGTGAGATATAAACTCGCAGTTGTGAGTTATAAATTCAGTATTGCATTTAAGTTTGAGAGTTTAAATCTCAACTTTTTGGGGAAAAAGAGAAATTGTCATAAAAGTCAGAATTGCAAGATGTAAACTCGCAATTTCTAGAAAAAACGTCAGAATTGTGAGATAAAAAAGGTTGCACCACTTTACCTACATTCATTATGTGCCCTCTAGAAGCTTGCTTTCTGCAAGTGAACGTCACTTTATTTTACCATCCCAGAGAGGCAGAAAATCACTTTCGCAGACTTATAAATAAATGTTCCCTCCCGGCGGAATGACCTGCATCTCAATCCGAGCAGCTGAATCCTTATCCATCTTCAAGAATCAGCTAAAACATCTCTTCCATCTTTATTTGACCCTCTAAATCTAGCTCTCTCTATTCTAATTATATTCTTTAAAAAACTGAACTAACTAACACTAGCTTCTCCAATCTTTCTTTTTGTATTCTGTTTTCATTTTATTATATAATAATAATAACTTTGCTACATGCACTGCGTTAAGCTAACTGAAACTTGTTACATCACTTGCATATTGCTTTTTTGTTGATTTTGATTGCTTCCATTGTCCTCGATTGTAAGTCGCTTTGGATAAAAGTGTCTGCTAATATGACTAAATATAAATGTATTACATTTTTAGAGATTAAGCATAAGAAGACAGAAAATTCCAGCTAAATGCCAAAATAAAAGGTAATGGAAATGCAGTTAAATTTGTAATATTGTCCAATATCAACAAATCCAATATTGGCCAAAAACTGATATTCGCATCCCTAATTAAAACAATATTTTGTTCTTTCATAAATTAAAAATATTAAGCTATTATGCATTCAACATTTAGCATCACAATGTTTAATAGCAGTACTTTTTAATATTAATGGGTGAAATGGTCTGGTAAAAGCAAAAATGTGAATAAAACGGAGATCTTAGCTTAAAACTTTATATGAATGTATAAGGTAAAGTATACACTCTAATAATCAAACATTTGACTAATGTTAAAAAAAATACTATAGTGATAACATGGCACTTTTTTCGTTCGATGTACACACCGTATTAAAGGCACTCTCAGGTCATTCATGGAGTGCAGGGCTGTAAACGCTCCCTGTAAATCCCACCACTTGCTCGCCATGGCCTGAAACTTCCGCACCTCGGCGGGGTCGAGAGTAGTCTGGGAAACCGCGCGGACATTTAGACGGGCAAATCTGCGGGAGAGCTCGTTATGATTCTCTGCTAAACAGAAAGCCAGTACCCAGGAACACTGGCTGATTAACAATAAAAACATGTATTTCATTTGGGTTGATAAATCAGTCTCACCCGTTTGACAGCTGACTCTTCTTTCTGTGATGCAAACACACCGTCCAGCTGCACAGAGACCGCGCTGCGTTCACTCTGGAGGACACGCTTTGGGTTAGCGGGCATTTAAACGCAGATTTAGCCAACAGGCCAAAAGCTAATCGTGCAAATTTCTTGGAGTACATAATTGCATTTTATTGCGGCACATGTATCTTAAATCTTCACCGACTTCAGTCAGTAAATCCAATGTGACCGTGACGTGCTCGCTGAACTTGTCCGAACAGAAACTCAGCATAGAATCAAACGTTCCTATCCTATATAACAGTATACAAATATATTGACTTTTTCCAACTGATTAACGTTTAAAGCGACTAATACGCTAAAAGGTGAATACTTTTTAAATTAAACCATAAATGTGCAACCACACGGTTTATTCTTGACGTCCAAACCACTTCACATTCCCTGTTCTCCACGCACTTCTCAAGGAAAGAAAACACAAATAAAAAAGTGGCTCACTAAGTTTTAAAGTTGAGTTAATTTAATACAATTGAAAAAATATACCAACTCATGTCATTTCAAACCTGTATGACTTTATTTGTATGACTTGCTGTCAAGAATACATTTGTTCATAAAACAAGTCTGAATATTATGATCATCCGACTGATAGCTCAAACTATCAGGAGATAATTTAATGTTAAAGGCACAGCATAGTTTCAGTATAGTAATAATACAATACAGTATTGAGATATTTATAATGCAAGATGTCTTTACGATGCTCTTTTGCTCATTGTGGAGTTTGACATCCATGTCCCCATTCACTTTCATTATATTGAAAGTAGTGGAGGGACATTTCCCATGTTTCATGGACAAGGAGTATGTGATCAAAATTGTCATTTTTTTGAGTAAAGACAACTCTTTATGTGGTTTAAAAAAGCAAATTCTATCATAAACATGCCCATCATTTATTTTACACCCCATGTCTTCACTCAGACAATTCAAGTAGCAAGCTTTAAAAACCAAATAAGAGGCAGCCCATGTCAGACAGAAAGAATCATTCTTGTTTTATTGGACAATTTACATGAAACGAGAATTTATTTCCTCTGGTGTTAGGTTTTAAAATGTTACAGTTTCAAGGTTCTATTGACTACTTGAATGCATAGTCTTGCATAATACAAGGCAAAAAAAGAAACTATCATTCAAAATCTCCTGTTTTGAAGACAACACTTAAAAATACCATATATTTACAAAAATGAGGGGAGTGAGGGGGTTTGGAGTGGAGAGTTCACCTACAACGCTGCCTCGATAATGAGACAAGCCTCTTAACTCGTGGAATTTTAAAAGAAGTGCACAGATCAGAGGCAGAACGCCCCTCAATGCTTGCGGCGGCTGGGAGACGCTGACCTGCAAGAGAAACATTGGACAGACTATTAGTGCAATCACAAATACAGATCACATCCAGAACTTCATACACACACCTTACACAGCTGTTGGATCAACACTGAATGAGAAAAGGGGGAAATGACATCAATCTCAGTAGCACTTAGGAAGCACCGTCCAACCATTTGTGCACAATTCAGCTATTATTACATACTCCACATTATGTGACTGCAAATTTAAACTTAACATGTTTTTAAAATCAACTTCAGGATAATTTGGATTGCAACAGCTGTGATATTCTAAATACTATTGATCATTCACACACACAAACAATTCAAACAATAAAAAAAGTAGAAAGAAAATGAATACTACCTTGATCGTGACTTAGACTTGTGTTTGCGGCTTGCCTTCTTACCAGACTTGTGAGACCTTTCCGTTGACCTTGATCGACTACGTTTTGATTTTTTTGACTTTTTCTCTTTGCTAACCTCAGGGGAAGGGGACCTGCTCCTGCTGGACTCTGAATCAGAGTACTTCTTGCTAGCTTTGGTGGAGCCTTTTTTGCTAGATTTACTGTCTTGCCGGGAAAACCTCTCACTGTGAGAGTCGCTCTCCTTTTTCCGCCTAGATTTGGCATCGTCTTCCTCATCCCTTACTGAACTGCCCTCTTTCTCCTTGCCCTTCTGTTTGTCTCTCTTTTTATCTAAATCTTTCTCTTTCTTCCTCTTATCCTTTTCATGGCTCCGGCTCCTCTCTTTCCTCCTGTCTCTCTCCCTGTCCTTGCTGGAGGCTTTCTGTTTCCTCCTGCTTGGCTCGTACTGCGACTTCGGCTGCGCCTGTGGTCCCTGCTGTGCCGCCTCTCTCTGCTGCGGCTGCGACTGGTCTTAGACCTGCTCCTGCGGCCCCTGCTGGACCTGCGCTGCCGTGAATGGCTGCGCTTCCTGTGACGAGAGGAACGTTCGGTGCTGCGTGCACGGCTGCTACGCCTTCGGTCTCTGGCCTTGTCACGCTCCGACTGACGTCTACGAGAGCTACGACTTCGGCTGCGCCTGCGAGTCCCACGAGAGACTGAGCGGCTGCGTGGCCTTTTCCTCCTGGGAGACGAGGAGTGGGAAGAACTACGAGAGGAGGCTGAGGATGAGGAGGATGAAGAGGACCGGCTGCTGGAAGAGCTAGAGGTGGAGGAGTGGCTACGTCGCTCAATTGGCGAGGGACTGGCACTTCCTCCGTTACGCTCAGTGTGCTCTTTGCTGGCCCGCCTGACCTCACTGACCTTAGGCTCACTACGTGACCTGCGCCGCTCTAATGTGGGCTCCGCCTCCCTAACTTCCTGTTTGTGTTTAGACTCTGTCTGCTCCTCCTCATAACCTGTCCTCTCTCTGCTTACTCTGTCCGATGCCAAATCTTCTGAAAACACAAAGAAAACCAATTACTGTAGACACATTTTACAAGGTTGAATAAATGTTTTTATATATATATATATATAAATAATCAAATTGGTTATAAAAAATTACAGTAGCTGTCGTAGCCTTAAAGTCTGTAAAAATTGTTAAATCACAAAATATTCCATCCAAAGGTACCTTTTGTAATGTCTATATGATGCTTTTCTCATTTAACAATTACTTTTACATTTTAAATTTTTCTTTTGATGGTAATTTCTCAGGCAAATTTTAAGTGATTAATTTGATTAATTACATAATGTGGGGATTAAAGTAAAAAAGAATGTGTGTGTATACACACTATATGGGCAAAAGTATTGGAACACCCCCTTCTAATGAACAGCTGTAACTACTTTAAGAAATTACTAAGTAATTTCCATGAGTTCAAATCTTAATGTTTAAGCATATATTGATATTTAGGGAATTGAGTGCTTCTAATTTTATAGCAACAGTTTGGACAGGACCCTTTTCTATTCTAACATGACAGTGCCTCTGTGTATAAGGCAAGTATCAAAGAGAAATGATGATTCAGTCAGTGTGGAAGAACTTGACTGGTCTGCAAATGGTAGAAATGAGCCAATAGGTACAGTCGTTTTAGACTCTTCCAAACTGCAGCAACAGAGATGGAAATACAATTTTGAAATACAAGAATTGCTTCCATTTTTGATGCCACGGTTTTATAAATGCCTTTTTCTGTTCTAAAGAAGGGGGTGTCCCAATACTTTTGTCCATATAGTGTGTGTAGAAATCATTGTTGTTTGGTGATGAGTTTTTGGCTCATGGTCTGCATTTAAAGTCACACCAGAGGTGTTC
Organism: Gymnocypris eckloni scoliostomus; assembly: GCA_027564155.1. Lineage (NCBI taxonomy): Eukaryota > Metazoa > Chordata > Actinopteri > Cypriniformes > Cyprinidae > Gymnocypris > Gymnocypris eckloni. The sequence goes on from CM050424.1 coordinate 8,008,265, forward strand.
AGCTGGGATTATATACTTAAACCTTAAGATTTGTCCTCATGGAAATGACTAAAGTAGTCAAACCTGTTAATTAGAAGGGGTGTTCCAAAACTTTTGTCCATATCGTGTGTACATATCTATATCTGTGTGTGTATATGTATGTACATATAGAATAACAGTATACAGTAAAAATAAAATATCTATGTATTTTTTTTGCTTGTATAAACATTTAATTTCTGATAAGAACAATTTCTGCTGATAAACCAACTAAAAAAAGAATTACATATGGCATTAAAATATTCACACTTCTCTAGATGCACCCACCTTTTACAGTTTGTACCTCCAGTGCCAGCTTCTCCTGCAGCTGCTGCTGCTCCCTCTCTTTGCGACGGAAGGTGTCCTGTTTCTGGCGAATGCGGTGCAGCAGCTCCTCATCATCTGTGTCCGATGAGTCCGAACCCTTTGCGCTTTGCTCCTCATTCTCACTCTCGTCCGAGCCGTACTCACCCAGCCCTCCTGCAGCAACAAAGCCCCTCTCTTATAACGGACAGCAGGAACATGGCAATCATAGTCGCACGCTAACAGTCCCTCGTTCTCACCCATTCAACAACATAATACTTCACTAAAGCCCACCTCAATAAACGAAGCATGCTTTTTATAATCGGTGTTGCTAGAAGCTAACCATTGAGAAGATCTGGTGCTTGAGCTCATTAGCTTGTAATAAAGTTCATTAGAGAGCCACCCTCCCACCTCCCTATATTCCCCCAAACCCCCCCGTCGGGCCAAAATGTAAAAACACTTACCGAGACCAGTCAGAGAAGCCAGTGCATTTGACTGTGCCAGCTGTTTTGCAGGAGCTTTGATTCACATCAACAACAGGAACAACATGTTAAAACACATACAGCCACCACTTTCGCATTGGCAAGAGTCTCTAGAGATGAGGGTACACATATGCACCATTCACAAGAGCTGCCTTTGGCAAAATCAAATAAAAATAAAAAAAGATGGAGAGAAGAAAAAGGTTATCACACAAAGTCCGTCAACACACAGGCAAACAGTGGAGGAGGAAAGAACCAGTCTGTACTAATGCAGTGTCACTTTCGTAATGAGAAGCTGTCTGGCAAACATAGATGTGAGGAAGTACTTTTGTTTTACAAGAAGTAAATCTAAGAACAGATTTGACTGGGAACCATTTGTAAAATTGCATTTAACTGCATCTACAGGTGCAACTCAATAAATTAGAATGTCGTGGAAAAGTTCATTTATTTCAGTAATTCAACTCAAATTGTGAAACTCGTGTATTAAATAAATTCAATGCACACAGACTGAAGTAGTTTAAGTCTTTGGTTCTTTTAATTGTGATGATTTTGACTCACATTTAACGAAAACCCACCAATTCACTATCTCAACAAATTAGAATACTTCATAAGACCAATAAAAATTTTTTTTTAGTGAATTGTTGGCCTTCTGGAAAGTATGTTCATTTACTGTATATGGTGTATTTTGGCGGGTTTTTGTTAAATGTGAGCCAAAATCATCTCAATTAAAGAGTTTCACAATTTGAGTTGAATTACTGAAATAAATGAACTTTTCCATGATATTCTAATTTATTGAGATGCACCTGTATGTGCCTATTTTCATCAGCACTCGGTTTTGGGTGGTTTTCGTCTTCTGTTGCATTAGCAGAGAATGGTCGATGAAGAATTGCACTTTTGCTTATCAAAGTACTACCATGATGCATATGTCAGACAAAAAGACTTCATATTTATCAGTCAAAACATAACCAAGTCTAATTTCTGTGGAAATGTGTCTGTTCCTCAGAATTAAACTTGAAGGCACAATTGCATGGACAGAAGGGAACAGGAGCAGACCTTTAGTGGCTTTGCGATGAGTCTCTTTAGCCACTAGGACGATTTCCTCATTTGTGACTTCAAGGAGGACTTCGGTAAGAAGAGTTTTAGTCATCAGCATCTGTAGGGAGCAAATAGGACTGGTTGAGAAACACAAGTGTAGAAGATATATGCTGAGACAAAAGTGTGTGTGAACACACCAACTGAAACTCTTTCTCCTCTTCGGTCATATCTGGTTCATTTTGGTCTTCTTGAACTGGAGGAGAACTTCTACCACCAAACTCCAACCTTCTCCCCGAAACGCCATCCTCCCCAGCACCATCTTCTTCACCATCCTCATCCTCACTGTCCTAAATTAAAGAAGAGTAGGTGATTGGACCAGAGACCATACGCTTGTGGGTGACATAAGCGCCGAGAAGAATTATTAGTGTTAGTGTGCAACAGCTAACAAGCAATGTAATTAGATTTAAAAGGCTCCATGAAATGAGTAGGAGTTTTGTGGCTCAGTCAATGTCAGTTAGTCACCTATGTGCTAGATTACATCAATAAATTGTCAAAAAAATTATTTTAACAGAAATACACTACCGTTTGAAAGTTAATAATATATTGATTTGGTGCTCAAACATATGCCGCTTAATATTTTTGTACAAACTCTTACTTTTTTCCCCTCAGGATTTGTATCAATAGGAAGTTCAACAGAACAGCTTTAATTTGAAAAACATTTTGTAACAATATAAGTCTTTACCGTCACTTTTAACCATTTTAATGCAGCCCTTGCTGAGAAAAAGTATTTCAAAAAAAGAAAAACCATACCAACCTCAAATTTTGAACAGTAGTGTACACATTTGAAAATGTTCCAATTAAAATACACCAACATGAGAGAGAACACTGAGCTCAACAAGACATTTCATGGGGTCTTTGAATTATGATAATTTGTGCATGTCAGGGAACCCTGGGACAACAGTTGCCAAAGTAACCTCAGCAGATTCCTTCGCTGTGTAAACTGATTCTGAAAAAGATGCTTACAAATTTGCTCTTCCGTGGCAACCGAGGCCCATCACCTTCCTCCTCTACAATATCGCTATCTCTTTCATTATTTGCCATTTCAGCACGTTCTTTTTCCATCCTCTCCTTCTCCAACTTTTTTTGCTTCTCACGGTCCATTTTTTCAAGGCCTTCTCGAATCCACGCAGGCAAAGTCCTCCGTTTAACAGCATCTAGACCAGGAACAAAAACAATATGACAATGTGGTACTTCTATAACAGCATTTTTCCTATGCATCTATATTAATATTCACCAAGAGTAGGCGTCTCTGGTTTAATTCCTATCTGGTTGGGGGATCTGGGCCGTTCTGGTCTGAAGCCAGGGAGCCGGTCTCTTCTGTTCTGTGGCCCCTCGGGCCAATAAGGTGCATGAAAGCCGGTGGAGGGTGGACCATATGCTGTGCCCGTTGGCGCTGCTCCATGCTAACAGGAAACAGAAATAAATGTGATTAAAACTGAGAAGTTAGGAGACTGGGGATACATTTTGATAAGCCAGACTCAAGTATTCGTACCTGATAATCAAACTGATTGACGCCAACTGGGCCCAAAGTGTAAGGCTCAGGCTGACCCCCAAACCCATGACTGTTTTGAGGAAAGCCTCCACGGTGTGGGTCTCCAGAAAACTCCAAACTATCTTGACTGTTACTATCTTCCGACGGGTTGACAACATCCATCGGTCCTTGTCCAGGAGGAATCCATGCTTGTTCCGGAGGGGGAGGAGGAGGCTGGCCATGCATTGCCCACTCTATAAACAAACGAAACCAAATTCCTCGTATGTGTAAACATACCTGGCAATAAAGCTCATTCTGACTCGGAATCAGCAAATACCTAATTAACAAATTTACGGTGTAAAACTCTGCAAGTAAACAAGTTCCACGGCAAACTGACAAATGCATTGGCTCTACTTTGGCATGCATCAAATGTCAAAAATGTCAAGTATCAGCAAAAAACACCTTTTGCATGCAAAAGGCCTGTTGATTAGTGATGCATCAAAATTATAATTAAAATAAAAATTTAAGTTTTCATTTGGCTGAAATAATTTAAAAAACTGTTTTAATTTGGGTAATTTAACTCAACTGGTCAGGATGTTTTGTTCTCAGTAAGCTTGCGGCGATACTGTGTTAAGCCGCAACACCGGTTATGTCACTTGCCCACCGCGACACCGTCCCCCATCATCGTTTAGATTTTTTTTATAGTAATACAAATAATTTAGTTCAGTTAGAGGACACTAGAATTAAAACTGAACGCGGCTGCTCAATGCAGACCACCGAACGACGACAGTCGTACATCACTGCAGCAGAGGTCTGCATTGCCATGGCAGTCCCGACTAGATTACGCCGCGGGTTTAAATTCCCGAATACAACGTGGTAGCAGTCGGTAATTCTGAAGCAATTTGAACGGGAGCGGATGGTCTAAAAAATATACCGTTATGGATGTCCTTTCAGAACAGCATATCTGCGCTTTATTCTTATCGAGCACCGGTACAGCCTGCACTCAGGACTGTTATGCATGCATGAACCAGTACTTCGTTTTAATAGCGGGGCACCCATTCAATGCAGAAGATCCTTAGTTGAGCAAGTGATGTAACGCAACATTTTTCCAAGTCTGTTCCAATGATGAAACATCTAACAGATAAACTAATTTACATCTTGGATGCCCATAGGGTGAAGTAAATTTTAATTTATGGGTAAACTATTAATTTAATTCTGCTTCAGACATTTGAAAGGGCTACTTCTGTTGACCGAATGGTTGATTATTTAAGATTTAAAGTCACAACTTAACAGGAATAGCAAGCAACAGATCATTTCTTCCGTATTACGAAGTATGTCAGAATAAAATGGATAATCGAGGAAAAAGAAAGGGTGAGGACTTGGTTATATCGAACAGTTGTTGATTGGATTGGAGAAGTCCGAAACATGACACCACAGAGAAGTCTACCATTCCATCTAATTAGGATATACCTTCAAAATGCTCAGTCAAACTGAAAAATTGGCCTTACCTGGTTGCCAACCTCTGCCAAAATTATGATCGCCAGGAAAGGCACCATGGTTATTATGGGCTGGAGGTCCCATGTTCTGTATTTCCTGGCCGTTGGGTCGCTGGTCAGCAACGCCTCCGGTGGACTCTTTCTGTGCAATCCATGCTTGTGCTAGAGCAGCCCAGTCCACTTGACCTGCAAAAAATACATACAACTCAAACACTGCACCAAACAACTGAACTATATGATTAGTGTGCAAGCTCAATTAGACAAGACCAACGGCCTAACCTGGATCTTGCTGATGTTGAAATGACTGCATCCACTGCTGCTGTGAGCCCAGGGGCCACTGAGGCCAGGGCTGTCCACCCTGGTCCCACATCTCTCACCGGGTGATTCCTGTGAGGTACACATGCAGATGTTCATGAAACAAACATTTTACTTGCACAGCATTAAAAGTGACTGCTAATATGGCATTTGAGTAGCAGTTTTCTTATAAGAACATGAAAAACAAGCCCTGCTTTTTCTATCGTCGATCACTACAGCTGTAATGTGACCCGCACAGCTGCAGTTCCGCAGACACACAACATTAATACTGGTCTCGCTCAGACTGCTGCAAAACCAAATAATCCATGCACCCTTAAAATGCACGCGGAGTGCTTTATAACGGATTTCTGTGCGTTTACGTTTCGGTGTTTCACTGACTATAATTATGACATTAATTAAATAGACTTAAGCGTCGTCGTAGAGCTAGCTGTGCAAGCGTTAGGCCGCGCGCCTACACTATCAACACTTATTAAAAACTCGATTCTCTCGGTTTAAACTCACAAATTGTCCCAGTTCAGCGATCACCGCAACTGATGCGAATAAGAAGCGCAAGACTCTGAGGTAGTTGGCTGAAGATTTATAGACACGTTGCGATCTCTTACCTCTCCGCTTCTCTGATTCTCACCAGTAAAATGGCGATGAAATGATGACCCGGAAACAATGCCAGCAACAGTGACGTGAGGTCACTCTAGTGGAGACTTGCGACGCGCGTGAAAATTAAATTATCAATAATAATAAGCACTTTATATACACACTTGTAATTTTTATTATATATATTTATTTATTATATAATTATATTCATCTAAAACAATCTCAAAATCAGATTTCACTGTATGACCTTAAACATCTAAAAGAATAACCCAAATTCGCTGAACCTAGCAAGGAAAAATAGTTGGCCCAATAAATAGCCTTTTAAAAAATAATGTAAAATTGTATGCATGTTTGTTTTACATATACAAAATCTGCATATAATCAGGTCTATGATGAATGAATCTAATTCAATGCTTCTTAACGTTTTTACAGCAAGGTCCGCATTATCAAAGATTTACAGTAAGTTATACTTCTGTAATGATAAAGCTGTTTGTTTTCAAACTTTGGCATTTACAGAAATTTCTGGAGTTATCTATCTTCTGGAGTTATTATATATAGATATATATAATAACTCCAGAAGCTTCCATAACTGAACTTATAACAAATTTAATGTTTATGATTTGTTTTATTGATTTCCCCCACTCCCTAATGGTAATGTTTCAGCAATTTACACCCAATAAAATGTTTTTGAACTTAACATAACGAGAAGAAAAAAATATGTTATTAAAATTACCATGACTTTTTAAGACTTCTAAAATAAAAATACACATTTGACAGTTGTTGGGGGAACTATATCATCTTACATCTTGATTGACATCATCTGAAACCATGTACATTTCATGAACTATGGTTGAACAACTTATTTTTTTTGATAATCCAAAAACCTATGAAAAATTCCTAATTGGCTTTTTGTTGAAGGAACCAGCGATTATAACAGCCGACCGGCCTACAAAGTGATGTCATAGTTCCCCCACTCTATTATTTGTTAAAAAAAAAATTCCAGTGGTTTCCCAGCCCCTTGCTGACAACCTCTGTTCTGAGTCTTTTTTTAACAACTGATAATGATTATTAACTTAAAAGTCATTTTAAGTATTGATAAGTATAAATATGCTTATATATACAGAGGGGGTAAATATTACACAAGCAGTTTTAGGCCTTGTAATAATTTAGAGAATATATGGAATTGTCTTACCACTGGACCGTATAAATGAACATCAACATCTTAAATGTACCAGTTCTCATGAAAATGAACATACTAGAGTCTAGACATATTGTTATAAGTATAACGTAAACTTTTCTTTTAGGTTCTGCGCTTCCTTCTTTGAATTTAGTCTCAAAGACAAGAGTGCTGTGGTATTTACTGACACACCACATTGTATTTGTGTTTCAGTGAGCAACTCAATACCACACTGCGACTGAAGCTTGTGTGGAATGAAGGAATTTTGAAGACAAACCTTCAACAAACCAAGAATTGTAAAGCACAAAAGAGTAAAATACACCAGACATTCTCTGGCATTTTCAACACATAATAGCAGATTAATGCATACAGTAAGGCTGGTTTAAACACAAGAATTGAAATGGCCATAACAAGTAGACCTTTGATATCCTATCCATTGGACAGATTCATACACTTTTAATGGTGTCCGGCCCAGCCTCAGACACGTGTAAAACTGCGCTGCCATCCCAAACAGACAGAATTACATTTGAAAGAGTGACAGAAGAGGTTACATGCTGTAGAGTAATCCAGAAACACAGCTGGGGTCAAAAAAGATAACAAGCATCATCTCGAACCACTTGTTATGTCTGCCCTGAAGGTATGAAGAAAAGCAAAAGCCCTTTTCCACCCGGATATGTCTGAATGTCTCCCTTCACATTCAACGGGTTCTTCTGAAAGCCAAATCAGCTCCACCCGTTCCTCATATCAGGTTTCTCTGTCACTTCAGACATCCAATCATTAACTCACATTAAATCACCGCACAACGTCCCTGAAAGAGAGCCTTGCTTTAAAAATAGACATGCTTTGCAAAGATTGCACACCCTTGTTGGTGTTTTTACAGTCTGTTGTAACTGATAATCCTCTTGATTTGAATGTCACAGAATGAGGAAGGCAGGAGGACACGATCGTTTCAGACGTTGCCCTTTTCTGATTCCACACCCACCTCCTCTTCACCAGTCAGTGACATGGTCTAAAACAGCACGTCTTTGCACCCGTCACGCCGAATCTCAGCTGAGGACAGAGTGAAAATGGCATCCTGGGATGTGTGGTGACAGGGGATACTAATGGCCGACAACATCTCCAGAAAGAGAAAGAGATACAAGGCACCCAGAGACCCCAAATGTAACAAAATTAAATCATTTCAAACACACTCAAAGGTATTCTTCAATTAAATGTATTTCAATTATAATTGTAAATGATTTATACTGGATTATGTTTACAAAATTCAAGCAAAAGAATTGCTTGAGGAACCCTGAAGCCTTATGCACCACACACATCTATGGTGTTATAATATCTGCCTAGTAAACAGAATAAATAGTATTGAACAAGATTCATATTTTACATACAATTATGTATATTTCTAATCAGTATATACACAAACCGTTCTCTTTATACTCCTGTATGAATTGAATACTTTGCTAAAGACATGCAAAACAATCTCAGCCCTCATAAACCATAGGCACTGATAGTTTCAAAAACCTTGAGGGGAAATAATAAATGGTTTTCTACTCATATTCTTTTTTGAAATAGAAAAATTAGGCAAAGTCCAGGAATACTGCATCAACTCCTTAACCATTAGATATTGAGAAACATATCCAAGTTATAAATTCATAAAACTTTAGAGGAGGGCCCTCTTTTATCATTTGATTCAAACTACATTCAAAACTATTAGTATTGATCAAGCAAACCAAAGTTAAACGTGTTAGCTCAAAAATAAATGAAATTTCAATTTATTATATTGTTGTCAAGCAACCTTGTGAATATTCAATTGTCTCCAAGTAAATGATGACATGTTGTTTGCGTGTGTGTGTGTGTGTGTGTGTGACTAGTCTGTGTGATCCAGTGCAGGATATGACGGGTTTGAACAGCTCTGCAAGCAACAGCTGCATATTGTGCTGAGTTTCCCTTTCACAACAGAGGTTATAGACTCGTTTGGCACAATCCTCCCTCTCATATCATATATTCTATACAGATTTATCCTAAATTACTCTTTTGCAATTTCTCCTGCAAAATGAACACCCCCCAAAAAACAAATGTTAAGCTCAAATATTAGCTGTAAAATATAAAATAACTTAAACTCATAATATTATTTTACATCAATAATAATGGCTCCCATTTTTAATTCAGATCACCTTGAGTAATGAATGAGCCATAAGACAAAGCTTTTAGTACATGGAATCTTTCCTACATTAAAATACAGGGATATAGTCATGCAGTAAGTGCTCGCTGTTGTCTGAGCTGATATTGCCTTTTGCATTCGTCTGGGTCATCTTGTATTCACACGCCTGTCGGGATCTATAGGAGTTCTTCATAGAAAAGTAAATAAGCTTGAGAGTTCAGCACTCTGGACTCTGGTACAGTCTGTACGTTGGTGTCGCTAACATACACCCACTGACCTTGTGGGGCTGAGCTGGCCTCTCTGGAACCTAAAGAACAAAGAGATATTGTATTCAGAGGAACATCCACAAAAACAGCCAGATTGAGGTCAAAAAGTGCTGTCAAACGATTAATCGCATGCAAAAAAAAGGTTTTATTTACATAATATATGTGAATGTACTGTGTATATTTATTATGTATATATAAAATACACACATACACTATATATATAGAAAATATTTACATGTATTTATGTATATATTCATATTACAGATAAATATATTTAATATATAAACATAACATTGTTCTTAAATATATGCATGTATGTGTATTTTTATAGACATAATAAATATATACAGTACACATATATTATGTAAACATCATTTTTTATTTTGGAACGCGATTTATTTGCGATTAATCGATTTGACAGCACTATATATATATAAATACTCTATATAGATGTGTAGGAATAAAGAAAAAATAAAACCAAATAATCTAAAAAAAAATTAACTGATGAGTCCTGCACAGTGCAATATACTTCAAATCATATTTTAATGCAATGTTTCAGTTCTGCAACCTTCATCAGGCATTGTTTTCCTAAAATAATATATGATTATTTGATTTTGAGTATTTATAGCCATTTAATGTGACTCTGGAGGACCACAAAACCAGTCTTAAGTCGCTGGGGTATATTTGTAGCAATAGCCAAAAATACATTGTATGGGTCAAAATTATACATTTTTCTTTTACGCCAAAAATCATTAGGATATAAAGTAAAGATCATGTTCCATTTAAATTTCCTACTGTAAATATAATCAAAACTTAATTTTTTATTAGTAATATGCATTGCTAAGAACTTAATTTGGACAACTTTAAAGGCAATTTTCTCAGTATTTAGATTTGTTTACACCCTCAGATTCCAGATTTTCAAATAGTTGTATCTCAGCCAAATATTGTCATATCCTAACACACATCAAGGGAAAGCTTATTTATTCATTTTTTAGATGATGTGTAAATCTCAATTTCGAAAAAATGACCCTTATGACTGGCTTTGTGGTCCAGGGTCACATACTTGAAATCAATAATTCAGTCTTTAACAGCAAAACATCCAATTACTGTATTTATCAATTCTTAAAAATTACAGAACACAATCAATACTTAAACAACCTTATATTACGACAAACTTAAACAATCATCACAATCAATAATCTATTGTAATAAAATGCCACCTTTAGCATTGCCTCAAAAAGATGAAATGACACCACAATGTTTCTCCATCTCCTGTAGAGTGGTCTACTTTTTTCTCCATTTCAAAGCTTTTTGTGATAAATAAATAAATAAAACTGACTTGTTCAAAACACCTAAGATCAATATTTTTGTGTGAAAACCAATCCTCCTCAGACTACAGGAACTATTTACACATCCTAACTGATATGACGTACCATTTGCACTTTTGCCTTTTAAACAGTGCTAAAAATGAAAGAACAAGAACGGCGACTGAAAAAAGCATGGTGACAGACTAAATAGATTTTCAGCCCATGCTTCCATTCGGTCACTCTTTTAGAGATTGTGTAGCCTTCATTATAACCAACAATTCAGCTTCAATCAGTGCACTGGAACAGGTAACTCTACCACAGCTCTCCGTGGGCTTTTCACTCTGTTCCAAACACAGGTGTGCTCCCTCCTTGAGTAGAGCGTGGAAAAGAACACATCTATAGATTATCAACAACAAACAAGTCCCACTTGGCCTTTACTAAACAAGCTGCATCCTCAAGGTTGTGTTTACGCACAGGGTTTTCAGGCCTTTCAGAACCAGCAGCAAAGGAATGCACTGACGAGCACATGGAAACTATAAGCTGCCTGGGCGGCTTTGTACCTGACTGGTTCCGGCGCTGCTCAGGTTTACGCTGGGGGGTGCGGACCTTCACGTAGGCTGCGTAGTGCCCACCTCGCATTGATCCGCTGTGTTCCACAATGCCATACAAGCTATACAGCACATGCTCTCCTGACCCGAGGTTCTGCCACACACATGTACTGAATCAATACTGTATATGGATTCATAAATCATTGGTCTTTACTGATATGTATAATCAGTACCTTACAAGTGGCAGAGCAGAATGGTGCCAGGTCTATCAAAAGAGGAAAATCCACATGTCTATTAACTTTTCTCAGATTCATCCCGGCCTGCAAAGATAAAGAAAGCTCAATCAGTGTACCACCTAGTGATGTGACGTTCGACACCGAGGCTTCGAAGCTTGTATCACAAAAATGAAACATCTCACATTGAAGCACTGTATCGGAGCTTGATTCGGTTTGCCAAAAGCACGTGATCTATAACGTCCGAAGCTTCATTCGCCTGAAACCCACGTGACTGCCTCATATCTGCTTCAAACGAAGCGAACCTCAGCGCCATTTTCTTTACATTAAAATGCATTAGCATTGTTTTCTTTTTATCCTAATTTATATATTAAGGTCAAATGAACTTTGCCCATGAAATAACAGTCTAAGAACTGAGGCAGAGTTAACATTGACAGATCACAGATTTATTTCATGAGTTTATGTTTGATTTATTTAAAATATTTTTGTGGCAGTACATCGACACAAATGAATGACTTTGACAATGGCCATTATTTTTATACAATCAATTAAAACAAGGAATCAGTTGTAGAACCAGATGTGAAACCAGCAGCTGTAATGAATCACAGCACTTTGGAAGGTGTTGTTCATTTTTAAGACCACTAGATGGCCACAGCATGGACCGTTTTAAAAAGCTTTGAGTAATGAACCTTTTTCTGATACAATTGGGTTGAACGCTTCATTGGTTCAGAACGCTTCACTTCACCATCACTAGTACCACCACACAATGATGCATATAACACATGACCTTGCTCACATATATATATTTTCCCGGAGCTTTTCTTTTCTCTGGAAAGTATGCTTGGTTAATAGGTTCAGAAAACGACAATGGATTAATTAAACTTTACATTTTATGTCTGATGGCAAATGACAAAAGTTTTGTTGTGTAGGATATCTGAGGATTCAGTATGACGGTTTGAAAAGCATTTAAGGTGAAGAGTGACCACTGGAGGAAGTGCTGAGATGAGCATCTGTTTACGGGCACTGGTGTACACTTTCTCAGCCTTCTTATCTGAAACATACATACACAGCACATGTGCCTTGGTGAGTGAAATTCTTGAGAGCGTGCTCCAGACAGTGCAGAAACGTACAATTATCAATACACATTCTACACACTATGTACACATTCTACATTATGTACACATATATACACACAATAATATGCGAAAAAAGGTGCAACAGATTATACATAGGCCGGATACGCAATGTCATGGATGTGCATTGGATGGTATCCAGTGGTAGCAGATAAGTTGTTGTATTAGTGCAGTGTGTGTGTGTAGTCCAGTTGAACTGTGTTAGAGTTAAAGTTAAAGTGCAGTGCATGGCATATTGTAAAGTGAGAGTGTGCTGTAGGGTGTATTAGTTTTTTCTGTTCATTAGCCTGATAGCCTGAGGGAAAAAGCTATCCCTCAGTCGGCTAGTGAGGGATCGGATGCTGCGGAGACGTCTTCCTGAGGGCAGCAGAGAGAGCAGACTGTGGGACGGTTTCTGATCAGCCATAAAAATAGCATTTTATGCTTTTTATTTAATTTATTCCTACATGAAGATTTACACCCATAAAAAAATAAGTGTTAATTTTATATTTAAAGCATATTAAATGTTTTATATTTAACTTCCTAAAAAAACATTTTTTGATTTTTACATTTTTGATGTCTCTGGAATTATTTTAAACATAAATAATTTGAATCAAAATAAATGTAATGTAGCTTTGGTTAGCCTAAAATATGTATGTAGCTTTTTTATTGCAAAAATATTTAAAACAACCCCAAACGTTTGAATGTTAGTGTATTCATTAAAGGTACTATATATTTCAGTGACTCTTCTTTACTATGCAGTGGCCAGCATATGCAACTATATATATATATATATATATATATATATTAGTGGTGGGCCGTTATCGGCGTTAACGTGCTGCGTTAACGTGAGACTCTTATCGGCGATAAAAAAATATCGCCGTTAATCTATTCTCAAAGTTGGGTTGGGAGCTGGGTCTAGCTATGATGACTTTCACCCTGATATTTGCGGATGTATACCTGAATTGCACTGTAGAGAACGAGTCTTGAACTAGAGGCTGACATTTTTCGAATCCCGGGATGGGAAACAAAATCGCTACGAATCACGTGATTGGGACGGAGAGGAAAATATTTAATTGGGAGTGGGCGGGACCGAATAGATATCCAACTTTACACACAAATATACGTTTTATATAAATAAACTATAAACTGTATATTTTAATTCTGAACTCAACTGTCTCTTTATGCTCTCCTCCTGTTTGCTTTGGTGTGACTGGTTAAGTGAGCAGCGCAGTCCGTGATGGACAGATTGTTAACGGCTGGTCTATGTGGTAATACACTCGGGCAGGACATCCAAGCGCTCACCTATCATTCATCAACCTCAAATATGGCTTTTCATCTGAAAGATGTATGTAGTAGCAACTTTACATGGCCGCTCAATATGATGTTAACCTAGAGAAATGCGCGCTATTGAAGTGTTTGTGTGGAAAATGGAAGCGCGTTTGCTGCAGGACAGGCTCCGGTGCGCTCACTCATCTCCGTAATTTTTGGTCATACAGATAAAAGTAGCCTAATACATCTTTCGAATCTGTAAAGACTCTACGTTTATTTGTGTGCACTCAGAATAACAACGAAACGTTGCGCTTTTAACCAAACAGGATGCGCTTTAGGTCTCATGTGAACTTGAGCGAGAAACTTCGAAACTCCGTTTTTGAAAAATATATCTATAGAGAGTGATATATCTAAAAAAATTAAAATAGAAGACGTGTGTGTTAGCATGGATGATTTACATGAAATTGAATCTGTGCAACACTGTGCATAAGATGGCGTTCAATATAATAACAAAAAACTACATTTTGGGTTTTTATTCAACTAATAAGGTGGGAACGCTGTGATCTGTACTATATTTTTACTTTAATTGACAGTTATCGGCAAAACAACAACAACACGGGAGTGGAGGGAATGGGAGTCATTCTTCCGGGAGTGGAGCAGGACGGGATTTTCCCCAGTTTTTTCGTGGGATTGGGACGGGAAGAGATTAATTTTGTGGGAGTGAGGCGGAGAGGTTTGAGAATTCCTCCCGTGTCACCCTCTACTTGAACCTGTGTGTATGCCTAACGTTACTGTGAAATTACCACATCAAGCGTGACGTGCTAACATGGATGCAGCTATGAAGCCGCGGGTTTGCTTCAGGAAAATTTATTTTAAGAAGCTTCCCAATGGAAACTGTAAACAGTTCATCACGACCTCTTATGTAGGCCTACAGTTCAAAATTCATGTTTAACTGAATAAACAGTTAGTAAACACAAGTACATCTTATTGAACATAATTTATTTTCATCACCAATTATCATAGTAGAACAGCTTTCTCAAGCAGTTTGTGATGCATTTTGGAAACAGGAGATGAGCCCCTGGTCTAATGCGCCACCTGGCTTGAGAAACCCGTTCTCAAAGACTTACTTTTAGTCATTATTTGGGTAGCACACATATTCTGAATGCCTTCATCAGAATTCAAATGAGCCATTTTAATCTAGATTAATTCCAAGATTACAGTGAGATTAATCTAGATTAAAAAAATTAATCTATGCCCACCACTAATACATATATATATATTTCATATGTGTCAGTATACATACCGCTCCTCTTCACTTGTCTTTGCCTTCTCTCAGTGCAGTTCTCACAGAGCAGTTTGTTGTTGCCCATCAGCAGCTCAACAGAGGTGAACTGATGCAGGCAGGACTGTACGGAGCACTCTTTAGAGCTGGGGGTGTAGCTATGACAGAGGGCTTGGAAGGCCCCTTGATGGTGCTGCTGACGGTCCCTCTCCCGGATCTCTGATGGTTCCTCTGGGCTGTGACTGACAGGTAGAGTGTCATTGGAAGTGTGCACCAGGCCTAGCTTGGACACAGCACTGACAAGCTGCTCTACAGCTCCGCCCTGCTGAGGTCTAATGGAGGCTACGGAAGTGGGGCTCGGGCTAAGGTTTGGTTTTAGACTTGGATTGTGTGCTGTTGAGGCTAAAGTTGTGATGGTTGAAATTTTATCTGCCGTGTTACTGTGAGTGGACACAGATGGGATTCGTGGTGACCACTCGCTCTCAGAGGCCTCGCTGTCCGCATCGTTACTGCTGTCCTGCAGGTTGGAATCCTTCTTGCTGCAGTCTGATTGGCTGCCCAGCGTATCAACCCGGCAACTGGCCAGGCCCCGCCCAGTCACACAGAGCTCCTCCTCTTGTCGGCTAGAAACCGAATCTGTACCTCTATCATCATGAGAAGTGGACGAATGGCGACCCTGCAGCTTCTAAGCGCATCATCACACAAACAACAAAGTAATGTTAAAAACAACGAAGCTAGGAAACACATACACAACAACTCCAAATTTGGGGTGAGTAAAAATATTTTAAAAGTAATTAATACTTCTATTCAGCAAGGATGCATTAAATTGATCAAAAGTGAAAGCCTTTTATAAATGTTATACAAAATGTAAAATGGTTTCCATAAAACTATTAAGCAGCACAACTTTTTCAACATTGACAACAAGAAGAAATGTTTCTTTAACACCAAATCAGCCTATTAGAATGTTTTCTGAAAGACCATGCGACACTGAACACTAGAGTAATGGCTGCTCAAAATTCTGGTTTACATTACAGGATAAATTACATTTTAAAACACATTCCCATGGAAAACATTTATTTTAAAATGTAATAATATTTTACAATATATTAGTATTTGCACTGTATTTTTGATCAAATAAATGCAGCCTTGGTGAGCATAAAGGGGATTCCTTCAAAAACATTAAGAAATCGTAATATTTCAGACCACAAATTTTGAACTTTAGTGTATGAGAACTATCAATGCTTCTCTTCTAATGTTGGCTCCACCTACCTGTCCACTCAACCTCCTGTTGTTTCTATTGGCTTGTGAATGGGCAACTGATGAGTCATCATGGGAGGCCGGACCGTCTTGCTCCCGCCCACTTTTCCCTAGTCTATTAGGGTTTGTAGGCTTAGAGATCTTGAGCAAGAAAAGCAACAAACCCTCAAAAGACATCACTCAATTCAAGACCGTTTAGCACATTTAGTGAATGGACAGATTATTAAATGCAAATAAAATAAAGGAACAGATGTTTTACAATTGTGGGTCTTACCCTTTCCTCTATGATGGGAAGGGAAATGTCAATAAAGGCTTCCTGCACTGTGGAAATCTAGGAGTGAAGCATATAAACATGTGACACATATTACAATTAGTAGTCACTTTATTATTAAAATAAATATTATAAAACAATTTGTGCACTACATATTATATATTGTCAGACTCCGAATCAGAATGAGCTTTATTGCCAGGTATGTTTACGCATATGAGGAATTGTTTTCATGACAGAAGCAACAGAATGACAGAATGCAACAGAATGACAGTGACAGAACAAAAACACAGATAATAAAAAGAAGAATTAAAAATAATTAGTAAATAAGGAATAACAATATAAGAATTGACAATTGTATGTACAGGTATATAACAATGGACAGTTTTGTATGTACAGGTATATTGTGTGCAAATGAAGTGTAGACTGTATGTAGAAGTATGTGTGTTAGATAAATAAGTGTATACGTGTATAAATAGCGTGTGTACCATAGTTATTGTCAAGTGTTCATGAGATGGATTGCCAGAGGCAAGAAACTGTTTCTGTGTCTGGCTGTTCTGGTGCTCAGAGCTCTGTAGCATCGGCCAGACGGTAACAATTCAAAGAGGGAGTGTGCTGGATGTGAGGGGTCCAGAGTGATTTTTCCAGCCCTTTTTCTCGCTCTGGATAAATACAGTTATTGGAATGGGGAGGGTTGTACCAATGATTTGCTCAGCAGTCCGGACAACCCTCCGTAGTCTTCTGTGGTCAGATTTGGTAGCCGAGCTGAACCAGGCAGTTATTGATGTGCAGAGGACGGATTCAATGATGGCAGAGTAGAACGTTTTCAGCAGCTCCTGTGGAAGGTTGAACTTCCTCAGCTGGCGGAAGAAGTATATTCTCTGCTGGGCCTTTTTTACAATGGAGTCTATGTGATTGTCCCACTTCAGGTCCCGGGAGATGGTGGTGCCCAGTAATCTGAATGACTCCACTGCAGTCACAGTGCTGTCCATGATGGTGGGTGGGGGGAGAGCAGGGGGGTTCTCCTGAAGTCCACAATCATCTCCACTGTTTTGAGCGTGTTAAGCTCCAGGTTGTTAGGACTGCACCAGACAGCCAGCTCCTTCACCTCCTGTCTGTAAGCAGACTCGTCACCATCCTGGATGAGGTCGATCAGTGTGGTGTCGTCTGCAAACATGAGGAGCTTGACAGAGGGGTCTTTAGATGTGCAGTCGTTGGTGTACAGGAAGAAGAGCAGTGGGGAAAGAATGCAGCCCTGAGGAGCTCCAGTGCTGATTGTACAGGTGCTGGATGAGAATTTTCCCAGCCTCACTAGCTGCTGCCTGTCTTGTCAGGAAGCTGTTGATTCATTGACAGACGGAGGTGGATATAGAGAGCAGAGTTATTTTGGATAGGAGGCGGTTTGGAATGATGGTGTTAAAGGCCGAGCTGAAGTCCACAAAGAGGATCCTCACATAAGTCCCTGGTCTGTCTAGATGTTGCAGAACATAATGAAGTCCCATGTTGACTGCATCGTCCACAGACCTGTTTGCTCTGTAGGCAAACTGAAGAGGATCCAGCGAGGGTCCAGTGATGTCCTTCAGGTGGGCCAGCACCAGTTTTTCAAATGACTTTATAACCACAGACGTTAGAGCCACAAGCCTGTAGTAATTTAGTCCTGTAATTTTGGATTTCTTTGGGATGGGGATGATGGTGGAGCGTTTGAAGCATGAGGGGACTTCACACAGTTCCAGTGATCTGTTGAAGATCTTTGCGAAGATGGGGGCAAGCTGGTCAGCACAGGATTTCATATAGACTGGTGTAACACAGTCTGGGCCTGGCGATTTTTTCCTTTTCTGCTTCCGGAAGACCTGGCACACCTCATCTTCGCTGATCTGAATTGCAGGGGTGTGGGGTGTTTTTTCAAACCTGCAGTAGATCTCAGTAGAATAATCCCTCTTTGCCACTCTGATCTCCTTGTCCAGTGTGTATTTGGCCTGTTTATACAAGATTTTATCCCCCTTCCTGTAAGAATTTTCTTTGGCCTGACGGAGCTGTCTGAGTTTTGCAGTGAACCATGGTTTGTCGTTGTAGGTTAAATGAGTCCTGGTAGGAATGCACATATCCTCACAGAAACTGATGAATTAAGTTACAGTCTCCGTGAGCTCGTCCAGATCAGTCCAATCAGTAAGGTCGAAACGGGCTTGTAAAACCTTTCTTTAGTCCATCTTTTAACAGTTCTTAATACAGGTTTAGCAGATTTTAGTTTCTGTCTGTAGATCGGTATAAGATGAACCGTGATCAGAGAGCCCCAGAGCTCCCTGTGGGACAGAGTGAAATGCATCTTTTATTGTTGTGTAAAAGTGATCCAATATATTACTGTCTCTGGTGGGACATGTAACATGCTGTCTGTATTTTGGCAGTTCACGGGAGATATTTGCTTTATTAAAGTCTCGGAAATGATTAAAACAGAGTCTGGGTATTTTTGTTCTGTGATCTGATCAACAAGTTTCTGTAAAACTGAGCTCACATGCGATTGCGGTGGAATGTAGACACTCACGAATGAATGAACAAATCTTAAGTGGCGAATAGGATGCTTGCAGTTAATGAAGAGCGTTTCTAGATCAGAACAGCACATCTTCTTTAACACTGTTACATCTGTACACAAACTTTCATTGATGTAAAAGCACGTGCCGCCACCACGCAATTTCCCCGTTGATTCTGCATTGATTCCCGGTTGATTCTTGCTCTGATCAGCTGGAAGTTCGGCAGATGTAATGCGCTGTCCGGTATTGCGTCATTCAGCCAGGTTTCCATGAAACACAGAGCAGTAGAGTTTGAAAAATTCTATTAGTCTGGGAGAGCAGAAGAAGTTTGTTCAATTTGTTGGGTAGAGAGCGGAGATTCGCTAGATGGATGCTAGGCAGTGCTGTCCGGAATACATACTGTCTGAGCTTCACGAGCACGCCGGCTCGCTTCCCCTGTCTACACGTCCTGAAGCGACTAAACAGCACCGCTGCTCCGCCAACATCACAATAGAAAGTGGTGTGTACTTCAGAATGTCCAGCAATTAGTCTCTGGTGAAACTGATTGCAGGGATATAACTAAAGACAGGACAAACATAAAAACAACTGCGGACGACACGACGAAGGCTGACATCAGCGGCACCATCTTGAGTTTTATGTACACATTACATTGTATTATAGTAAATTAAAAGGCATATATTATAAATTAGATGCAATGTATACACTTACAATATAGTAACATTTAAAGTGCATACTTTTCATTTATAAAGCTAAACAATGTTATAAAGTTAACAATTTATATAATCTGGCTTTGTTTGTGGACATTGTACATCAAAAAAAGAGATACTTTCTTACATGTTCACACTCTTCACACATTATGGTGCTGGTTAGCTCTCCGACAAAAATCCGATCGACAAAATTCATTTTCACTCCTTCCTTCCCATAAGCTGTAGAACATATTAACATTTATATATGTTATACACAGCATAGTTATGTTATATAAACACATTCAAACAACTCAGAACACAAATAATAGATCCTTTTTTAAATTATGTTTTCATGTGAATAGTGTCCTTGTTTTTTTAATCTTGTGAATACAAGCTGTCACTAGATGGCAATATTGTTCTGAATGATGTGAAATGCAGGTGACGGAAACATAGACTGATCACCCTTCACTTGTCGTTTGGTCTCCTCGTCAGCTGTCTTCTCTGTGGGGTTGTTAAAGGCTTTGAGGATGCCTGCTTTAATGCGCTGTCAATGTAAACACAATGTGATGCCACTTTGTTAGATAATGAAGCTCAAACAGTTGCTGTCACAAAAAGCACCTTTTATCATGCTCAAAATAATAGAAGCACAGGAAAAGTCTCACAGCTTGTATCTTTTAATAATGAAAAGTTAACATTTCAATTAAATAATACCACAAAACAATGGCAAACTTTTCATTATATATTAAAAATTACTTGAATTTGACATCTATAAACAAATCAAATAAGTCACAGCCGTTTCCTCCTTCAGACTTTAAACTCTTCACCCTTGGATGCGTTCTTTTTCCTCAGGTTTTTGTTGTGGTAAATAAGCTGAAGCAAATCCAAGGCCATGAACATGTGTATGTGAGGAAAGGTAAATGTGTGCTTCACATATTATACTCAGGAGCACATATGCATTGTATATCCCATATTTATGTGTGCATAAAGACTTGTGAAGGCGAATGTCCCTGTGGTCTTAATGAGAGGTGACATGGTCAGTGACTGTGTTGGTGAGAGAGCTGTTAGAAGACACAGTCACAGTATAGCACCAATCAATAGATAATTGGCCGTGGTGGCGATGTCTGTGGGGCTCAACCAGTCTCCCCCATTGTCCCGTCCCCACGCTCGGGACGGGCTATTTAGGTCAAAAGCCTGGTTAATCCCACTCCTTCAGCCACTCAACCCCTCAAACCCCCATCTGTGTTGGACCCTGCTGCAACACACACTAATTAATCACACAAACCCTAAAATAACTAGGCCACCACACTATCTTGAGAAGTTGAGCTCACTTGAGCACCCCATTCTTAGGATTTTTATTCAACAGCTAATTGGTGATAATTCAGTGATATTAATTAGCATATTGTGACCAGGAATGCTATTGGCTATCAACATAAATATTGTGGTGTCCATGTTTGGTGACTGGCTCAAGGGGTCTCAGCTCTGTTGCACACTGTAGGTGAGAGATGAGGCATTTTGAAGAATGCTTTTATAAAACAATCAAAATCATAATGTAGACTGTAACCTCAACTATTTTTAAAGTTTTTGTGCAAAATCTTGTATGTTTGTTTGTATATACTTGTATATTTCACTTTTGCATGTTTAAATCTCTAAATCAGTATACTAATTCAAATATAAATAGTTATTTTAGTTAGTCTCTTATGCTCACAAAGCTGCTTTTCTTATATAGTATTACGAAAATAGCTATTTTCTAAAGTCATTACTCCAGTGTGACACGATCCTTCAGAAATCATTCTAATATGCTGATTTGGTGCTTTAGAAACATTTATTATTATCATCATTAATGTTGAAAACAGTGATGCATTTTAATATTTTTGTTGAAATTATATATATTTTTCAGAATTCTTGGGAGTAGAATTTATTTGAAATATAAATATCTAACATATAAGATTATAGCATCTGTCGCTTTGATTGATTTAATTAATCTATGCAGGATTAAAACAAATTTAATTGTACTGAACAGTTGAGTACATTTTTTTTATTTGTTTCGTCTTAAAACTATATATATATATGTGTATGTGTGTGTGTGTGTGTGTGTGTGTGTGTGTGAGAGAGAGAGAATGTACATGCTGTCTGTAAATTTACCAAAGTAAGTGATATTGAGGAACATTTAAACCAGATTTTTTCCAGTTTCCTCCCCCTCAGCCTCCCCTAAATTTGGAGGGGGGGAGGGAGGTGGAGACAGTCCTCCATCACAAAGCCTCAACAAGCAGCTGACTGTTTCCCAGGATGCACAATGAGGCCAGTCGCGCCACTTGCAAGGTTCCTAAGTGGCACAACTGTCCACATTCACAAGTCTGAATGGGCCTGGCTGGCCCTGGGGCTCATCGCCTGATGCTGCACCCGCTTTCTTAGGGCAGTTAGAGCCACTGGTGGGGTTGTGTGGGTCTTGGCCCCTAGCACGTCCACATTAAGAGACCCACAAGAAGACAAGAACCACTCTATCAATCTACTATACATCTGCCCAAAAGAGGTCATCATCCCACCGTCAGTTTGCAAATACAGGCCTTTGCAGTGACTGGTATAGTTTATATATGCAGTGAGGAGGACTGAGGGCGTAATGCTAAGAACAAGACCCCCTGTAGACCTGATATTAACATCCGTTTTAGGCCTCTCCAGTGGAAACAGGACAATGCAAACACATAAGCAGGGTGTAAAACACTACCACCCTATATTTGGAGTGTGAACACTCATTCTTAAATAAATAAAAGCTAGGGACTGCACACTCATACATTTAGATCAACTTTAAAGAACCTAAATTGAGCAAGATCTGTTTTTAAATATATATTTGTATAGTTTTTAAATAATTTATTATTAACAAAATTATTATATTAATTATAACTATATTACTATTTATTTTAGTATTTATAATCTGAATATGGTATTAAAAGCAATTATTTTTGACCTTAGTTGTTAAAGAAGATAAGATCCACATTACTACTAGGTCTACATGATGATCTCGACTGACCATTTGTGATCGTATTACATGAGACGGATCTCAATCCCAGGTGAAAACAGGACCAAAAGTTACTCTTTGAATAAATAAATAACAAATAAAATCAATAATGAATCATGCACTCACCTTTGTCTCCTCCACTCTCATGGAGTCCAGGAGGTAATGCAGCAATTCCTGACTGTCCTGTTGCTGGTAACCCTTAAAGCGAGGCGCCCTGAACACACACAAACACACACACAGAGAAAGTGAATGAGAATTCCTGTCACACAAACACATTGGCACAAGTGTAAATACAGCCAAAGGGACAAAAGGAGCCAAAGCCACGCAAACACCAATTAGCCACACACAAAAAGCAATCAGCAGCATATAGACGAGTAAAGATGAGAGAAGAATGGACATAATCTTCTCTCAAGGCCTTTTCTCTGATGCTGCATGAGGTGACTCTCTCTGTCTCTCAGGAGGTTTCAGGATCTTAGAGGCAGTTATTATTTTTCCCTGACAACTTTCATTCACTTTTCATTTCATCATTTAACCAGCTGAGGTCGGTCACACACGTACGCTTTCACACACAAACAGATATATAAAGATAGTCTGACCTTTCACCAATTCTCTCATTCTACTGAATTATAAACCCAAGATTGGAATTGATTTCTCTAAGATTTCAAAGAAATGAAAAAGTTAATTACAAATCTAAAAATAGAGCCTGTATTCAATTACCGCATTTTAATATGTGAAGAACCACCTTATACAACAAAGTCATTTTAGAGTGATTATACACCAGCTTTGCTCACTGATGATCTGTCCTTTTGTTTGATTCTCCCAGGCTGGTGAGTTTACGGTATTAAGATGTAAGTGTTCTGTAATGGAGACTTTAAAACAGACAAAATGTCCAAAGTCAAATTAACCCAAGAAAAGCTAAGGGTTATGCAAAATTTAAATATTCAATAATTAAACCATTAAAATGAATCCCAGAGAATTATGTAGCCTATGTGTGCATATAAGTGTGTGTGTGTGTGTGTGTGTGTGTATGTACATTAAAAAGATAACATCTGTATTACAGTACATTCAATTCAATGTAATTTTCAGCCAAGATTTTCTGCTTGTTTCAGCAATTTATGGCCTTTATGATTATTTATGAACATTTACAGTGATTTAAATTTCAGTACATCCCTAAACACTTGTCATTTTTTTTATGTTCTTCAAACACATTTAATGCCACATCCTCAAAATAACTGAAATTACAGACATGTACAGAACAGAACCAAACAAGTCCACCCTAAATACTCCAGACTGGAGGATAGTGGCACTGTGGAGATATGTTTGTCCTTCCTCCCAGCTAACCCTGTGGCAAATCTAGCGGAAAAACATGTTGGGCGTTTAGGAAACAACTCCTTAGACTCTCTGCTGGGTAGCCCAGGCCAGATGTGGGCCAGCTGTGGGCAACATATGGGCGTTTAAAGCCAGGCCCTGCATCAACCTGTTGTGCATTGAGGCTGGATAGCTGGTCAAGATGATGGGAAGGCCATTTGGCCTGGTAATGAACCCAAGGGTAAAGGGGCAAGTCAAGGTGTCGGGTCGGGACGCCTGAGGCTGTTCAGATGCTCATCCATGATTTTGCTATTACCTGCTAAGCTAGCAGCAAGCACTGTGTGTGTGAGGGCAGGCTGGGTGAATGAATGTACTGGCGGGACGGATGGTCAGGCAGTCTGGAACGCCTCTACCATGGGCTGATGAGTTTTGACATTCTGCACGACACTGTGTGACCGCAGTGCGTTTAAGAATGTCCAGCCACCTGCTTCTAACACAGGTCACGAGCAGGAGGTCTGGAGAGAAGCCTTCCCTCCCCTTTCTCCGTTTCTCACTGCTTCTTTTCTTATCAGCAGCACTACTGTTCTGTAGCAGCATGCATGGAGAACTTCCAGCAGAAAATGCCACGGCAACCTACAGGAGTCTAAAAGTGAAATAAAGTTTTAGAATTTAGATTTGTTTGTAAGTAAAATAATAATATATTAATTTGATAAATTATAAATATACACTTCAGTTCAAAAGACGGGGTCAGAAGGATTGATTATTTTATTTTATTTTTAAAGAAAATATTTTTTCAGCAAGGATGCATTCCAAATTACAGTAAAGACTTACATTTAATAAATAAATGCAGTCTTCTGAACTTTCTATTCATCAAATAAACCTGAAAAAAAATTATGGTTTCCGCAAAAATATTAAACAGCAATTCTGCTTATGCCAACACTGGCATTAAAATAGAAAATCATTATTTTAACTGTAATAATATTAGTTTTATTTAATCAGTTTTTAAATAAAAGCTTTGGTAAGCACAAGAGACCCCCACACACAAATGAATGACTTTTACATTATTATTATTAATTTATATATATAATTTTCATTCATACTGTTTTGGTGTTCTCATCCTTTGTAATAACAATTCGATTTTGAAAATGAGTGATCATTTTTATGTTTCAGTGTGTCTCTAGATATCCACATCTGCCAGTGTCAACCCCAAACTAGCTCTTTGGTAATAGGTTCAAACAGTAAGCGGATCAGGCTGGTACAAGCACAGCACGAGCTGCAGAAGGACAGGAACAGAGTGAATGTGTTCTGGAGGGAAGCTGACGGGTGAGACGGGCTCCAGTGGGAGAGGTGGGAGAGACTGAGAATGTTCTGGAAGCTCATTCCACTGGAAGAGAAGGCTTAAGGAGCCTGTAGCGGTGCACCCAATATGGCCCTGCCACAGACGGACAGCTGTAACCACTAACACAATTAACAGCGGATGAGTTAGTACCAGACGCCAGGCAGCCCCAGCACAATGCTGCAATGCACACATGCACACTAGCATACTACATCAATCGAATATAAAACACAGCCATACATGCATATTACACGGAGCACAAAACACACAGATCTATGAAACAAAAACACACACAGATTCATCTCCCAAAATCTGGCAAGTAAACATTTAATTGATCATGTCAAATATCAGCAGAATCATGGCTCAATAAATGAAACAAATTATTATAATTTAAATTACAAATGTATATATTAAATGCATCTAGTACAAGACTCTCCTAAAAAACCTGATTCTAAATGGTACATTTCCGATAATCTACAGACAAATATTTTAGTACAATGACCTGTGTAACAAACTGAAACTGATTGTTGCACCAGGTAACCAACCTTCAAATAGCAGTGCTGGCCTGATGTGATAAATAAAATAATCTCCATTTATTCAATTATTTTAGTGTATCAATCTTTTTGACTTCAAAGGCCTAAACGGTCCACAACAATATTTGAAGGCCCCCTCATATAGGCTTAAGTTTTGTTTTTAAATTACAGAAACTAGTAGTGTGCATATACATTATATAAATTATATAAATTCCAGAATTTTTAAGAGCTGAATGTCATTTAAGGGGGCCACAATTTATAACCAAAATTAAGTTTCCAGATGTTTGTAAGAGGAAAACATTTTTACTTACAATTTTTACATGATAAAATATGAGCATGGCATTAACTAGACAAATGTATATTCTATATAAATGTGTATGATGTTTTAAGATTTCATTTAATTGAATTTACATTACATTTAGAAATCACACTTTTAAAATTAGGCTACTTCATTCTTATCAATGTTTTCCAAGACCTCTGGTCCTCGGGGGGGACATGTAAAAAACATGTTTGCTTTCTAGTTGCTTAAAATAATACAAAACAAGCATTAAAATAAATCATTTTAAGTCATCTTGAGGGCCCCATTTAAAGGTTGCTGAGGCCCTCTGGCCCGGCCTGCTGGTTGAGAATCACAGAATTATTTGATATGCAGCCAACAAACTGGTCACTAATCACTTTCAGTTTACTACCTTTTACATCGGTCAAATAAAGAGCAAAATTAAAACTAAACAGAAAAAACAAGTCAAATATTTTTACTCCAAAAATAAGCAACCTTTTGAGACAGTAATCGGCTTAGTTTTGAATCCCATATAGTGATTATTAAAGAGGGAGTGATTATCAAAATCGATGAGGTACGAGAATCAAAATAGCAGCCAGTGTAACTAGAGCTTATTATTTTACATTGCCAACTTGCACAACCAGAACATCCTTGAAAGTGCTGTAATTGGAACCCGTGAACACGTGCTTGAATCTCTGTACTAACAAATATGAAATAAGTTCCATTCCACCTCAATGTGAAGTATGCAAAGTGTCCAAGACATAATTATAGCTCAAATTCAAATGTAGTTACAGAAAGCAGAAGATAAGGACATCTGGGCTCAGGGTCAGTGTGCGTGTTTACAGACTGGGACCCTCGCTAGCACCAGGAGCAGGGAATGCTGCTGACTGCTCTCTGGACCACTGCTGGCACTGGTACTGCTCAGATCTGTCCAGCTGGCAGCGTGACCTGGCCCTCGGTCAACCATGCCAACAGCACTCAGCTGTGCAACACACACAAACACACACAGGCTACTTGTTCTTCACCCATTTTATGGTTGGTGTTCATCCCACCTTCAAAAACACTGTCCTTTAAAGCGTGATGTCTCAAAAGATGCCATTCTGCCACATTGTCCAACATAGCAAATGTACAAGATGTGTTCAAGATGGCGCAGTAGTTCAAGTACCACATCAGACCAACAGCTGTGACCCGTAGTTTGCCAGTCAACAAACGCATTAAACAAACAGGATCTTTCCTGTCAAGGACACGAAGGATCGCACAAGTGCACACACATAAACTGTGCAGCACAGAAGGCCTTCACTTGACCCTATGAGCTGCCGCTCTGGAGTGCTGTACGGTGTGGGTCCACCGTACAGAGAGGGAGTTTCATTAAAGATGTATCTGAGCCAGATCAATTCTGTGTGTTTAAAGGGGTCATGAAAAGGTTCTTTTTTTTTTATTTAAATAAACACTAATAAACATCCCCATCGCTATTGTATGTGAGTGTGTTAACAACATAATCAAAATAAAACGTAATTTCCAGACAAAGCATTATGAAATCATTTACTTACAGTTAGTGATGCAGCTCGCATTCAGTGTAATCAAATCAGCCATTAAGAGACTGGATGCCAGTGGGCAGGCCTACAGTGAGAAGATTATGTCTTGCTCTGGAGGCAGTGTTTATGCAAATGTTTGTGCCCAGGTGATGTCACCTTGCCCCTCAGATCCAAAACGACCCATTTTTGGAGCTTGATTAAATACATGCTTTGTTTATAATTAGGAGGACGTTTAAAGCTGTGAAACTAAAACAGGATGTTTTGATGGTACAAAGACCCCATGTATGCCAAAAGATCAAGGCAAATTAGATTTTGTGGCAAATGTCATGGCCCCTTTAATGTTTTCACATGAAAACACCAGACTTTTGTGTAACTAGAGAGGGCAACTACTGTATGTGGCTTGTAAACAGAAGCAATATTATTACAATCAGCCCTTACAAAAAAGAGTGTTTTTGACAGGTCAAAT
This sequence comes from Gymnocypris eckloni scoliostomus, assembly GCA_027564155.1. Classification (NCBI taxonomy): domain Eukaryota; kingdom Metazoa; phylum Chordata; class Actinopteri; order Cypriniformes; family Cyprinidae; genus Gymnocypris; species Gymnocypris eckloni. The sequence goes on from CM050424.1 coordinate 8,036,589, forward strand.
CAATGGAGTGACTTTAACATTAAACATTTTTAACCACAAAAAACCTTACAGGTCCCAAACTTTTGAATGTTGGTGTACGTGTAGCACATTTAAAAGACATCAGGCAGATGTGGAAAAAGCACTGTACAGGTTTTATGCATTCATAATGGCTGATGTGTTTGTGTGCGTGCATATACTCAAATGAATTGGTGTGCTTAAGGCTGAGTCGATGCCAGGTGAGCAGAACGCACATGTACACATATGCAAACCCACAGGTCTAATAAAGGCACAGTACCGGAGTTAAATATCACAAAAGCACCAGAGAGACACCCAACTGCCTGGCAGGCTCCTGTCTGAGCCACCCAACCATTCAGCACGATCAAACAACGTTTAAACAACAGCCAGTGAACCGTTCAGCCTGTACACGGCATAAAAACCAACCCCCGAGAGCAGAGATCCAACCAGCCATTTGGGTTTAAAATGGAGGCTTGAAACCGCTTGGCATACAGCAACGATCAATTAGCTACGTTTAGATTTGCTAACACCCACAGAGCTTTCAGAGACTTTCATAGTGTTTATTTACAAATGGCGACAGTGTAAACATACTTCTGACACAGCTGGTTGAAAAGGATCTTGGGGGAGACAGGCCCTTTTCCAGGCTCCTTCATGCTTTGGAGGAACAGGAACATGGCTGAGGTGAGGGGTTCTGGGCTGGGCAACGTCACTGTTAGTGGCCCCTGTAAGAAAGCATAGCACTCACATCATATCTAACACACAGAGCAGTGAGGCGTTTTGCATATTCAAAGCTAATATGAGTGAATTTTGACAGAGACTGGACTAGTCCAGTTCATGATAGTTGGAACCTACCAAGTTAGTCTCAGCAGAGGGGCAGATCTTCATCTTATGTCCCTTCTCCTTGACGTCTTGAATTAGGTCATTCAGCATGTGGGTCTGGGAGAGATTCTAAACCAAAACACACAAAAAGCTTTTAACTTTTACAATTTCTCTTTAATATTTTCTCAAAGAGGAGTTTCCACAAAAATATTAAGCAGCACAAGTGTTTTCATCATTGATAATAAGAACAGTTTCTTGAGCACCAAATTATCATATTAGAATGGTTTCTGAATTATAATGTGACACTGAAGACTGGAATAACAAATAATTTACATTTTAAAATATATTTAAATAGAAAAGTTATTTTAAATTGTAATAATATTTGACATTATTACTGTTTTTACTGTATTTATGACAAAAAAATGCAGCCTTAACCTTGGTGAGCATAAGAGACTTTAAAACCACACACACACATATTTCTGTCATGACAACTCTCGGAGGGATTGGGATGGTAATGTACATGACAATGTTAATGTGTTTGGTCTTGGAAGAATAGATCTGCTACACTGCTGCGGCAGATCAAGTACCGAGGCTTGCTACTGCCAATACATCCACAACATGCTGCTGTGAGCATGTACGAAACACTGATGCTGCACATATAACATACATGAAATAACCCCCCCGCCTAGAGTACATGAATCACCTCATAGCAGATCTATACAGGTGGAGCTGGGGAAGGTAGAGGATTTCTGAAGCATGCTGCTAACTGCTACAGCAAGCACTAATTATATATTTGGATGTTGAGCAGCAAGCTCATTGTCTACCGATACAGGAGAGAGCCAATCAGCTGTGCCATGTGATAATGATGTCATTAGGTCAGACTGAGTTAGACCAATCGGACTGCGCCAACTACAGAGTTTCTTGCCAGAACTCTGTATACAGTTAAATTTGTTAATTTCGTTGAATTTCATTTGTATCCTTGTAAATATTGGACATTTTCGTTAGGTTTCTTTTGTGAAATGTTTTGATTTAAGATCAACCCTTCTTGAAATAAGCTTGTCCCTTGGAAACAAGCAAGTATAAGGTGTTTTCCACAAGGGTGCAGGGGCAGTTTTAGTGACTATTCAAAATAATATATATGAATTAATTTGTGGAAATAGCCCAGATCATAAACCAGCTGGCTTCCACCAAAACACACAGACCTGACACAAACCAAAAGTCAGGTGAGTAATGTGTGCTTTTGGACATTACTTTACCTGCATCACAGCATTGAAGAAGCAGGTGTTACCCAGGTTGGTGATGCCCTTGACTGGGATAAGCGTGCTATTCACTGGAGTCTTCCCTCTCTGAGTGTCCACATACTCAGCGGGTTCCTCTCTGAGCCTGATAATTTTTGAGGTTGTTCCTAAAAGACAAAACAGAATATAAGTTAACAAATCTCTAATTAAGACACTACTTAGTAAAGCAGGTTATCCACATTCAAAACATTTCAGAGCAATTAACAAAGCTGAAAACTTGGCAAACTTTATTTTAGTGAAACTCAGTTTCACTGATTCAGTTCTGTTATGTGAAGATCTGGACTGGGCCTGGTCCCAGTGTGCGCCTGATTTTCTACAGCAGAAATGGGTTAACATGCTGGGTAGCAGCTGGGAGAGGCTACAGATGACAGCTGGATAAAACTACGCTGGTTAGGGAGCAGGGAACAAGCCCAGCTGCTCCCCGCTACTGCCATGACTCTGCGGGAGATTCTTGGCCCAGGCGGCTAAACACAAGGCCCGCAGAGAGAGAAAGAGAGAGTTTTTCTGCACAAAAAAGGAAAACTCCAGAGAGATGACGGGTGCACTGCCTTCAACACTCAGGAGACATGAAAGCAACCTGCATGATAATTCAGAGCAAGCAGTCGGTCCTGCAAATAGCTCTCAGCCCCTCAGAAGAGAGGCGGATGACGCCTGTGGTTTTCAACAATAGATACAATAATGCGATTTATTTTAACAATGATTTTTACACATTTACTGACTATTACACACATACTTTAATGAATGTCACAAGACTCAAAAATGGTAATTCAATTGAATATCAACTTTAGCATTTATTCAATATTTTCTGTATTGTGTACCGTCTTTCATCATCCAATAAATATACATTTATATTGTACAATGTGTTTTACATTCTAAGTAAACAATGATATGGTAATTAGATGACAGTCATTTAAAGGAAGTCTACATTTTGTTATGCATATCTGACGGAAAACGGTGCGTAAAGAGTAGATATCCTCCTGTATACAATGACATACAGAATATAAGGCCAAAAAAAACATAAAACAATAAACTTTCAGAATATAATCGTATTCATAAGAAAAACTATGTCCCATTGAACTATAATTTTTTTTGCTAGCTTAAAGAGAGAAAACACGCCAGTGCCAAGGCCAGAAATCTCCAAAGGAATGGAAAAGGGTGAAATAGGGTGGATTAATATTTTACACTCCGTTTGTATTCACAAATATTATGAAGCAAAGCCCATAACTTAGCCTTCACGGGACATTATATTTTATATGCCTAAACCAAACTACCTGCATGTTTCACTGGAAAAAGAAATAAAAACAGCTTCAACTCAATGAATAGTCTACATGTACACAACAGAAACTTACCTGTAATTTTTGTATGTGAGATATTTTTTTAAGTTTTAATTAGTGGACCAGTTATCAAACTGGGTGGTGGCTTTTAGCAACAAAGCACTGGACAAGCCTTAACAAAACACTGAGTCCATGAATTTCTCTGGACCCTTCTTTTTTATTTTTGTACTCACTGGCACCATTTGTAAAGGAGAGCACAAGTGTTCTGTCAAATTAAGCATTAATGAACAGCTACAAGCACCCAAGGCACTGAGAATGAGAAAGTCAGCATGGTGCTGCTTGCCGCAACTAAATATGGCTATTTACACTATTTTGTAATACTTCTATGAATAAGTAAGAGCAGGAAAACAAGTGTAAATTTTAATGAGCATTAAAGGAACACTCCACTATTTTTGGAAATCGGCTCATTTTACAACTCCTCTAGAGTAAAACCGTTGACTTTTACTGTTTTTGAATTCATTCAGCCGATCTCGGGGTCTGGCGATAGCACTTTTAGCTTATCTTAGCATAGAAAATGGTGCGCAAATTTCAGGTTAGACCACTAGCATCTCGCTCAAAAATGACCAAATAGTTTTGATATTTTCCTATCTAAAGCTTGACTCTTCTGTAATTACATCGTGTACTAAGACTGATGGAAAATGAAAAGTTGCACCCTCAAGTGGAATAATTTGCCTTATTCTTGTGTCCCAATTGGTTTATTCTTGCATGAATGATTTCTGTTTAGGAAGTGGATAAAATTAGTTGTTACATGCCTTGGTGTGCATTGATTTCTCCCAAACGCTCCTGTTGGAAAGATCCACAAAGAGGAAAACATACATTGAAGAGCTGTAAAACATGGAATATGAGGCCTTGGAGGTCATCTTTTAGACAAACTACACAAAACCAAAGCACTTATATGAATGTCCCTTCACACTAGTATCCAACAGAATCAAAACTATTACGAAGAAAGGCACTTGTGCAATAATAGACATGTCAGGCTATTGAATGCCTGTGCAGATGGGGGATGTTTCTGCAGGTCAGCCTTTGACGAATCTCTGCTGGATAATACCAGGGTCTTCATAAACGCACCTAAGCTGACACATAGATTCTCTTAAAGACTTCAAGGCTGGAATGTAAAATCTTAAATTCAGACAATTAATTACCAAGGCATATGGAGGGGTGGAAAAAGTAATTTCTTAAATCAGGAAAGCAACTAAAATGTCTTGAGTTATCTTTCAGGTTGAATTGGCATTGCTGCCCCAGGATCACCTTATTTAGCCCCCCTTCTGAATCCATATTTTGTCACACCACCACATCTGAGGGAAAGCTCAAGGTCAATCCATGTTCTCAATTCAGGAATTAAATTGGATTTCCTTTGTGCAACAATGCTCTCTGGAGCTGCCCCGAATGTTATGCAGATCCAAACACACGTATTGCACAAACTGGCCCAGAATTAAGCCTTGTTCAGAAAAAAAAAATCCATTAAAATCTAAAGTGGGCAGCTTCTGTGCCCTCGCAATTTTCTCACAGGGGTTAATCAGGCATCAAAACAATAGACTGGAGTGCTGCTATTCCTGAGTGGGACCAAAAGCATCTGGAGCACTACATGCAAACATCTGGAAGTTTGTCTGTGTCCATACAGTCATTAGGGAGGGAGCCCATATGTCCAGGAACACTGTGGTGCAAACAAGTGAGGACAATAGGGACACACAGCTCATACAATGAGCAAATAGGAGAATGAGTGAGTGTGATGTCAATAAGGTACTTTTGCATCTTGTCGATCCCATTTTTTGAATGGACCAGGAGAATAAATGTGCGATGTGGGGATGCCTATGGAGTTACAATCGCATCTGGGCCCACTGATCAAGGTAAATAATGTTCAGAGAGCCATCTGCCAGGAAGGCAATGAAGGAGATATGAAGAGGGGACTTGGGGTTGGGGGGGGTAGTGTCCTGAACAAGCATATGGAAAAACAGATTTTTCCTCTCCCTGCAGCAGTTAGCAAAGGCAAATGTCAGCATGCACCACGGCCACGCTTGACTGTCCTGCACTCGGCACCACCACCTGGCTCTCCTTGCTCAGCCACCGAATATGGGCTGGAGTGACACTGTGGAGCATGTCCCCGGGGCAGCCTAAACGATCAGCGATCCACTCCTCCCCACCCAGCTCTCTACAAAACGCACAAGTGCCAAAGTGAATGGGATGTGGTTTCCTGTTAACCGTGTTAAAAAGAAGATCTTTCATAGGCACTATTAAAACTTTTTTTACCCACCCTCACCCTAAACCAGCAAGAATTTACTGTGTGAAACAAAACAAAAGATATTTAGCAGAATGTCTAAGCTGCTCTTCTCTATACAATAAAAGCAAACAGTGACCACAGTTGGGCCATGACACCAATCACATGGATTGTATAAATAAATAAAAAAGTAAGGAGGCCCCAATAATAACATTTCCACAGTATTATTCTTACACTATTTAAGTATTTATTAATATTTAAAATTTGTTATTTTTATTTAAATTTCAGTTTAAGTTTTAGTAATTGCTATGTGCTTTTTTAGCCTTATTTTTTATATTTCTATTTAGCTTTATTTCCGTTTGTTTTATTTATTTTAATACTTAAATGTAAATAGTAATAGTACAATGTAATTAGTAAATTCAGTTTTATTTCAATTATACAACAAACAACATTTTAATAGTTGTAGTTTTAGTTCAAGCTGCAGTCCGTATCTTTTTTGGTTAAAAAATATAATATATTATCAATATTGGAGCAAGTACATAACCAGACAGTGTTCAAAACTATTTCCTTAATTTAGCCCGATTCACAACAGTAAGCTTATAATAATGTTTTCTAATTTGAGTGGTACGGGTAAGTTTTCGCAGGAAATTCGAGCATGTCACTGCTGATTACATCACGTCTGTAAACATAAAGAAGTTTTCCTGGCTACTAGGCTATCATATGTGAGGATCCTGCAGGTTTATAGCCTTTTCTCTAGAAAAGCTTTCGCTAGAATAATTACATTTGTAATTTTGATGGCGGATTGTAATCCAGAAAGGATTATGCATTTAAGAAACCCATGTGAACGAAATTTAATTTTTGGCAATTTCTTATCTCAATCATCGATTGGTTTCGAAAAAGATTAATTAACAGAAGTAATTACTTATAACCTGTTTAAAATACATAACACCAAAGGTCATAAACGTAGCACTACTATTCATTGGTGCTTGAGGAAAAGCATTGAAACAAGCGTACAAAACTAACAAGTGTTTAAAGCGTTGCAGTGGAGAACTTGCCAAGAAGAGTCAAGCACAGACTTATAGAAGTGAATGCACTGAACATGTACACTATTCAAAACCTTCCCTTTTTTTCCTCATAAAGTGAAGGACAGCTCTCCTCAGGCTGAAGACGGCAAGCAGTCATGAGGAAGGCCGAGCAACACCAAATGTCTTATTAATTTGTTAATTTGTTGTGGCCATGGGGCATGAAAACCGTGCTTCTTTGCCATCTGAGGCCAAGGGTATCCAACGTCTTGATTCTTTCATGCATGCACACACACACACACACACGCACACATATATAAATGTGCTGTTCACGTTGGCCCTGGATTGACCTAAATAGAAGAGCGTTCTCCCACCCGAGGCTAACCATCCTTAGTAATCAACAAGACTTAGCTGTAAAACCCTCAACATTGGCAGATTAAATGTAAAACAAGGTTTAAAAATCATAAAAGTGCACATCAAAAAATGTTCCAATGAATACAATCAACATTAAAGTAAAAAAAAAAAGTGAACCAGTAAAGAAAAATATTTTAGGAGGCATTTAGTAGACTTGAAAGTAGGGATACACTGGTATTACAATTCTGGGGATAATTATTTTTGTTATGTTATATATAAAATTCTGCACTATTTCATGAAAAATAATTTGAAAATAAAATTACAAATAAACATTTTTAAATGTGAAAACATTTAAATGCAACAGGTGAAGTTACCTTACGTAAGCATTAAATCAAAGAAAAATGAATCTAAATGAACAAATTCGAAAAACAAACATACACAATTACATTTGACAGATAAAAAATAATAATAATAATTATAGGTGCATCCCTATTTCGAAATGTTACTTTGTTAAGAGCTTAGCTGTTTTAGACTGGTTTAGGAACCATAATGGGTTTCAAAAGAGACCCTGAGTACAATTCTATGCTAATTTTAATATTATCCACTTACTCTGGATTATCATGTAAATTGTTTACAACTGTGTTTAGAAATAAGAAATGTAAAGCAAACTAACTTTGAACTCTCCCCTCATGAAATATGAAATGAGACTGTAAATCAATAACAGAAAAGGAAGATTCAACTGCTGCATGTGCCAGCCTCTGATGCCTATTGAAGCAAAAACATTTTAATTTCCTCAAACAAAGCCTTCCCAGCTGTGTTTCAAGCACAAGCCTGTCTCTGTGAGGTCAAGTCTCTTTCTACCAAGACTCTGGTACTTGAGCTGAAGGCCTTTTTGGTGAGAGAGCGCAGTTAATAGATTTTCTTTCTTCTCCCTGCTGTTGTTGTGGAAAACTATTATGGATTCTGGAAAATTCTTGCTAGGGCTCTTTTGTACCATGGGTCTATGAGAAAAAGCGAACACAACAACAGGCTGTGTCTAAAAAACCCTGGCCTTCAAATATTGCAGAAATGCAATTTCACCAGCTCCTCTATGCCAGCGCCAGTCCATTTCACAGCCACAATGGCTGCCCGTTTCTCCCTCATTTAGTCGGCTCGCCAGGTACAATGAGCATGGAAGAATGGCAACAGGTAATTTAAAGAGCTAGGTAAGAAGGATGTGGGCAGGAGGTGGCCCAACTCTAGCCAAATACCACAGACCACCACCAGCTACCTTCTAGTCCTCACCAGAAGAAAGTCACAACGGTGTTTCCCTTTTCTGTCTTTGAGTTAATTCAATCTTTATCATCTGGCAAACACCAAGATGTTTGAATATATGTTCAAGGCCATCCCACGAAGATGAGTCTGTTTGACTCTGTCTGGAGTGGACTGGTTTTCCATTGAAATAAAGAATAAAAAGTGTAGTTTCGAAGTAATCAAATCAGTGTTCATATGTTTGAAATAAATGTGTCAACAACTATTTCACAAGCAAAAAGTCCTTCTCACAACATCCAGCGCCTTTAACAGCTGAAGATGCAAGCTGGAAACAAGCTGCTCCTCATGAAGAAAATGAGACCCTCTCCCTGAAGCTCAGAGTGAGAGACGAGGCATCATGGGAGATGATGCAGAGCAGGGGGAGGAGCAGAGCTCAGGATCCGATCGCCACACAGCTGCAGTTGTTCTTCAGGGAATCCGACTGGGGAGCACCACTCAAGCGCCTAATGCCATTAATGAGCGCAGCCGTGCAGCAATAACGGAATTGGAGCGCAGCTTCTCCAGCAAGAGCCTGGCTGCCCCTGGAGTGGCGGTCGACCAGTTAGTCTGGGTTCAAATGAGCTAGACTTTGCTACACCAGAGCATCAGGGCACGGACAGGGACAGAAACGGATTCAATGACTGTGAAGTATCATGCAAGGACAAGGTGGTAACATATTTCACAGCTATGTGAAATTTTATACACTAGCCTTTGCTGATCACTGAAAAGGGAAATGAGAATTGTAACAGACACTGTCCTTTGGCATTTACTGTCAAAGTCAGATGGAAAAGGTTTTTAAGTTTGCATACCAGAGAATACAAGCTCACTTTTACGCTTATAGATGAAACTCAAATAAAACAATGACAGACAGCTGTAACTGAAAGTAATTAAGATGGTTTCCTCACAATAATCACTTCACAAATACAGCACATGACCATACACTTATGTTGATTCTTATCATTTCAGCCAGGCTTTACAGGATTAATGATTTAGGTGAGTCTCTTAACATTTGCAAGAACATGTCCAGGTCATAACTCACTCCAATTTCACAAAACAAATTGAAAAATATAACAACACCTTGACAAAAAAAGTCTAAACCGTTCAAAAGTTTTAATATATGGAATTTATTTCTGTGATGGCAAATTAGATTTTTCAGCAGCTGATACTCCAGACTTCAGTCAAAAATGCTGATTTGGTGCTCAAGAAACATCACCTATTATTATTGTTGCGGCTGCTTAATATTTTTGTGGAAACCAAGATTTTTTCCAGGATTCTTTTATGAACAAAAAGTTCAAGAACCGCATTTATTTGAAACAGAAATCTTCTGTAACATTAAAAATGTCTTTCCCGCCACTTTTGATAAATTGAATGTGTCCTTGTTGAGTAAAAGTAAAAAAATCTTCCTGACCACAACGTTTGAATCATTATTTTTTGATACTTGAGCACATTATCATGAAAACAATGTTGCGATGTTTAAAAGATTAATTTTCTTAAATATGAATGTAATTTCCTCCTTTCTAATTGCTGCTTCTGCTTTTGGAGTTAAATATGACCCACAAGACAGATTTATAAAAAAAATTATTAATCAAACAAAGGAGCAGTTGATCATGGATCTGATGATCTTGGAAACAACTTTTCCAAGACATGACAAGACTAGTAAGTGGAGAAATAACTGAGAAAATACTTCTCATTCTAAATGTGTAACAGAGTAACTTCACCCTTCATCCAAGGCAGCATTGGTGCTGGAGCTCTAGGTGGAGCCAGGGAGCTGCTGTTATCAGTTACACCTGGATAACACACTCAGCAGGAGCTAAAGACTGAGCCAACAGTACCACACATTTTTAATACATCACTTATAAGGCACAAATCAATGCTAAAACGATAGGGTCATTGTATTGTCTTTCATGGGCAGTTTCATGTCTTTCTTACAATAATTACCAGTACATTTATGAGCTTCAAACAGTAACTGAAGCATATCGTGCTGTGAGCTAAGGAGGATTTATGACATCCAGATTTTTCTCACTAATATGAAAGCGCAAGACAAGACGTTATCTTAATCGGTTGCAAACAGAATGTATTCAATCGTGCTTGCTAATGCGGATTAGAAACTTATTGTGTGAAATATCTGATTTTAAATAAAGTATGAGTGGTGTGAAGTGTCAAAAGTGAGACAGAATAACATAGGATTTCATTTACCATGGAGTTAGAATGATCCAAGGTTAACTATTTCAAGTGTAAAATGCCTCATATTGTGAACAGTGATACAAATTAAAATGTATTTAAGTGAATGCAGAAGAGGATATTGAAGAAAACAGCAGACTGTTTGCCTGTGAAATATCAGTGCTTTCAGGCTGCCTAAATGGGATCTGGATATCTGGCAAACGTATGTCCCTCATTGTATCTGGCAAACTAAAAACCAGTGATCCCAGGACAAAGGTCAGTGACCGACAAATGTGCGAACATGGCATTGCTGTGTACAGAGAAACAATGAGGAGCTTCTAACAGAGCCTTTTAAGAGAGATCAGCTCTTAGAGCTTCCCACAGCACTGAAAAACAAGGGGATTTTCATGTTTTAATCTTTAAAGAAGAGTCAGCTTCTATTAAAGAAGAATCTCCACAATAGTGTGAATGACTGTCACTACCATACACAGATGAGAAAAGAGGTGTTTTTCTATGATTAAAGATAAAGTCACACTTCTGCTTGTTTTCCTGTGGAATAACTACCTGAGGTGGCCTTTGCTGAGTGCTTCTGCAGGAAATCCAGAGTCTGAGCCAGAGCTTTCTTATTGCAGTGAGTGGAGAGCTCTTCCTTACATTCAACACACCTGTTAAAGGAGAACAAAACAAACATCAATATATATATAACATCTATTATGCCTTTTACATACACTAAGAGTATACACTTGCAAAAATTTGGGGTCCCTAAGAATTTTTTATGTTTTTGAAAAAAAAATCTCTCTTATTCTTTCAAGGCACATTTATTTGATCAACAATACAGTAACTTTTAAAATTACTTTTTCTATTTCATTAGATTTTAAAATGTAATTTATTTCTGTGAATGTGATATTTCTCCAGTCTTTAGATATAATTTGAATATGCTGATTTGTGCATAAGAAACTTTTAATTATTAATATCAATATTGAAAACTGTTGTACTGTTTAATATTTGTGTTGAAACTGTGATCTTTGATGAATAGAAAGTTCAGCATTTATTTGGAAAACTATTTAACAATGTAACTGTCTTTACTATAATTTTTGATCAATTTATTGCAACCTTGCTCTGACCCCAAACTTTTGCATATATGGTGATCCCTCTAAAAAGCATAAGGATAAATAATCACAATAATACAGTATCATCAGTTGATGTTTCCCACCAGGCTTTCCATGTACTGAGGCTGATGGTGATACAGTGAGAGTCAGAGTGATGAGCTTGCTGGTGTTTTGTGGAATGCTGAGTTTCTGCCTGGTTACAACTCTGAAAGTGAGAGACACAATAGCAAGGTTTTCATATATTACTCTCGATGGGAAAAAAGTTTTAGTTTGATTCTTCCTGTTCAGCAGGGTCAATCAAAATTGAGTGATTGCAAACATATAACTTTTTTTACACTGTCAAATCAAGACCAAACAAACCTATATATTCTCAAATGTGCTGTCACGGCTTAAATGCGCCATATAAAAACAGCGGTTAAAAGGAAAACGAAACGATAGGGACACTCAAATTACTTTTAGAAAATGCTGCATGAACAGTGGCCAGAGAATAATATGATCTTTTAAGCATAGGCCTAATAAAATGTTTTTAAAGCTTGCAGAACCCAACCACCACAGCTGTGTGTTAGGCCAGCCTACATTTTCTACCAACACTTGTACAACAATGTTCAAATGTCTGGGGTTAGTCAAATATTTTTTTTCCATAAATTCATAAATAAAAATTCTGCCAGGACACATTAAATTGATCAAGAGTGAAAATAAAATAATTTTACATTGTTAAAAAATATATATTTCAAATTAAATGCTGTTATTTTGAACTTTCCATTCACCAATCCTGAAAAATCTGGATCTGTTTCTATTAAACCGCTAAACTGACTGGGCTAATAGTCGAGGAAAATTCAGCTTTGCCATCACAGGTGTATTACATTTCAAAATATAATAAAATAGAAAACAGTTAATTTAAATTAAATTGCAATAATATTTTATAATTTCACTGATTTTACTGAATTTTTCAATCAAATGAATCCAGCCTTGGTGACATAAGAGACTTCTTTTAAAAACATTTATTTATTTTATATTACCAACCCCCAAACTTTTGACCAATATTGTTGACACATCAGTGTGGATTAGAGCCTCTAAAACGCCTTGTAAATATCTTACAATAAATTGTCTATTATGGCAGTCAAGCTTCCAACATTTGTGAAATGCAAATATGCCACTTAACAACCGGTCACTGTCAACATTGTAGCACAATATATTACTGCTGCAGAATGAGAAAATCTCACCTGGAACCCACACTTGAGGCACACAAGGATGTCATGTGCTCCTGCTGCTTCTCCCTCATGCATGTTCCTCTCTTTAAGGCAATCACAGCACACCGACCACAGGCTGCCTGTCACTGCCTTCTTCACTGAGCTGAGGTCCACCGCCCTGCTCACATGCTGGCATGTCAACCCTGGATGACAACAAAATATACATATTTACTGTAACTCTACGCAAGCATTGGTAAACCCACAATCTGAATCGGAATGAACTTCATGCATGATAGATCCATGTCTGATAAATACCTTGGATGCTTCTCTATGATTTTTTTAATGAGTACGAAGCATACCATGAATAATATTCTGGCATGAGAAATGACACTGAAGCTTTCCTTACCGCCAACCTCGTCAGACGAGTCTTCATCACGAGGCTTCTTTGGCTTGTTAGACCGCTTTGTCATGTCTGCGGTTTTTAAAGAGAAGGGGTCTTTCAGCCGCATTTGTATCTAGGAAAAAGTCCTTCAGTAAGTATGAGAACACACAGCACAGTTTGAAATTGTGTTTCTGAAGCCTAAAACTCTGAACATTATCATACAACACATGCCTGGGAGACAGGGCTCATTAAAGGGCCTTGGCAAGCTTCCAAGGTGGGCACAAAATGACTTTAAATTTAAAATAATTATATTAAAACAAGCAATTGTCATTATAAGGCTTTTAAACAATAACCAAAAAGCCTAAGAAAATTACAAAATGTAAAAATATATGAAATAATATTGTTTAAAATGTATAATGCAACTACAAGGCTAAAAAATATTAAAACAATACAACTTAAAGGCTATAAAACCGCTAAAAATCAAGACTCACCACATGTAAACTGACATTATATTTCACAATCTGATATTTCCCTCAACAACTTAAACGACAACATAAATTTTTAACTCTTTAATTATTTTATTCTATTGACACTCCTGAGTATTGTTCCTTTCCATCTCAACTATATCAGTGAGCACACATTGCAGTCAGTCCCAGTCCTATTTAAACCACATGTATACTGTACCAAAAAAGACAGCATTTGAATACTATTTTGATAAGGAAGTCTCCATTCATTAGAAGTGACGAATCAGTAAATGAGGGTAATAAAGGCATACTGGGGAATTAGTTATTAGCACAGCCACTGTATCAAAGCAAACAAGAGCACGACACCTGAGACTTGTCCAGGTAACGTTAACTGATTCAAGCATTGACAGCATGTACCGGCTGGTTAAAGGCCTTTGCTTCTTTAGTAAGTCAGATCTGTTTATAGCACAATGTTGCTCCAAACGAGTGGCTATAAGCATCGAATGGTCTTTGGCTCACAGTAATAAACCCAGCTCACCCTGTTTATGGTCCCCTCCTCTCCAGGCTCACTACCAAGTTAACGTCAGTTGTCAAGTGGCCAAGTGGAAAAGCGAAGCTGATAACTTGCATTTGCTTCCAAGTTTATAAATACGGAAGAATTTCTGCCTGTAGTTATGGTTTTCGGATCTAACACTTCGACAATCAGGAATCGAGTAATCCCGAGACGCAGTTTATATTCTGATTAACAGAGTTTGTCCGCGTATTTGATGACATTTGCAGAAGCACAGAAAGCACAAGTATCATATGTGTCACGTGGTCACATCCTCAATGACGCACGCACTACGGATACTTGTATGGCCAAACTCGTTTGTATATACGCCGTAGTTACAAAAGAGCTGTTCAGAGCAGTTTTTAAAATATAATGACCTATTGCTTGTTTTATGATACTCTATTTTTATTTTACGGTTTGCACAATCAGTTAATAATTTAATCAGTTACACACTTTGCAATGCTTTATATATGTATTATGTATTTGCACATTTCACTTGTATTTTGTATGTTAATAATATGCATATTTGATATCTTCATACCGACTTGCATTTTTATTAAAGTACGGATTTTTCCATACTTTCGTATAGAAATTAAAATTAAGGAACATTCTATATTTTCAAATGCTTTCCTTAGCAAGCATCACTAATTATACATTTAATTCCTGCATGTCCAGTTTCTCTACTAAGATTAGTTTGCATTGGAACCATAAATAAATAGTGAAAAAATCAAATTAAAACGAAAAAATAGTTTTTTGTTATTATTCGTTTTTATGCTTGTAAACAGTACAGAGATTATATAAATAACATATAACTCTGTATACAAAATGTGTCAACATGTATCAATGTCGTCAGAACACATGAAAGAAAATAAAAACGTTATTTAGAAATAGGATAACCTAAATAGAAGAAAATAACAGAAAAATGTGCATACGATTTTGGGAGTCATAAGAAGAGGAGCCAGCGTCACTAGTAATACGTAGTTGTGCGCATGCGTGCAAGAGAAGTGGGTCGCTGCAATCCAGCTACGTAGCTTACACTCAGTTGCACCGTGTTTTCGTCAGTATTTCAATACAAAACAAGAAATAAGGAGCACTGTCATCGTGCAGCTTTAATTACCATAAATCCTAGCATGGCGTTAAATGTCTATTCATGGCTAACGAGGAATATTGTCCGCGTTTTAGCGAGCAGAAAGTCATTCCTGTTACAAGACAACTGGCAATTACTTCATTCTGGACACATCCTCGTTGCTTACAGCGTGAGTGTTGAAGTTAAATGTAATGCTTGACATCGATAGTTCTAAAAATCACGGTGAATCTTGCATTTATCTCAACCGATGTAACGTTATTTATATACGTACATACATTTTGCGTATTTGGAAACGTTTGGGCTGTAAGTACTTGTATAAATTATTCTAAAGGTGTCATGTTTCTGTTTAAAGGTAAATATCACATGACAGCTATACGTGTAGCAGAAGAACGTCCTCTGTTGGTCAAACGTGTATATCTGTCTTCCAGACATCCGTGTCATTCGTTATGATGGTGCTTCATTACGACCTTTCAGTTCTTCAAGCCAGCCTTCAATAGATGTGTCCTACGAGCAGCTGAAGAAACTGCTGCTGTCCGACTCCAGTGTGGTTATAGACGTCCGTGAGCCGTGGGAACTCCGGGAATACGGGAACATACCGGGGTCAATTAACGTGCCATGTAAGTCAGTGCATGGCCTAATCCCTATACTGTTTATTTAAAGACGCATTATATAAATGATTATATTTTACCCTCTCTTCTTCAGGGGGGCAGGTGAATGGAGCTCTCCAGCTCACGCCTGATGAATTCAAGGAGAAATACGGAGGAGTCATGCCATCACAATCCCAAAATATAGTGTTTACCTGTCTAGCTGGTGTAAGAAGCAAAAAAGCCCTGGAAACTGCAGTGTCTCTAGGATACACCAAGTGAGCAGTTATTCTTATTATACAATAAGTGATGAGTGTAATGTTTTAATGCAGGGATGCCCAGAGTTTTACTATGATGGGCCAAAAATCAAACCTGATTGCAGGCCATATATATTTTATTAAAATATAAATTTTTGAAATGCAATTCACTTATATTTCAATGCACCCCTCTTGTGATTTGGCATTGGTGGGCTAAATCAAATGTCATCACAGGCAAACTTTTTCCCTGGTTTGGGGATCTCTGTGGTTTTTCACTGTTATTCTCATTATAAGTACAGTGCACAGTATAAATGAGTACACTCCCTCTGAATAAACATAAAATATGTATTTTCTTAATGATTACTAATACAATTAATGGAAAGTTGGCAAAATTGAAATATATTAAACATACTTAATAAAAACAACTAAATAAATGACAATATTTTCTGTAAGATAAGTAAATTAGCTAATTTTGTTTAAATTAGATTGCAGAAATGAGTACACACTAGATTTAATTCAGCATATGTATACAATTCTAGTACTTAGTATGTCCTCCAGAACTTTAAGTACAATGCTTTGACCCTTCTTGACACTAAGTGTACAAGTTCATGAGAAATTTTCACATCTGTCCTGTTTAACTCCTGGAGGATGACCTCCTTGAATGCTCTGGGCTGTGTTTCCCAAAAGCATCGTAAGCCTAAGTTGAAATGCAGCCCTGGACTTTAATGGGGAGTTTTGCATCTCGTCTCTACAGAATCCCCCACAGCTGCTCAAGAGTTTTAAGATTGAGTGAAATGCATGTCCACTGAAGGATTTTCACTTTGGGAGAATGAATATCTTCATTGTCATGCTACAAAAAATACCCAATAATGCATGAAATGAGGGGAGGGAGTAGCATGCTATCTAGTAGCATAGTTTCAAGTTTTTGTATTCACAACTCTCTCCACACATTCAGCACTCACTCATCCCAATATAAAAGCTTTAGTACCACTGAATGTCACTGTGTGGGTACCAAGCACCTCTCATTGTACTCCTCCTCTAGCAACGCCAGAACATTTTGGATTCTTTTGAAACTGAAATGATTGACTTGGTCTCTTGAGTATGGATTCCCAGAAGTCTCTATTGTGTAAATGTGGGCCTTGGAAGAGGTTACATTTGTTTTGCTTTGGCTACAGTAGGTAATTATAGTGGTGACAACAACCATGCATGTGACACTTGCATGTGACAACCTGAGACACTTGCATGTTATTTCTCCTGCTCTTTTTCTAGCAAAAATGCACTCATCATCACTAAATGAAAACTTAAAGTGAAGACCTGATTATTTCACATTCGACTGACACACACAGAGAGCTTTGCTGAATGACAAAAAGTTACGCCGCTGCATCACGTGCTTTTAAGCATCCTGGTCAGTGGCGTCACCGCACCTGGACGTCTGGCGTCAATTTTGACTGATTACACATATGATTCAGAGCTGACCAACGCTGATGGCGTTCCCCTAAGCGTCTCGGCGCGGCTCGATGTTCCGGAGGAACTCATCTCTTTCAACTCTACTTGACTTCATCATCATCAAAAAATACTTTCCTTTTTTTATATCTTCATCTTTCTCTTTACCTTTCTCTCCTTCCCTTGCTAGCTTGTATTTATTTGAACAATGCCTGAGACTTGGTGTTGAGAGCACTTTCTCTGTCTGTTTGCCTTTTCAAGATTAATCGCTTATGTATTCCCCAATTGTAAGTCGCTTTGGATAAAAGCATCAGCAAAATGACTAAATGTAAATGTATCATTCATGCATTAGGCCACATAGGCCAGACTATTTTCAATTTTATATAGTATACTAAGGTTGAAAAACAAACAATAAAACCATGCTAATATGTGAAATAAAATGATCATTCTTGGATAAGTGCTTTTATGAAATGCATAACATTAAATGTTATTTTATTCTGAATAAATAAAAGATATTGCACTTTTAAACCAGTTTAAAATCAATATGCTATAGTGCTGTATAATGAAGTTCTGTTTGCTTTAGTTGTCTAAGTTCTCTCTCTCTTCTTGTAGGGTCCAGTATTATCCAGGCGGATGGCAAGAATGGGCAGAACATCAGTTAATAAAAAACAAAGATTGACTACATTTTTATGTAGTTAAATTAACACTGTGATAGAAGTTTGATTGTGTTGCACTGCAGTCTGAATTATACCATTGACACCGAGTCAAAATGTGCCAGTGAGACTGAATCATTTAACGGTATTGACTGGAAATAAAGGAATGGTGTGATTATATTTTGAGCCTGAAAGATGCACTGTTATGTGATGTGAGCAGTGCACATATACACTATTTTATTTGATCTAGTCAGTTTGAATGAGAAGTGCAGTTGCCTAAAGTGTGTGTTACCACTTCTGTTCAAAGGGCACTTGGCTATTTGCCTAGTAGCTAAATATAAATATTTTGAGCAGGCAATCCAAATATCCAAAATATATATACATTTTATCCAGTGATTTATGAATTCAACATTGCACTATTTAAAAGTAACTGGAGAGTTATGTTTTTGTATACTTTAAAATAAACCCTTGATGCTACATTGTGTGTATTGCGATTATTTGAAATAAAAATAAATCTGATATCTCCCATTTGTCTTGTTGGATAAAAATATCTGCTAAATACTTAAATGTACATTTGAAATTAATATTAAAATGCAGGGTATCCTTCATAGTTTGTGCTACAAATATGAATATCAACATTAAATGGAGTGGCTCCATTTCAAATAACTTCTGTTCTGTTAAATGTTCTATTCCTCAAAGAACCCTGAACTGTTTTAACAAAAATATTAAGCTGGACAACTTTCTCATCAAATACATTTTAATATTTAAAGGTATTATTAATGTTTATTTACTTATATATGTTTCAGTGTACTCTGTGACTAATGATAGCAATAACTGTACATGGCACTGCCATTATATAATCATAGAAGAATGTCTTACACTCTCACAAAAAAACAGAAGTACAAAATCCGTCACTGGGGCAGTACGCTTTCCAAAACATAGTGTACATGTTATACCTCTCTAACTTTTTTTTCTGAGAGTGCAGTGTTAATCTTATTATAAATCATGTTACATATGTTACGAGCTATACGTATGTTTACAATTATAAGAATTATGTGTACCATTGTCATTAATGTGGATGTGACAAAGCTGTCTGAATATGACATTTAGAAAAAAAAAATAATTATAAGTCAGCAAAGCAGCATGAGCAGACTAAGATAACAGTGCCTTATTATTGCCAATAAAGAGAGGCTAGTCTTTTATCTTTACCAATGCTGTCATAGTATTTATTTTCTTTTTGAGCAGGCAATCCAAATATCCAAAATATATATACATTTTATCCAGTGATTTATGAATTCAGCATTGCACTGTTTAAAAGTAACTGGAGAGTTATGTTTTTGTATACTTGAAAATAAACCCTTGATGCTACATTGTGTGTATTGCGATTATTTGAAATAAAAATAAATCTGATATCTCCCATTTGTCTTGTTGGATAAAAATATCTGCTAAATACTTAAATGTACATTTGAAATTAATATTAAAATGCAGGGTATCCTTCATAGTTTGTGCTACAAATATGAATATCAACATTAAATGGAGTGGCTCCATTTCAAATAACTTCTGTTCTGTTAAATGTTCTATTCCTCAAAGAACCCTGAACTGTTTTAACAAAAATATTAAGCAGGACAACTTTCTCATCAAATACATTTTAATATTTAAAGGTATTATTAATGTTTATTTACTTATATATGTTTCAGTGTAATCTGTGACTAATGATAACAATAACTGTACATGGCACTGCCATTATATAATCATAGAAGAATGTCTTACACTCTCACAAAAAAACAGAGAAGTACAAAATCCGTCACTGATGCAGTATACTTTCCAAAACATAGTACTTAAGTGTACATACCTCACTAACTTTTCTGAGAGTGCAGTGTTAATCTTATTATAAATCATGTTACGAATGTTACGAGCTATACGTTTGTTTACGATTATAAGAATTATGTGTACCATTGTCATTAATGTGGATGTGACAAAGCTGTCTGAATATGAAATTGAGAAAATAGTTTTAATTATAAGTCAGCAAAGCAGCATGAGCAGACTAAGATAACAGTGCCTTATTATTGCCAATAAAGAGGCTAGTCTTTTGTCTTTACCAATGCTGTCATAGTATTTATTTTTTCTGTATGAGCACTGCTACAAGGATGAGTGACTAATGTACTGTAATTGAATGAGATAGCAGGAGTAAAATAACGCCTGAGTGTTTGAGCTCATTTAGCCACTGTTCACATCTCAGAGAAATGCAGACCCAGCCTTCCTCCCACATGCCTGGCACATCGGAGATAGACGGAAAGAATCTCAGAAACCACATTCGGTCAGCATAAAAAAAATAAAAGTTCTGTAAAGAAGAAAGATTAGACCATATTTCAGCTAAAACTGACCTTTTTAGAAATACATATTCTTAAAATCCTGATTAAAGAGAATCCAAGGACTTTATAATTCCCACTTACATCCTTTAGTCACCTCAAGTGTGAATCTCAGACAGGCCATAGAAAAACACTCTGGTTAATTCCTCTCGCGTTTCTCATTTTTGCACATTCTGCCATGTAAATAGTGACCATATTAGTGTCATCTCCCTCTGCTCAGATTGACCTTGTGACATTACTCCTTGCCCTGTCTAGAAGCATGTGTAATTAAAATCCCTACAAATCAAACCACATCACATCACGGCTGCACCTCCAGTCTAATGGAGCCTTGTCTCATAATTTACCCCTTCATTCAACACCTCTCAAGACCCTGACAGATGTTTGAGTGCCGGGCCCAATTCTTGATGGTGCAGAGGCTCAACATTCCCATAGCATTGACTCATGTTTATAGCAGGGTATAAAATGCCTGGATCTCTGGGAGTCTGAATTTGCGAGCAGAACTTGAGGGAGACATCAACACAGTAAGGCCTAAAAGTTTAGTCACTGACCCAGGATGAGTCGCAGCCCAGAAAGGATCTCATCATATCGCCGCCATTTCGAGGACACCAGCAGCTCCTCTTACCAGGTGAGGGTGAGCAGCCCTTCTCCCATCAGACGGGATGTCGGGAGGTGCCGTTCAGCCAGCTACACCCGTAAAGCCAGCGCTGTCAGCAGAAGCATGGCAGGGGGCCGGAGGACCATCTCATCCTCACGCAGTCAGCCCTTCATGACTGGGTAAGCATTGCCCATCCTGCCGGCACAGACAAATAAAGGAACAACGCACAACATCATCACATGCATTTAACTAATTGCAATTTGTTAAACCTACAGAAAATGCTTTTTTCTCAAAGTAATTCATTGTTTCTGGCATTTATAGGAGCTCAAAGTAAGCTTTTAACAAAAGAGAAAAATTAGAACATTACAACTACACACACACACACACACACACACACACACATATGTTGGTTTTATGGTTTACAGACTCGCCATAGGCGTAATGGTTTTATACTGTACTTAATACATAACTTAGCCCTCACAAATATTTATATTTTTAATACAAATATGTGTATGTGTAAAAAAGGTGTTTTGTATTATGGGGAAAACAACAATAAAACCCATACAAATAATTTCATTAATGATACATTGATGTCATTATACAAAGTGTATCATAAACCACATAGAACATAGTACACACACACACACACACACACACACACACACACACACACACACAATCATGCAATAAAATATAAATTTCATGAAATTAATTATGGCCAACAAAAACTTTAAATATTTGCCCAGTAATTAGAGAGATTTTTGACTGCTGAAAAATGAGGCCTATTCTGTTTGGTGGAAATAATAAACAATAAAACCCTTACAACAAATTTAATTGATGATTTCTTTTGAAGTAATCAAAATATATATATAATTTAGAACTTTTATATATTAACTAGATCCTGATCTATCTGTCTATCTATCTATCTATCTATCTATGTCAGCCATCTATCTATCTATCTATCTATCTATCTATCTCATCTACCTATCTATCTATCTATAAATTTGATTAATTTACAGTTTATTTTATGATTAAATATATAGATACATATAAGTAGCATATATAACAATTTAATATACAATCATGCAATAAAATATAAATAAATGTAACTGATTACAAAATAACAAAAATGCAATGTAATTTATCAGTGCTCTTAGTGCCATTGGAAACAAGCCGCATTTTAGAGCCATCTTTGACAGGATTTGTCTGATTTGGCCACGCTTGGTTGCTTCTCGGGCACTGGCAGTGTGGAAACGCCACTGTGGCTCGCGAGATAAAGCGCATTATTCGCACTTCTGTGGGCACACAGAAACAGACAGAGCACATAACACGCGTACTGTGTTGTCTTACTCTCCTGTCGCAACAAAGGTCCGTTCGCTGGAGCAGCAAAACAAATTGCTGGAGACGGAAATCGAGGCCCTAAAGAATCGATACTTGAAGCCCTCCGGCCTCCGCCTGCTGTACGAGGAGCAACTGCAGGAGCTGAAGAGGCTGGCGGACCAGATGAGAGTACAGAGGGTAGATATTAGTCCTTTTTCGACAAATCTTGAGCATCAAATAACATTTTAAAGGTCTACAATAAATGTACACCTGGTAAATGAACATGCAGCCATGTAGATTAATGACATTTAATAAACGATTTATAACATTTACACTAGGCTCTTTTTAGTAGAATAATGTTGTTTTGGATAAGGAACATCGTATTGAGGGGAAATAGTATCAGGCTTAGGCTATACATAGTCTATGTTTTATATGATAATACCTATAATTACTTTTAAAGGACCTTGCTATCGCGGCAAAGGATACTATGTCGGGTCAGCTGGAGATGATGAAGGTGAAATATGAAGAGGCCTTGGAGATTAGGAAGAAAGCCGAGCTTGATATTGAATTCTTCCGTCCGGTATGATTACCATAAAATTGTCTTATTACATTTAGTTTTTAAGCAAAAGCAAAAAAAATAATAATAATTATCGCCTCAGGATGTGGATGCCGCCACCGCCGCGCGCATTGCTTTGGAGAAGCAGCTAGAAAACCTGGAGGTGGAAATAGAATTCCTTCGAAGAGTACACAAAGAGGTAATTCAAACTCAAAATGGTTGTTTTGCCCTTGATAAATAAAAAGCTAAAAGATCATTTTTTTCAAAACCGCACATATTCAGGAAATCGAAGAGCTTATGAAACAGATATATGCGGGCCACGCCTCAGCAGCAGACGTCTACAGCCTCCCCGACCTCTCAAGCGCCATCAAGCAGATCCAACACCAGTATGACGACATTGCCGCCAAGAATTTACAGGTGAGGATTTTTGTAACAACTGGTGTTTAAAAAGTTTGCCATAGGGGGAGCATTGTACACATGATCTGTGAGTTGAGTTTAAATGTTTCTGTAAATGTTGTTTTTATTTTTTATATTTCAGTTAAAAAAAATGTTGCTATATGTTGACCTTGTTAAACGTTTAAAATGAAAGGGGTTATGGGTTTATTTTATTATTTATATTTTGGGGGGAATTAAGTTTGTTAAAAAAACACACTTTGTAACAAAATGTTATGACATTCCCTGGACTTCATATTAATAAAACAATTTTCTGCAGGAAATGGACTCTTGGTACAAATCCAAATTTGTTGATCTCAACAACAAAACGACAAAACATGTAGACAAGATACGAAACGTGCGAGAGGTTATTGTAACTGCGAAGAAGGACGTAAGTAATAATGATCATTCTTGACACATGCTTAAATTAGGCAACATAATAGTAAAATAACAAAATTCTAAATATTTGCTGTATAATATTCATTCATTGTTTCCTCTTGTTTTAAATATTCTGCTTAATTTAGATTCAAAATAAGGAGCGTGATCTGGACTCTTTGAAAATCAAAAATGAGGCTTTGGAAGCACAGATCCGTGAGACTCAAGAAAAGTACAGAAAAGAACTGGAGGAACTCCAGGTGAGAAACCGAGTCACATATAATCATGCCTGGGCCTACATACAAAGTCAAATCAAAGAATGAAATCCGAGCATAAGCATGAATATAAGTATGATTTTAGCACTTCTTAAAACTTCTGTTTTGTTTTGGCAAGAATTGAAGCCTTGCAGCTTGAGCAGAAATCCTCCAAACAAAGGACGGCACTGCTCCTGCGTGAATACCAGGATCTGCTCAATGTGAAGATGGCCCTGGAGATTGAAATTACCACATACAGGTAGATTTTAGATACTTGAAAAACTCTTTAAATCCAAACACATACCACCTACTCCAAAACCACTTGTAGCTTTCAGGTTAAAACATACCAGAATTTAATGACAACTCACGTCTATTTCAGAAACCAATGGAAACCTATATTTTGTAACTTTCCTTGTTATTCATTTAATTTTGTGCTATTTTTCTGTATACCTTCAAGATGTAATCATTGTGATCTTTTGACTTGACTGACCCTTTAATATTGCATGTGAATGATTTTTCTGTTTTCTTCTATTTTTTTATATTTGTCTGTACCATTCTATTGTTGTTCTTTTTGGACTATGTTTGCTGATCAAGTTAATGCTGTATAAGAAAGCAAAATTTCTGCTATTTTCTTCAATCCTTCCTTCTAAATGTTTGCTCGCAGGAAGCTCATTGAGGGTGAAGACTCTCGTATTGCTTCTGGGATGCAGACCATGTCCCTCATGAGCGGCAGCATGAGTGTTCACAGTGCTGGAGCCGCAGGTGTTGCAGGAGTTGCTGATAGAGTGGCCGGCGGTTCTGGTTTTGGTCTAGCTACAGGTCTTGGAGGAGGTCTAGACAGTGGGCTTGCCAGAGGTCTTGGAGGAGGGATTGGCAGTGGTCTTTCCAAAGGTCTTGGGGGTGGTAATGTCGGAGGCATTGGAGGAAGTCTTGTTAATGGCATCACTGGTGGGATTGGTGGCCCAGGCGCCACTGTAGACTACACTCAAGAGCAGGCTGTGGAGATGACGGAGAGAAAGACTGTGCTTATCAGGTAGCATTAAATTCAAGCTTTCTGTCAGAGCCGTGATTTAGTGGATTGCATGTGTTCATTCTGTGGTGTTTATGCTGGAACTTCAGTTCTGACCTTAAGTTAAATTCCAATCCCATTCCCATGTCTCTCAAAAGCGTTCAGTTTTAGAGTTTCATTCCAGGCTACTTAGATTCTGCATTGATTTTTCCCACAGAACCGTTAAAACTGAAGATGACACGCTGGAGAGCAACACACAGGAGAAATCGTATTCCATCTCTGGAGCTGCTGATGAAGAAGAGTAGTGGTGTTTTCTGCTCACCAATCATGCCTTCAGATGCGCGTGCCTTAAACCAAAAATCAGCTTGCGTCTTGCATTGCTTGTTCACAATAAAGCTCTGAGCATTACAATGTTTTGCGGGTTTTGTTTCTCCATTGTCTGTGCACATAATCCACAACATCAACAGGTGTAGATGCAGGGCACATTATGACTGATAATGAGGAAGGAACAGACAAGAAAACAACTTCGGACAAAGGCAAGGAGTGTGATGTGTCACTCCAGGCTCAGTGTAGCACCTTGATTCTTTGGCCAAAGGGGAATCCCATGCAAGCCGTCATAAGAACCGTACTGCCACAACATAAAATCACACTCACTGAATGGCCCCATTCTATCATAAGCTGCCCTCCTCCTCTGCATCTGATCCATCCTGACCGGTCCACACTGCAACATGCCAAACACTCAAACTGTCTGGAAGTGTGAGAGAGATGTGCACTGGAGTACTTAAGCATAAAACTACAGAAGCCAGACACTGGGTAAAAGGAGCATGTAGCTGACACAAAATACTCACAGATATATAAAGCATGGCATGTGGCACAATAACAATTTTATATGTTTTATTTGCATTTCTATGCAACTCGCTGATAATTTATCCAATTAAAATTATGAAAGGATCTATACACATCCATCCTAGACTTTAAATGACAGAGCATGAGTCTGACCTTGAGCACTGACAAACTACACTTCATACCTGTGAGTCGACAGTCTACAGCAAATAAAATATGAATGATCACACAGAACCAGCACTAAAACATGCAGAGCTAATCAATCAAGAAGGAAGTCTGAATATTGAAGGAAGCCTACAGTATGTGATAAAAGAAAGAACGACTCCTCACATTGTCATAGAATATGTGTGAATTTTAGAGCAAGTATGATTAGCAACAATAAAGTTGAGTGTAAGTTATATGCTTTCTCCATATTTAGGATTTTATTTATGAAATTGTATGCCTTTAAAATATACACTATGATTTATTTAGACATTATGCATTATATTGTTCAGCACAATTAATTAGCCTCACTGACTTTCTGTTTAAGAAAAGTGGTTATTTTATTTTATTTCATGACAGTACTTGGCCTCCTGGGAGAATCATTGGCCTCCTGGGATTACAATAATAATTTAATCTTAAGAAAAAGGGATTATGCCTGGGTAAAAGAAGTCAAAACAGCTATTCTGTCATTCAGTCGTTATTAGGATATTTGGTCATGACAGCAATTCATTTCATTTTCAAACCTGAAACAAAAACAACAACAAAATTGTAATAATAGGCCTAAATAACAATACATATATTAATTTATACGACATGTTATTATTATTATTATTATCATCTCAGGTCAGTTCGCAAGATCTTTTTTTAATTGACAGCACTGGGACGATTCAGGGTCTTGAGCATATCGGGTTAATCAATAGCCCCTCATTACTATTTTATCCACGGTCATCATTTCCACAAGCTCATCCCACCGAAACGGAGGCGCAATTAACGGCCAGTACTTGCCTTGTATTGTTTCTCTGCAAAAATGCACTGGACATTATGAAAAGCCTAGAAATGTCAATCCTGGACATTAATGAGGAGATACAGACAGTCTCCAGTGACGGTCGCTGATCATTAGCATGCCTTTTGCCAGTCATGTAATGCGCATCCGAGCTATAGGCGTTGTAAAGTTGGTTATATGCATTACGGCATGATAAAAACGAACTGCCTCGTGCATTGCCAGCATGCGTGCATTATCAATATAATTAGCTGGCGTTTACTTGAATGACCATATGACCTTTGAAAGACGGGAGCTATCCAGGGTCCTGCCAGGCACACATACGCATTCAAAGCGGCTACAAAATGATTTAAATGTTGCCCTTAGAAATTATTAGAAACAACGGCAAATCCAATTATGTTATTTTATATACATTTTAATATCCCTATTTAAAATATTTCCATATTAAATTTAAAAGAAAAAAACTCAAGTGTGCCAAAATGTTTTTATGTCTCATTCAAAATGAATAAAAAACGATTTTATGTGTTAAATAAATCCCTAGGTCTCATTTACAGGTCACAAGGTGATATTTTCAACTCAAAGACAAAATTTTCATCAACTAACACTTTTCCTTACAAATTACATTCAAAACCGCATACGTAGCTTACCTGATGAATACTGTGTCTGAACAGTTACTTTTCGGTTTCATAATAAAATCTTATGCAGACACCCAAATTATTCTAAATGTTTTCAATTCATGGCTGAATTGAAAGAATGCCGTCAATGGAATAACTAATGACCCGTCTGTACATACATCACACAAAACTCCCTCAGCTTTTTTTCCCAGCGTCCACATAAATGATCTGAGGATCAAAAGAGGGCAAAAGTTGGTGCTCTCTAAAACCTGAGAAATTCTGTCAGTTTTTACATATGGTTTAGTGCCTTAATCCCAATTAGGCTCGGCTGACACACGGAGCTATTCATAGCAGACCTCCTCTGAATACATTTGCCTATATGAACTTCACAAATAGAGCTCGCGCTAAAGGCGTTCGACAACAGAGAGAATCAGATAGACTGAAGGTTCATTCTTACGCGCTCGAGTGAAAAAGGGTATGAATTTATAAGGTACACCGAAACATTTCAATTCAGACAAGTTTACACCCATTATCCGAGGTCTTTCAACTAGGACAAGAGAGTTAAAGTTGGGGAAATTCGGTTCAAAAGGCAGAGCTAACTTTGTTCAGGCTTTGAATACTGAAACGAAGCAGCCCCCTTCCTTTTGAGAGCATTTAGAAATGAGAGCACGCATGGACAGAGTCGAATCAGTAGCCACTTATCTCGCCACTTTCTAATGCGACTTTGAATATTAGTCTGGGTTAAAATCCCAATCATGTCATCTGGTGGGACTCCCATACAAGCATAATTACTATTCAATCGCGTCACTAATGTCCCACCCGCATGCCGCATCCCTCTGTGCGACGCAGCTGGTCCGGCCTTTGTGAGGCTTGCACTTTCCCGCAACGAGAGCGAGTGGCTTAAGCGCATTAAAGTAGGTAAGATTAATATTTGTAGCCAAACATATTTATGTACATGTAAAATAGATTAATTGATTTATTAAATAATCACATTTTTCCCATGCAGCTTTAATTTTTGAAGCACATGACATGCGACTTGTTGAAATTGATGCACAACTCAAGTAAAAATAAGTTATTTGTATGCAAAACGACTTATTTTCCTTATTTTTCAATGGGAGTACATAAAAGGAAAACAATGGGAAAAAAGCAAGAGCCCATAAAGGGAATTTGTATGGATGAGCGTTTATGGTTGGCGTAAAAACTGTTTTCTAGAGAGCTCGGGCATTGTGCATCGTTGAGATAGAGTGGTGAACCCTTGGCACTCAAACCCAGTTTGGACGCATGAATGAAACCCCTGGTGGGACACTGCAGTTCTTCACACAGTCTCTATCACCCTACATTCATGCTTCATTATTTGGCAACCTGTTAAATCAAATCCAACATTTAGCTCGAATTGTAACGCTGAGACCCTGAGAAAATGCTTTCAAGCACCTGACGGACACTTTCTCCAAATCTCACAATCCGACGCGTAAAAAATGTCCTGGAATGCCCCCGTTCGGGTTCACAATGTTGTTCCGAAATAAAGCTGCTCCCGTGTAATTAATGTGCCGTTTAAAAGACAGCGGACAATGCGAGCGTTCAAGCTATTTGATTTCATTTAATTTTCCATCCCATTTGCTCCGAACAATGCTTTAGCTCCCCTAAACCGTGCTCCAATGAGCGCTTTGGTATGACTTTCACCCTTTGCTTCTCCCGGTGAGGAGGACAGAAAAGAAAAACGTCCCCGTTTCCGCCTTTGTGCACAATTTATTAGTTGGAAAACTTCGACTTTAAAGACACAAGACGAGAATGAGAATGGGCTCGGCTGGTGTGAGAGCTGTAGAGGCCGGACCCGCTGTTGCAGAGCGGATGGGAACCAGTCACAAATGGCAACATTAATAAATAACCCACCACACAGCCGGCCTTTGCATGCGCCTATTCAAAAATTGTTCGCGTGTCGTTCACGCTCTTTGACTCATTAAGGAGCCCAAAGAGAAAGCTCCCAGAAAGGAGCAGTGGGGTACCTTTTCCTGAAGAAAGAAATCCCACCTTTGCTGCTCCAATTACAGCGGAGTGTCATCGTAGAGTCGCCAGGCCAGAGGTTAGCAGGACATGTTCATGGCTTGAATTTATCGCCCACAAGTTCTTGTTTCTTTCCCTGGTCCTCTGTTCAGTCATTGAGGGCCACGATCAAAGAGGTCAAAAGAAGTTTTAAAACCAGTGGTAACAATACCACTGAAGTCCCTTCAAATGACACACAAGGGTCCTGAGTGAATGTAGTGGACTCCTCTTGCCATATCTGAAAAAAAAAAAAATGCAACACGTATTTAAAAGAAAATTCGTAATGCTCAAGTGCATTAATTCGTGCAAGCTAAATTACTTTACCGGAATGATTAACATACTTGAATAAAAGGAATACAATAATTATTGCTTTCTCCTTGAGAATTTTCAACACAAGTAAAGAGACCGAAAGCTGCTAGGAGATTAAATATTGGCAAGCAGCAACTCTTGTCTTGTTCAAGATTTCGTGTTTTGTCCTGCATCCTTTGATAAAAATGTAATTTTTCACACTTTCCTTTAATTCTGGAGCACTGCGGGGCGCTTTTCGCCAAAACTGAATGCGAACATCCTGATGCGTGACCTGTTGTCAAAAAGTGTGAAATGATAAGGTGGTGGTTATTTTGAAAGCGGCTCATATTTTTTTTGGCTGGTTCTCCCGTTGAGTACCTGCCCGGTCCCAGCACGGCACACGCCGGGAGTCAATAGAAGTTAACAAGTCTCCCAAACATTCCTGCTCCTTTTGTTGAAACGCCAACAGACAATGCAGCCAGGAAGAGAATAAAGAGCTTTGAAGTACATAAAACCTAAAAGGATGCAGCCAAGTAGATTTAAAGTAGTCACTGATTTCCAAAAACTGGTTTGTATAGGAACAATAAAAGGGGAGAGAATTTATGGAGAAATTATACAGTGGATTTGTCACTTAAAATATCGGAACTGTCTGGCGGACAAAGCCACATGCTGAGGATTAATGGTTGCGCCAGACCTTTGATTCTGCACTCTCTTTTCTCTGCCCTTGACAAATTGGATTTTGGGGATGGGAAGGTCGCTGGGGCCTTTGTCTCTTGACCGTTTGGAGCAGTTCATTATGCGTGAGGGTGAGGGAAAGTCTCCATGTGACCATTTCGGAGGGTTCTACAGCTGCTAAAACAGTGCAACTCTCTCACAGCGCGCTGCTCGCCCTTGCGCATTAATGTGCCGAGGGGTACCTGACTGCGCCATAAGAAAAGCCGGATCATACACGCCTCCGCGTCACTTGGCGGGCGGATATTAGTCAGTCCTCATCTCAGACTCTCTGCTCATCTCAATCAGTGACTGCTTGGTCTTCCTGGTTCGGATAGCGCAGCCTCACGCAGAGCCAGCATGCAAGCGACTCGGACACCCACTATCAGTGTGTTCTCCGACTGCAGCATCCCAGCCGGGCTTCGGATAGGACCGGTCCCGGGCATCTTTAAACTGGGGAAGTATGTTTCGGACCGCAAGGAACTTGGAGTGAAAAAGAAGGTGAGTTCGATTTATTTTCTTGACCAAAGTGTTCAACTTTTTATTATCACTTTTGCAAGTTTTTTTTTATTTACAAAATGTACCTTGAGAGAAATGTGAAATATTTCCATTTTCCATTGCAAATGGATAAAAGCATTCAAGACATTTTAAATAAGACGTGCAAAATATATATTAAAAAATAAATAGGCTAGATCATGCATGCAAATAGCTTTTTATTCTAAACTATTGATTGCAGCTTTAAATCTAAACTATGGAATGTCAACAACATACAAGTACACATAAAATTAAAAAATACAATGATAACCGTTATTAATAACTATTCTTATTTATTTTTAGATTAAAGTAATATTCTTATTCTTATTAATACTATTGATTTTATTTTTAAAAACATGCAGCTAAGTTAAGAACATCTCACTTTCCTCAATGCTGACCTTTCACTCTTCATAAAGCGTCCTCGTATTAATTGGTTTGTGCTGTCAGTTTGGAAATAATTGAGTTATATTAACAGGACAACATGTCATTCTATGCCTTTCACTTAACCGCGTTAATAGGTTGACCTGAGTTTCTGCGCGAGATTTCATGCCCTCTCTCCGTTTAAATTTCAAAGGCTTGAGGGGTGCTTATTATTACCATGTGCCATTTAAAAAAAAATGATAACAGTAAACTAGACAACAACCAATTAGTAAATAAAATGCTGCATACATTTAACTGGAAACACTGCTAAATATAAGCAAAAATCGTAATTCTATTAAATACGGGCGAAGTAAAATGCATTAAATATATATTACATTATTTAAAATTATAGAAAATATTGTAATTATTTCATTCTGCAAGTCTATCAATATGTGTAATATTCGTAAATCAAAGGGGCGTAAAAGGCGTCACATATAAATGGCATTTACTTAAATAAGTTGTAAATAGACTGGAGCTCTTTACGCATGTCTGCTTCTGTGATTGATGCGCGTAAATGCCACGCCGCGGGCCATGGGCGATCATCAGGTGCAATCTCTGTGTCAAATGTCACGCTTTAATCTTTAATTTGTTTGAACAGAATAGAAATGCTTTGACACTCTTCAAATTCGTTTCTCATATCAACTCAATTACGTGGCCTCTTCCTTGAAAAATATCGCCATTGTCTAATAGACCGAATAAAACGATATTAATGCTCTTTGTTTGAAAAATATTGGGGTGATATAATTAATGTCTGAGACAAAAAAAAGATAACAAAAGACAATCTGTAATAAGTAGCATTTTAAATATAACCTATACAAAATACTTTTTAAACATCTTTAGATAAATATACTATTACTAAATATTTCCAACATATTTAAAGGAGGCAAACATTGTTATCATTTTATATTTCAATTTCACTGAACATTTGGACTGTTTTAGCTATAAGCAACATTAGAACCCGTCGTTCATGTTAAAACGCTGTATTTGTAGATTCGTTTGGTGAGGGGAGAATTCGTGGATGAGTCTGGCAGTGCAGTTCCAGATTGGATCGGTTTAATACGCGCGGCCAGGAACAGTCCAGAACAGAACCTCGAGGCGGTCTCGGATTTACCTGGAGGACAGGTGAGTTAAGCAAAAACGAATGAAATTCATCCTATTTAAAAAACGGACATTTTCTAATAATTGTATCTCGTTTCAAAAGATATTCTACCGTGTGCTGAGAGAAATACAGGCTGGAGAAGAGTTGAGTGTTTGGTATTCCAACGCACTGGCGCAATGGTTTGACATTCCCACGACTGCAACTCCAACACATGACGAGAAAGGTGAGACTTACATCATCATTTCGTTTATTTAAAAATGTACATTTTTATATAGAGTAGAAAATATACTTCAGACTATTTAATATCAGAAATACAAGTTGTATGTATACATTATGAAATTGTTTTGAAATGAAAATGCGTGTTTTTGTTTTTTCAATGTAGTTCTGGCAATTGTGGTGTCATTAAATAATATTTTATGAAATAATAGTAAATGATAATTGATAATTTTTCCAAAACGTTTTTAAAAGCGACAAACGGATTTTAAGTAACGCCGCCACCAGCTAAATCAAGGCAAATCCCATTCAAATCCGATTTAATAAGCTTATGATCTGCTGTCAGATTATCCGTGTTTAGTTAGTAAATCGAAAGGTCTGTAGTCTGGGGCAGTAACTCTTATTGATTGGTTGAGAGCTATTGAGCTGAGTCTACTGTATTTGCTATAATAATATATGATTGATCACGCTCATCTCTACGGTTGCATCATCATCTCTCTTAATTCGTTTCATTCACTAATAAAGTCCTGGATGTCTTCTCATGCGCGGATGCGCGGTGTGGTTTAGCGAGTGGAAGAGGTTAACATGTCATCTAGCCATTAATATTCATGTATTCAAAAGAAAATAAATTCAAAAAGGTGCTACGGTAAATTAGCTGGCTGCGTAAGGTATTGTTGGCTAGTCAATGCAAACTTTTATGTGGGATGTATATTGCCCTGATTTGCGACGCTGTACTGTGAGCGCTGCTCTCCGGCTATACGCAGCGCGCTCCTTGACATACGCGTCCTATTCTCCAGCGTCAACAGATGGGCCAGCCTCATTGTCTTATGCGACTAGCGATTTCAAGCAACAGCTGCCGTCAATTCCACGGGAAAGCGCAGAGAAAGTCGCTATTCAATGTATTGGGTTGTAAGCGCCAGATTGGGCCGGCGCTTGCTCTTTTGATGGTGACAATAAACAACGGGGTTTTGCAGATTACAAAATCATTACATCTATATCATTGACCCCAGACTGCCCAACTGGTGTCATGCCAACGTGACCAAGGCGAGGTGATAAAAAGTCACGACTGCAGGCTTTAAAATGAAAGGTTATCAGATTCCGCAAAGAAGCATTATGATCAATAATTATACACGTTCTTGAGTTGCCTATGTGCAAAATAAAACATATTTATGACGCATTACTAGTAGATTTTCATTTTTGTTGAACTCAAAAGGCCCTTCTGTCTAATTTAATTGTAAAACACTTTCCTATTCCAAAGTAACGTCATTTAATTGCTTGTCAATTTTTGTTTCAGGCGAGGAGCGCTACATTTGCTGGTACTGCTGGAGAATATTCAAATACCCGAACACCCTGAAAGCTCACGTGCATTTCCACTGTGCGTTAAGCAACGGCAGAAGTTTGGTGAACAACGAGCAGGCTAGAGGCACAGACAACTTTAACAGATCTCCAAAATCTGGGGACATCCCAAATACATCCTCCTCTCCACGGAACGGCCACGGCACCTTTATGCCAGACGCGGTGAAACGGGTCATGTCCACCTCACCGTTTGTCAACAAAGCGGGACTAACGAAAAAACCGAGCGCAGAGGAGCAGGACAGAGCCCTTGACATGAGCGTGACCTCCGCCAGAAACCCCGGACACATCCTGGGCCTCGGCGGGACATCTTCTGTGCTCAACAGCATGGGTTTCCATCCAGGCGTGCGCTCTGCTTTCAAACCAATGGGACTTTCGAAGATTTCCTTGGCCGAGGTCGCGAGAGACGAGCCTAATGGGAAACCAAACAGTATCGGGTTTAGCAAGCTACTGGGGAACATCAAGTCACCTCTACCTAACGTTCATCCCTCAAAATGCTTGCACCCCATGGACAGCACACCTCACGTGATTCCCTGCGCAAACAGCATCCGTGGCTTTCCTCTGCTGCCACATTTTGAGGAGACCTCTGCTTTCAAACACGTTGACAGTCGCATGCACCCTGGCCTGTCCCCCTCGCGTTACTCCCAGCTACCGGCCGGGTTTCACTTCGAGAGGTTCTCCTTGCCACAGTTTGATGGGGGGAAATCCTACAATGGGGACTGCAATATACCCCTCATGCCATTCACGGTTTACAATGGAGAGCTCCTTTATAGTTCCCCATACTACCCTCTTAAATTTCACGTCGGCAACCTGCTAAAATACCCAGACTACTTTGGCGCACCATCTCTGAATCCAGATCTAAACGCGATTACGAACATCGACAGGGAGATAGCAATGCACACGCAACAGCTGTCTGAAATCGCCGTAGAGAAGAACCGTTCACGGCTGGAGTCTCTGCCCGCATCTAACCCCAACTCGGGCAAGCCAAAAAAGGGGCATTTGTGTCTATACTGTGGCAAATTGTACTCTCGCAAATACGGGCTGAAGATTCACATGAGGACCCACACAGGCTACAAACCACTCAAATGTAAAGTGTGTTTTAGGCCCTTTGGCGATCCCAGCAATCTCAACAAACACATCAGACTGCACGCGGAGGGAAACACGCCCTACAGGTGCGAGTTCTGCGGGAAGGTGCTCGTGCGCAGGCGAGATTTGGAGAGGCACGTCAAATCGAGGCATCCAGGTCAAAGCATCAAAAAATCCGACGACAAAATCGAAGGCGTCTTCGAGGACGGCGAACAAAAAGCGACAGCGACGTCGACGTTTGCTTCACAGATGACCAGAGCGACCAGGAATCGAGTAAACACAATGATTAATGGACCGATATCTGGGCATGTTGAAATGGACTTTGCTCTTAAGTAGCTAAATTATGCATGTACATAAATTAGTTATGAATTGTTTGTTTATTTTATAAGATTATTGTGAAAAGAAAAGCTTGCGGAAGCAAATGTTCCCCTAGTAAATTATATAGTTTTGTGAAGGAGGCACTCATCAAGTTCATCTCATAACATGCTTATTGGTATTGAGGACATCTTGGCACCCCCAACGTGGAGCTGCACTTTATAAAGACGGGTTAATGCCATAAAACATGAGTTTGCGGTATTTTGTTTTAATTACCTGTCAGATCCGCACTTTTATTATAAAGCATTTAACACATTCTGTACAAAATGATCTTTGCAGAACAACGGGCACAAACCAATAAAAATAAAGTGGTGTTTAAAAGAAATACTGGTATGTCTATTTAGTCTTAACGCATTTGTTGAGTGACAGCTGTAGGTTGTATCGTTTATCATTTTTATATAAAAATAATAATAATAATGTATAGGCCTATGTCATTTTTCCCAACCAAACTCAATTTGTTTCACTGTCCGTTTTGAATAAAACGGGGAAAATAATGAAAAAGGTTTGATCATTAATATACATTTCATATAGGCCTTAATTCTTATATATCACAGGTTTATACGGTTTACCATTTGTCGGGTTTCAAAATAAGCTCCATGAAAAGAACTTGCGGTATGGCAGGAATTCATAATTGCTGACCAATACTTCGAAGATGTGCCTCATTGTAGTTTAAGATTAAATATAGATTAAAACGTGGAAGGCATTTTGGTCAAATGGTCAAGGTTAGACTGAAACGCACTTGTCTTTGACCCGAAACATAACCATCTGGCTTTAACATTTTACTAACTGAGAAGACATGCAGAAAATATATGAAAATCAACATTTCCTGGATTTATATAGCACATTGTTCACTTTCTCAGACACCAGATTAGATTATTACAATCACATACCCATAGCGGTTATGCTTTTCAGTTTCAATTTCATCATCGTATTTTAAAATGTAAACATTGGTTACAGTCAGCTGTTATCCTATCCTAGAGCTCTATTTCTTCCTGATCTAACTTTCAAAAAATATTTTTCATTATATTACTAGTCATTCAGTCATAATATTTGGTATGAATAAAACCTGTTAACTTTTTCCCACTAACAGCTTCCTTAGGCCTAGTATTTAAATTATCTCTATCTCTCTTCAACACATTAATATGTATATATATATACTGCAAATTAACAATTACACCTTGACTGAATAAAGAGAGGTCTTCCAAGTTAGGAATAAATCCAAACAGTCACACTTATGTTAAATGTATCATTAAGGTTGGGGGATGTGGATTTTGTGCACAGTCTCTCTCCACGCAGAATTCTTTGCTTTATTTCGTTCTCTGTCCTTCTCCACATTGCTGTGTCCTTGATATGGTGCATTTTTCTTCTCTGTGCAACGCTTTGGCATTCTTCATACAGTGGCACAAACATGTGTGAATTTCTCTTTCATAGCCTGGGCTGTTACCAGTCATTGCCTCTGCGTCTTCAAGGAACTGACAACACAAGAACAGCCTGTAAGTTATGGCATCAGCACCTGACCATGATTGTTTTAATTTGTTATTGTGGATTAAATAAAAGAGTGTAGGCTCATGTAATTATTACTTCTGGATACATGAACGTCTGTTTAATTACAGATTTATGAATTTATACAATTGTGTTTTTTCCCCTTAGGGAGTACTTTATTTCTTTACTCGTTCACTGTTCATTCACTAATGAAAGATCTTGGATCTGGGCCAGAGATAACCCGCTCATCCCCTCCCCTGGTGCCCCCCCACCCCCACCAGCGCTCAAATCAATTAGTGCCGTTGATTAGTACAGACACCAGAAAGAGGGATTGATAAAGAGTCTGTTGGCTTTTCACACAGTCTGAGAGCTAGAGAAATTCGGGAATGCTTTAGACACTTATTAATAGCATTGTTACATCTGGGATTAAAAATAGAAGATAGAAGTAATGACAACAACCCAATAAATAAATAAATACATACATATATTCATTTAATTTGTTATTATTTGTGTGTGTGTGTGTGTGTGTGTACACACACATATATATATATATATAAACACACACACATGTATGTATGTATGTAATATATATTAAATTTGGATGAAAAAAGTTGTATTTACTTATCTAAATAATACATTTGTAAATATTAATATATGTAGGTATGCCAACCTGGTTTTTAGGATAATCATCAAGATTGTGATATCAAGGGGAGAAAAAGGACAAATACATTTTTATGCAATCCAAGTATTAATTACAAATTCGTAAAATGATGTAGGAATTACACTAGATTAAATATCTTCACTTCCACGTAGCTCTCTGATGCATGTTCATGAGAGATTCTCAACAAATGCCTGTTTATGTGAAAATGGACACTATTGTGAAACCCAGAAGCTCTCTCTGCACTGTTTGTATCAGTTTACAGAGTCCCTCTTCTTTTGTTGTAACCAGTGTGTTAACTAACCTATTAAAATCACATTTTTACATTTACAAACAGTAAAAATAGACACTGACTTGGCTTGTTGCTTCAGCAGAAAAGCACCATCAATTTAAACGTATAGCTTGTACAGAATAATACTGGGTTCTGTTTTGAACACTGCAATAGTAAATATACAAAACCACAAATACATACAAACAGGAAACAAGATGTAATGCAGTCCTTGACAGCTGGGTCAAGGACCAGGACCAGAGAATGATTCCATTTCTTTCATCTGCACCTCGCCACCCATCCACCACACAGCTTTTGGATTTGTAGGTGTTTGTTAAAGACTGGTTAGCCGTGAAACACATAGAAGTATAGAACATGTGTTGACAGGTAAAGGGGAGAGACACAAGCGTTAAAGCACAGAAAGCCAACGAGGCATCTCATCCTTCACCCTCTTTGACCCACCATAAGATTGAAATCTCTGTGCAGCGTTGCGGCACTAGACAGAAACAAGCGACTGCTAAGATGGGTAATCAGTAAGAAACCAGCACTACCATTACTAAAGAATTACGAAGATTATTCCTTATCATGCATACATACACACAGGTCAAAGAGAGGGAAGGATGAGATACCTGTGCTTTAATGCTCACGTCTCTCCCCTCACTGCAAAAGCAAAGCACAATAAAATAGAATAAATTAGATTGAAAATATAACACAAAATAAAACGGTAGATTCCTAACGATAGCGATCACTACACTTCCTGCTCTTTGAGCTGATGTTGAGCTGTGAATCAGGTTAACGTCTCAACTGTAACCACTTTTGAAACAGTCTGCATTCTGCAGTTTCTATTCATCTCTCTCCCATTCCACATGTTCACTTCATCAGTGCACTTAGGTGCAATGTAAAACACATCATTCTTGAGCATACCAAGAGCAGGAAAAACACCATTCATGGATATAATTACAGTTAACTTATATCATTGAAACACTGACAAGCCAATGTGCAGTGTGTGCTTAAGGAGATGTAAGAGGCAAAGGAGGAACACAAGCAGGTTCACTGCATTTACCACAAATTTTCTGTACATACACTTGTTTCTACAAGCAACAAACAAGCTGAATGTAGTCATTGAATTAACACCATTTAACATGGGCACAGAAGGCTCCCAGAGTTCATCAAATTTCACTTTTGCTGTGAAAACAAGTCTCCAACAGCGCTGATTTGAAAAATAAAGGTCATACTAAAGAGACATCCTTAAGCCTACACAAAAAAGAGAATCGAGTAATACATTTTCTCAAAAAGACTTAATGCCGAAACATTAATTGTCTCTGTGTGGAGTAAACACATGGCCCGTTTTTAAACCTGACTGAATGTAGAAAAGTAATTGAAGAGAAAATGCAACGAGACATTGAGCAGCTCAAGAGCACAGAGCCTTGGGTCAGGTTTCTGAGGCTTTTGTCTGGTCGCGTGGCTTTGTCTGCAAAAGAGTCTGTGTGCTGGTGAAACATCTGTGGGGTTCCAGGCATGCCACACTTTCTGTGTGTGATGTGCAGGGATGCTGAAGACACTTCTTGTTTGGGATCAGATGTCCACTTGTTTCTAAGGCAACAGGGATGTCAGTGCCAATCAGGATAAGAATGAGCTCCCTTAAAGGAGTAATGCGGAGGGAAAGAGATGGCTGGGAGTTGCAAAGAGATTTTGTACTGTGGCTAAACTGATGGCATGTTAGGTTGGCATGAGAGCAGAATATTTACTTTAGTTTAAATACGTCTTGTTTAGCTCTTTTTGTGTATCTATACACCTCCATATGCACACATATAGACTGTGTAGGGCGAAAAAACAGCTGCCAAAGTGTTTTTGTATGACGAAACCGTCCGGTTTCCAACAAACCATAATATCTTGTGCAATTTTCTAGAACAAATTTAATTGAGATTTAGAGATAAGCAGGCAAATACAACACAAACGTTTTTGGGGGGTCCATACAACTGAAGTCTATGGGTTCTATTGTTGTTTGGACCTGACATTTCTTGAAAATATCTACTTCACTGGTTCTTCACGTGGAAAAAATAAATGTAATATAGGTTTAGAATTACATAAGTGAGTAAATTGGACAATTTTGGGTAAACTACCACTATCAAATATTTTGTTTAGCTTTTATTTTCATTTGTTTTGTATTCTGTATTTCAATTTCAGTCAGGTATATTTAACTGAGCATGTGCCTTCAGTTTCAGCAAAATTAAAAATGTTATTCCTTAGAACATTATACTGTACATTATAAGTACTGTGTTGTCATTGAATCGGCAGCAAACACATTATGCCCAGAAAATAAACTGTTATTGGTTGATCAGGTGCAATTTTCTTGTCTAACCAGTAAATATCTCAATGCTAGAAGGAAGAATGAAATAAGAAACCATTTTTCCAGGGTTTGGATTTTACCCAACAACCCTTCTCTCTGTCACACTCAGTCTCTATGGTGTTCATCCTCCACCTCTTCATGCCTCCAGCTGCGATCTTTCATATATCTTTGTCTATCCATCAGAGCTGTGTCTCCTGCAGCTGATTAAAATCACGGAACACAGACACAAGGACATTCATCCCACAAACATGCATCCAACGTCACCTGGATGCCCTGTCACCTGCAAAGCAGTTCAATATCCTACTATGAATGTTAACGTTCAATTCTCACTTCATTCACTTCTCATCATACCCTTACGTTTTTGACAATAAAGCCTGAAGTATGTTAAAGCTGGCATTGGTCATTTTTGAGATGATGCTGCCAAAAATGTTTCCCCAAAATCTGTGAAAAGTGTTATTGTGTGGTGCTTTCTTTAAGCAGGCTGAAAAAGAAACAATGGCTCAACGAATAACAATTCTCAGTTTCTCACTGAATCTTGCTCAGAAACTTTCAAATGTTCAGAATTGCAATTCAAAGATCACAGGTAATGAATCCTGGAAAAATAAGTTCCACTTTGGGCCAACTGTAATTTTATTACATATGATGAAATACATCAAATACATTAGTTTTTATAATTGTAACTCATTTTCCTATTGTAGTTCTGAATCTCAATTTAAATTGAACTCAAAACCAGGAATTTAAAGGTCCTTTTCAATTCAAATCTGCAACCTTGCTGCTGACGGGCAGCTATAGCAGCTAGCAAACATAATAAACATGTCATATCATAAGGACACAAGAACAAATCAGAATGTGATTCCTTAAAAAACCGAGTCAAGTCAACTCTCGCAAAATACCACACTCAGGCTTTCAAATTAAAACCACCAGTCTGTACAATAAAACCTTTAAGAGACACTGAACCTAATGAAATTTGAGTTTTTCTCTTCCTCTTGAACCCACACTCTTCTCAACAACATTCTAACCTGTCCTGCCACTAAAATACCCCCCAAAAAAGACAGCACTGAAAGGTTTTGGAAAAATGAGCCATGTCAGAATATCAGGCAAATGTTCCTCTCTTCTGACATCTCCTTTGAGCTGCTGAGGGGATAGTTTGTTGTGTGTGTGTGTGTGTTACTGAAAGTGGATGTGACAGCTCTCTGAGGTTGAAGTTGATAGTCTGTGTTCCTGGAGCAGGTAAAACCAGAGGGCCAACACAGGTAGAGCACACGCACAGCTGGTCACAACATCCACGTGAAGGACAAGGACATGAAGGATTTAACATGGCCTGGCTACCCACACACACACAATGAATCTACAAAACATATTCTTTTCTGGATGTCTTGTACTACTCCATTAACCACGGCTCATTGTGTTTCAGTGGTAGTAGTCAATAACCCACAGCTCTTGTCCTTCAAGGTCACTGACCTCTTCATCCCTATTCACACCAATAGAGATGTTCGTCAGACCTAGTTCAGAGCTCACACAACAGTGTTTACTATGATCCAGGTAATCATTTTAGCATCACATATTTGATAATTGATAATAAAACCCACCTGCTTAATTTGACTTATAAGAATGCAACAGAAATATGCGAGATGAACAGAGTGTTGTCATCAACCACTGTCCACTTCAGTTTTAAGAGGATGGCCTTCAATAGAGGTCCCAGCTCAAATGCAAAAAATGTACAAATGGCTTAGTTGGTGAAATAAATACTTCAAACGTGGTATTACAATGCAGACATCAGGGTTTCGTGTCAATCGTGACTTGCATATTGAGAACAATACTGCATAGTAAACCATGTATGGCACAGCTTCATGCAGAACCTCTGAGCTTAAACATACATAATCCCATTACAGTTCCTGTCCAACATGACGCTGTATTTCTGCATGATTTGCAAATACATGTTCTTTTGAATCAGATCTTCTCAATGAGAACCAATAACAGTTTTTTTCTTGAACTAATTAGTTCATTCTTGGTTATTAACTACAAAAAAATCAGTAATGTTAAAGTAAATTTACTGGGGATATTTTTTTTCTTTGGCTTGATTGTATGGCAGTTCTATAATTTCACAAAAGGTGTCCAATTAATTTTCTATTCAATGAATCCTGAAGAAATGCATCACTGTTTTCACAAAAATATTAAGCAACACAAGAGTTTTCATATTAGAATGTTATATTCAAAATAGTATTTCACAATGTTATTAATTTTACTCTAATTTTGATCAAATAAATGCAGCCTTGGTGTATATAAAATACTTTCCCCAAACTATTCAACAGTAGTTTATATATTGTTTTAAATAAAATAAATGTATACAGTAAATCTATTCTAATGCAGATGTTGATCAAATTTTGGTTTTGATTACCTGAATTGAGTTCAACAACCTAAACCGGGAAAAATGGAATTACCCTCAACACCATTAGAAATGAACAATTCATTGGGAAAACGAAAACAATCAGCAGTTTGTGCCAATATGGCTTCAATAAAATTTGAGCACATAAAGGGGCACGTAGAAGAACATCTGAATCATTTATTTTTACTGATTCACGAATATCTGACGTCCCACCATTACCACGTCACCAAACTATTTTTCTGATAGTCTCTCCATCACATGAGACACAGTGCCTGCAGGTGAGGGTGCAGTTCACACCAGCTGTGTTCTGTTGGTATCCTCTCCTCTGCTCTCGGGCCTCCACAAACAAACACATGCTAATCACAGCTCCCTCTCACAGACCCAGCTCTCACATTCAGCTGCAAATGAGGTCAGGCTTTGGCCTCTTCCCCCTGAACCCCTGTTTGATGTGGGCCACAAAGAGAGGGTCTTCTCCACCACAAACATGGAACCCTAGCAGGTATTGTGTGGCACACACTGCATATAGATTTCACGTGAAGTGAAATTATTACAAAAGATGGGATTTCTGAGGCTTAGGTTGATGATGGTTCCACCAGCAGTTAAAACAAGACACCAGGACAGATAGAAAACACATACAAAATATAATTTGTATTTTTGAAAAAAACTGTTTTGATAAGAAATATAGTGAAATATCAGAATTTTGTCTGATTTTCACTGGTGCTATTCCAAAGAACTGAAACATTTACTTCTAACAAAAGAACCAGGTTTCATTGACAAATGAAACTACACTACAGAACCCTTTCTGACTGAAAATTTCCTAAGGCCTGCACCAAATTTTAAAACCTATTCCTGATCAGCAAATTTTAGGTCTACCCATGTTCCTCACATTCAGGGACCGAGCCAAAGGCACAGGGACCAGAGTGATTAATGGAAATTAGTGTACTTGTGGCCATGCTTTCTGTCCAAGTACTGCTAAAACTGGGCTTAATGTGTCCCATTGATTTCCTCATTATCTTCAGCCTAGTAAACAAGCAGTCAAACCAGGCTGTTAATGTACCAGCAATTACAACACCCTCTTTTCCATTGAACTGCTACAGTTAGCTTAGGAAACTGAATGCTCACAAACGTTCAGCATGAAATGCACATGTAATTGCAGACTCAAATAAAGACAGTATGATATTAATGACACAATAACTTTTAATTAAAAGTTCATTCCTGTACACTGTTTGCACCAGTAGTCCCCATGAAGTAACCTAGGGTCTTGCTTAAGGACACTGTTAATAAAACAGCACTAAAATACTTACTATAACCAAGTGAAAGTTGATGTAAAAAGAAAAAATAGGAAAAAGAAAATAGGATGAAGCCCAAGTAAA
The DNA here is from genome assembly GCA_027564155.1 of Gymnocypris eckloni scoliostomus. Taxonomy (NCBI): domain Eukaryota; kingdom Metazoa; phylum Chordata; class Actinopteri; order Cypriniformes; family Cyprinidae; genus Gymnocypris; species Gymnocypris eckloni. Next base: position 8,080,779 of record CM050424.1, read on the forward strand.
GGTTTAATCCGACAATTTCAGTTGTCCTCAATTTCCCATTAAAAAAGTTTTTAACAAACCCCTTTTATTCAAATAAAGTAAAATAAAATCACTTTTATTGTCATTCTAGATTGTCATTTATTGTTATTCTAGACATTCATCAATATTCTTAAAAAGTTTAAAAGTATTCTACAAAAGCAAAATGCTTTTGCAAATAAATGCACTATAAATACACTCCTAAATATCTCTCTTAAAATCTTGAAATGCACCAATATATCAGTATTGGCAGGAATATTAATATCGGCAAATTCCTAAACTTCAACATTACCCAATTTCTCCCAAATGAGTCAATGTCATTTTCTTCCCATGGTTTTATGAATTTTCAACCCTTAATATTTGTAGTGTCATACAATTTAGGTTTTATATGCTCTAAAAATGCTTGGCATCTTAAACATTCTCTTGGCAACATTATGAACATTTAACATTTTGAAGGTTCTTAGACAGAAAAGCATTAGAAACTAAAATGAGAGGCCGAAAAAAGAAAACAGAGAAATAAAGAGAGGTAGACAGTGAGAGACAGAGAGGTCTATTGGAGTGCAGTGGGCTATGAGACAGATCCATTCACACAGATCTAAGCTGACCGTCAGGCTGTGCTTGAGCGCACTCACCCGGGCAGCAGCACACAGGCCACAAACACAAAGTTAACCAGTCAACTCCATTACAGTGCAGGGGGCGTGCCTGGACCTGCCACTCCAAAGAAAGCGGCCAGGCTGACAGAGAATATTAATTACCTTTAAATGAAGTGGAAGTCTCTTTATTGGACGTCTGGTGCTGGGTTTGTTATTGCTGGTTTGAAAAGGCCAATGGCCCTTTGGTCTCGCCGCCTTTGAAATCCCGCGGACACTGGTCAGTGGGTCGAATTAGCAGACAAAATAGTTTCACTTTTTTTGAAGGATTCAAGAAAATTCGTGAAGCCTCATTTCTTTGAATTTAGTTTTTATGTTATCGAGAAGCCTTTGGCTTCATATTGGATCAAAGCACTGACAACACTGCGGAAGAGATTTTCAACCAATTATACAATAAATGTATCTCAATGTAACCTTCTTTTACTGGACACAAGAAGCTCATATGTCCTTGCGTTTATAGCCATCCGTGGCCTGAAGAACATATTCTCAAAGACCTGGAATGACGTCAGTAGGCGCCTCATTGCCCATCATTACAAACACACATTTAATTCCTCCCAGCCTCCTCATGTGAGGAGAGCAAACAAAGCCCCAGAGTCTGATCTTGAGATGAAGACGACGCCTGGGCTTCAGTGTCTGTGAATGAGATTACATATTAATCCTAGCAAGGGGGAAGAGAACATGCTACAGGTAGCCTTTTAAGCTCCTTTTGTAAGAGGGCTTTTTTACACCTCTTTTCTGAACACTGAATAGACTCTTCTCCTCTCCCTTTCTCTCTGTCTCATTCTATTGAAGAAATTGTTCCCTAAATACATGCTATTAGAATATCTGTATAGGTGAGTAATAAGTTATTAGTTGCAATTACTGGTCATCTATTAGTGGGGAATAATAGGCTGATTAGCCGCGAAGCCTTTTAACTTCAGAGGAAGTAATTTAAAGATGGCTGTCCTTTCACAAAAAGAAGAAAAGAGCTGCTCTATGAATGATACACCCGTCTATTGCACAATAGTGGAGAAAAACCCATCATAATAGCATAACCACGATACCACAGAAAACTAATACAATCAATAGGAAGAATATCTCCATAATTTTCAGGAAATATGTTGCAGTGTGTGAGCCAAAAGCCAGGAGCCCTTCACATGGCCAGGAATCAAGTCAACAGAAAATGCTTTCAGCTGTATACAAAATGTACAGAACTAAACCATGATGTTTTGTTTTTTCCTTTATTTCCAGCTTTTGTACTATTATATTACATTATGTTACATTATGTTGCCATTGATATTTTTATATGCAATAACTAATTAACAAAAGCACAAAGTTGAAGCCAGGCATCTTTCAGAGAAAAAAAATGACAAAAACCTTCCTCACATTGTTTCAAGACCTTTCTTTGTGCTTCAAGGACATGTATTCATCTAGACTACAATCATTTCATGCAGCGAGACCAAACATTTCAGCTTACTTTCATTTTTTCCAACCGTAAACAAAAGGACAGACTTTAATTTAGATGCTTTTCTTCACGCTTTTGCCATTACATTAAAAACAAAAACGGTGCAACAATGTGCCAAAAATGTTTTCCAAACAAATATGAACGTGCTTCATCGTTCTTGCATACTTTACAACTGAACACTGGTGAGGAGTTGTTGTGACTTTATATGAAGATGCTTATTGGCAGGCTCACAAGGATGAAAGTGGTGGAAAACAGGTTTAAAACTAGTTCTTGGCTGCATTCATGTAAAGACTTTAGTTTTTTTGTGATATATGGTTACTATTATCATTTGAATGTCGATTGTGAAGAGGGTAGACAAAGATATTTATTGTAGATTTTGGCAGACAGGCAGCACAAATCTGTTTTCAAATCTCTTCTATAGATTAAAAATACATAAATAAATAAAGCCCCACAGGTTTGAATGAGATCAAAATCAGATTTTCTCCCAGGTATCTCAGTCTGAACAGTCAAAGCTAATACCATGTTTTTTTATGTTTTCATTATATATTGTGCGTAGGGTTATGTTAGGTGTTGTGACAAGAACACTGCATTAAAACATGCTGAGCGTGTTTATATTTAGACAATCCCTTAATTAAAAACAATCAACTGTGAAATAAGCGATTTCTGAAGTCTCATGCATAGCAATATACAGATTTACACAATTGTATTGATAATTGGACATGCTAGAAGCCCCCACAATAAATATATGGGTAACCATTGGAGTAATACAATTGGGCTGAATCCTTAAGAAACTTCTCTGGAATATTATATAACCCTGTTGCTTTACTACTTTTGAGATTTATTAATTTCTTAAAAACATTACTTTCCTTTACTTTAGTAAACAAAAAACCTCCTGGTATAATACCACATTTAGCATAATACTCCTTAAATAAGTAATAATTAATAAAACAATTTGTACAAATTGAAATACATTTCTATCAACAGAACATATGCAACACTGAGGGCAAAATGTACAGATACGGAGCCTCATGAATAAAGGTCTCTTTGGACACATGAAGAAAAGTCTACATGTTCTCCAATCTCATTTTATTTTTAAATCCCATTTACTACCAATTGTTTATCTTAATTGTAGCAGAGGAAACAGCTGAATGTGACACAAGGCTAATGATTACACGTGTCTGGGAGTAATATGACAGTGAGCACTGCTGGCCTTTCTTGTGAGATGGTCTGCAGATGACAGGGCCGCCTGCTGAACCAGCTCCGGAGCGGACCACAAACAGGCCCACTGTGTCTACTAATACAGTATACCATACTAGCCTGCATACAGAATGTAATGAAGTGAAATTTTATAGTACCCGGATAATTCTGCACTATTATTGGCAAATTGACATGACTTCCAAGCCTACAGATGTTCGTAACAGTCGGCTACAGTTTTATCACGTGCTGTCAGTCAGTCAGTTTACCAATTTCCTCTGCGAGTCACTCTGCCAATGCACTCAATGCCCAAGTACCATTGGCCAGTCCATTCACATGCACACAACCGTCTGCCAGAGGACTCGCAATTCCCCCTGATGGTCCAGTTTTGATCTCGTGGCCGGTAATTGCTGTGGAAAGTGAGCCACTCCAGATGAATGGAAGAAGAACATCGGTGTCCGTGATGTCGGATGCACCACGCTCAGGTAATAGCCTCTCTTCTCCAGACCCTGTTGGCCTCTTGTACAGAAGGGGGGATGAAAGTGCTGAGGGAGGAAGGAAGAGGAGAGGGGGAGGGGTCAATAGGCTCTGCTCCGAGACTGGCAAACCATAATTACCTGTAATGAGACTTTTGTTTTGAAGTATCGGAGATATTTTTGAAGTCACCCTGGCTGATTGGACGAAGTGGCACCACACGGTACATGGGCCTCTAGGACCCTTTTCGATTACGATTTGCATTCAGCGTAATTACTATTGAAGTCTCACTTCCCGCTCTTTCTTTGGCTCCTTCCATAAAGTGCTCCTCCAGAGCTCCCCCACGAAACTCTCCACGCTCGAGAAAACAGCTGCAACACTTTGATATTTCTTAAACCGTCATTTGGCTTAATGCGTTACCCTGACAACTGTCCTGAATTGAGGTTGAGATGAGTGAAAGATCATGATACAACTATTTTGTCTTTGAGATCCACTTCATAGGAACTTGCCATAACCAGTTGAACTGCTCTCTGGGTGGGTAACGTCTGGAGGCATCTTACAAAGAACTGTATTAAAACAGCATCCCATGGAATCTCATTATGAAGGATTAAGAGAAGCAGTCCAGTCATGGTGGTCACATCACAAATATCTCAGATGAAGTTCTTGATACAGATTCACATATGTAAATATAAAGAATAGCGATGGTTAATGCTGACTGCATTCATTTAATTAATGTTAACTTAAAACCCTTCAGCTTTCTGCCATTTACAGCTCTACATTATAACCGGAGAGCCTGATTAAAAGAAAATCATTTAAGCACGATTAAGTGAATCTCAATGATGTGAGTTTTTGCAGTCATTCACTATAAAGCAGACATTTATATGCAAGTAATTGGTAGTGTTTTCTTTTATATAGTAACAAAACTACATAAAGTATTGCAACAAAAATATATTTATTCAGAATAGGGTCTATTTTGTAGGATTAGAGATCTGGTCCTTCATAGCAGCCTTGCTACTGTCAACAGCCTTGGACACATTCAACGTTTTTCCATGCGTGTTTTAAAGGTCAATGCAAAATTGACAACATTTCCAACAAAAATATGTATAGTTCCTGTTTAGGAATTAAACAACAACGATAATATGGAAAATATTACCAGTCAAACAGAGACCCAAAGCATGAGGCATTAAACTAATACTAATCCCCAACAAAAATTATATTTATTTGTACAGAGCACAATCCATGACTATTCAGTAACTAATTTTGGCCTCTGAAACAGCTTACAGTCAAGCTCATTTTAATTGTAGGCTATATAATGAAGAATATTTTTTATTTGTCACACACAATTATACAGAGTATAACCAGCAGTGAAATGTGTTCTCTGTATTTAACCCATCCGAGTGCACACACACTTGGAGCAGTGGGCAGCCGACGCTGCGGTGCCCGGGGAGCAGTTGGGGGTTCGGTGCCTTGCTCAAGGGTCTCACCTCAGTTGTGGACAATTAATGCTGGAGCCGAGATTCGAACCCAAAACCTTGGGTTACAAGTCCGACGCTCTATCCATTAGAGCCACGTCTACCCCCGGAATTATATAATATAATGAATGAAAGATATTCCTTCCTGTACAAATTGTTCACTGTGGTTATATATCATTATAAAAAAAATTGGGCTAGATATCATTAGCAATGAACAATACTTTTACAAAATGTACTAATTTGGACTAATGTTAATTTATATATACACTATATACTGTATATTCAATGGTGTCTGTCAGATTTGTAAGGTTTTTGAATAAAGTCTTTAATGCTCACCAAGGCTGCATTTATTTGATCAAAAATAAAGTAGAAACAGTATTGTGAAGTATTTGTATTTAAATATTGAAAATATATATTTACATAACTAGTTTCTATTTTTATATATTTTAAAATGTAATTTATTCCTGTGATGACAAAGCTGAATTTTCAGCAACCATTACTCCAGTATTCAGTATCACATGATCCTTCAGAAATCATTCTAATCTGCAGATTTTGGTGCTTTTATTAATATCAATGTTGAGCATTTCTGGAAACCGTGATAATTTTTGTGCAATGTGCAGTGTTCATTCATTATACATGTTAAAGGATTAACTCACTTTCAGAATAAAAATTCATGATCATTTACTCACCCCCATGTCATCCAAGATGGTCGAAAAGAGGAAAACGTTCCAGGATTTCAATGGGACCTTATGAGTTGAAGGTCCAAACTGCAGTTTCAATGCAGCTTTAAAGGGCTCTATACGATCAGAGTCTTAGAAACGATCTGAAATTTTTTTACAAAATAAAAAGTATATTCTTTTAGCTACAAATTTTCCTCTTGCACAAGCATGACCTCACGCATTATGCAGTCCATTGGAAAGATCACGTGGAAATCAAAGTACCGATACAAGCGAACATGCAAAAAAGTCAAATGCCCTTTACAAAAAAAAAAAACAACAATCTCTGACAATTATGAAGTTGGAATAGATAATGAGATTAAGTTTTTGCCCTACCCTACCTTTTTGAACTGGAGTTCATAGAAGAACAAACCATGTGTGACCTTTTCCAACGTGATTATTCGTGACATCGCGGATGCACACCGCAGAGCAAGTGCAAGATGAGCATTTGTAGAGAAAAAGGTTTTTTTTTTTTTTTTAAATTACCAATTGTTTTACTAGATCAGACCCTTAAAACTCGGCTGGGATTGTGCAGAGCCTTTTGAAACTGCACTGAAAGTGCTATTTGGACCTTCAGCCTGTTGGGTCCCACTGAAGTCCACTATGGAGAGAAATCCTGGAATGTTTTCCTCAAAAGTTTTATGCATTTTTGACTGAAGAAAGAAAGACATGAACATTTTGGATGACATGGGGGTCAAGTAAATTATCAGGAGTTTTTGGTTCTGTGAACTAATCCTTTTATTATTCATTTAACATTGACCATAAATGGAGTAAATGTATTGTTGCTGAATCATTATACATATTAATACATTGCATTAAGTTAAATTATTAAAAACTACCGCTTATTGTTAAGTATTTTTATTTTATCTTATAGCAGCTGTCAGTGTTTTAAAGAATAATCAACTTGAGGATGCATGTTAATGTGAATTCACCACATTTAATGCTGCAGTCCGTAAGTTTCTCCTCTTTGTCGCCATCTCTGTTTGAAACATGCAATTGCAGTTATTTGCGTAATTATTTTTAATGCTTAAGTTGTCCACTGGCACAGCTCCAGCGCAGATGAATCTGTTTTGAGGTGAATGTGTGGCTGTCAGTCACCGTACCAGTGTAGATAACTTAGGAATCACAGATTCTTGCCTGTGTCTTGGATGTATGACCTAAATAAGAATTTTCACCAGATATTGTCTGAATCATTAAAGTGCTCCTATTATGCTCTTTTTAAGATGGCTAATATTGTTTTATGAGTGTCCTAAAGCAGATTTACATGCATACAAGGTCAAAAAACACTTTTTTTATTATTATTATTAATTTTACCTAATTTCTAAATTATTCCTAAACAATTCATGCAAAGCAGTTATAAGATTCAGTCTCTCTAAAACAGTGGTTTGAGTCTTACCTCTCATATTTATTTAAAAATAAACAGACACACACACACACACACACACACACACACACACACACACACACACACACACACACACACACACACACACACACACACACACACACACACACACACACACACACCTATCAATTGCAGATTTATTCTCTAACTGCTAGCTTTTCTTCAAAAGCTAACACCAGCTTTCTTTTTTTCTATTCTATATACTCGTTTTCTTATAAAAAAACATTGCTGTGTACTGCATTAGGCTAACCGAGACTTGTCATAAAACTAGCATGTTGTTGCTATTTTGTTGGTTTTGATTGCTTCTATTGTCCTCATTTGTAAGTCGCTTTGGATAAAAGCATCTGCTAAATTACTAAATGTAAATAAATAATAAATACGATTAATCGCGCTAAATCATTTGACAACACTTATTGCTTTAAAAAAAATAGATCTTGATAGGCTAATTTCACTGGCCATATACTGCATAAAAACAGAACTGAATTTAAAGTTCATGGCTACACTATCAAAGCAACACAAAGTTTCAAACATGAGGTTACAGGCACAAACACACACTCTCCCTCATATGAGACCTTGGATTCCATAAAGGGACTCGAATGCGATATTAAGAGTTTTTATCTGTTCATACATGAGCAGCATCATGCATGCACCTGATAAATGACAGGAAAAAATAGGGAGAGATACAGAGAATGCAATTGCCTCACGATGGTTCAAGCCCACTGAAGAACACTTGAACAACTGCAAAGGATGAAAAGCTGGCCTAATTTCTGTCAGAATGCAGCATTCTGAAGGGCATTACAGTGGTTAATGAAAAGATGAATAATTTGTAAATGAAGCCTGATTGCCTAGGCAGGAGAGCATGGCCTGTTTGGTTAGGTCTCAGGTGGGCTCTAGAATGAAGGCCTTTATGTCTCTACAGGAGAGGGGTCCTCAAACTCAGCCACTCCTCCTGCAATATAACATTATTTAGACCAGACCTGACATGAGAATGAATATGTGACCACAGAGAGGCAGGTAGGCAGCAATGCACCATTTTTTAAAAATCCAAACACACACCCATACTCAAAGGCAAGCTGCAACAAGACTCGTCCCCCTTGTGTTTTGTAGATGTTGGTGGAAAGTACGGTGAAAAGGCCTTCAAGTAAGAGTGTATATGCATGCGTGTGTGTGTGTGCGCGGACATGTGGGCTGGTTCCCAGTCCCCACTCAGCAGCGGGGTTCATTAGCATTCCTTTGTGCGTGCATAAAGGGGCACGGAGAGCTACCTATTCTACGGCTGGACTTTACCAGCTGCCATCCAGGGCTAGTCCTCATTAAGGCCCCGCTGTTCCTCTGAGAACACCGCCACATGTTCCACACGCGCCCGCTCTCACCCACACTCACACACACACGACTGAACCAAAGGAGAATTTCACACACCAAACGCTCAATCGTGCTCATACACAGGCTCACACACTCCACCAGAAAAGCCTCTATTGTGACGGCCTATCATCGCCTACATCTCCATATAAACACAAGGTGATCCTGCCTTGCAGGAGCTACGCGTTCACCAATACACACCATGAGAAAGTCTACACATTGCGGCTAGGGTTCAAAAACCCTGCTTCAGATGGCTCTATTCAGCACGCAGCCATTGGAGTAATTGCTGTTAGCGGATAATTGTGGAGCGGATAAAGCTGGAGCTCATGCATGGTGAATTTGATTGCATGAGGTATGCAGACAAGATTTTAAAAGGATAAATGTATTCTCAACCTGGGGACACCAGCATACAGAACCTTTCATCTCTTCAATCCAATGCACTTCTAGTTACCTCCTCATCGCTCGTGCTTTTGGAAATACATTCGCTTGGACGCATGAATGCTTTAATGATTGAAAATGAGTCACATTCATGTGACCTTTGCTCATTGTCGAAAAACATACTGAGAAATAGAAGGCAAAACATTCGTTCTCTTCCTGTATGCAAGACCGCTTGCACAAATCGTTCTTTTGTAAATACTTAAGGAATACTATGTTAAAGCCGTTTGAAAAAAACTTCCTAGAGTGTTGTCTAAGCAAACTGAAATACACCAAAGTGTATAAAGTTACAAAACCAACAGATCTATGGGAAAGCCAATGCGTTTGAGCTACTTTGAATCAAATCAACGACCTTCTGCACAAATGAGTTCTAGAAGAGCCCAAATCATGGCCTTGTTAAAATGGACTCTCTGTTCTCTCCTGTTACTACATGCTGAAACTTGTTCTAAATACCTTGGAGAGTCAACAGATGATGTATTTATCTGTATTGTCATGAAAGAAAGACAAGAGCATCTCCTACAGATTGTGTATTTGTACTTCCTGGATCAGAGATGCATTGCACCTGTTCCCCTTTACAGCTCTGAAATCTTTTAACCTTTCTTTAGAACATAACAATGGAAAGTTCAACAATAAGGTCAAATTGGAAGTATTTTTTCTGGATCTAAACTAGAGAATAACATGATCTACTGTATCTGTACCATAACAGTTATTAGACTTTTTTGGATATTTAATTGTGCTCATTTCTAATATAATTTCTATGATAATTCTAATATCTGCTCATATGTTTAAAACAATAATTGTTTTAACAATTACAATAAAACAATAAATTAACAATTGACAAAAACATAAAATACACTTGTTTAATTTTGGAAATAATACATTTTGTTGTTTTTACAATATCACACTCACACTTTTCTATTACTTAATATTTTTATTTAGCAAGGATATTTTAAAATGATCAAAAGTGACAGTGAAGACATTTACAATGTTACAAAATATTTCAAAGAAATGCTTTTCAACTTCCTAATCAAATAATTAATTAATAAAGCTAATTTCCTGTATTTATACACTGGCCATCATCTAAAACTCAATTAAAATTAATATTTTAATGAATTGCCCAATGTAATCTTTATAATGTCCAGCATGAAAAATACATCATGATATTTGATAATGTTTTATACCTGTTGTGGCACTTAAATGATTGGTTTTATTTTTACATTTATTTAGACAATAGTACAGTATTAATATCACCAATTTGATATCACATTGCCATAACATGAAACAAGGAAGGAATTATCAGCTTTTTGCCACTATGCTTACCCTAAATCTTAAACTTAAATGAACCTGTCTAAATTTGAAATAAAGTCCCCAAGAGTGTGATCGCACCACCCACCTGCGGTGGGATATAAGTACTGACTAGCAGACAAAAAGTGATCCACTGAGTGCCAACTCAAACCGCTTCACTCTCAAGGGCCATTGATTGACAGCACATGTTAGCGACACCCATTTAGAGTATGTTAGTGCGGCCACGAGAGACAGCGAATTAGAATGAGCGAGGATGAACCAGTGGAACAAGAGGAAAATTAGGGATGATTATAGCTGAACCACACCCATTGATAAAAGATGGGCTGGCCCCCATAATCCCCTGCAAGTAGACAATGATTAGAACATGAGGAGATTGAGGTCTGTGTTTTAACCTGGCCAGGGAGGAAAAAGCCCTCTCATTCTCTGTATTCTCAACATGACCAGCCTATTAGCTGGATGCTTTTAGGTTGGGCTCACATAGCGAGGAGCTGGCTTTGTCAGCTGCGGTCTCCTTTGTGCGACAGGCCCTTGCAACCATGCAATGGGATTCACACAGTTGAAAATGACACTTTCCTGTGCACCCCATTCAACAGTTCTCATTCGTTTGTCTGTTTTTTTCAATAATTAGGTCTTGATTATTTGTTTCTATGTATGTGGGGTGTCCTATATCAATTGCAGGGGCCAGGTTAAGATGTTGTTTTGTCTTTGGGATAATATAGCATGTCTCTCTCATTACCCAATGTTTCTATTTACGGATGCACTGTGTGTGTAATTCCGGTCCTCTAGGGCAGGGATTTTCAAACTGGGCTCAAGGGACCCCTTGGGGCCACAAGGGGACGTGCAAACAGTTTGAGAGGAGAGGAGGGGGAAAAAATACACATTTGTAGGGCTGTAAAAGTGAACATATTAGCCCTAAACATATTATAAATATATGTTAGCATATTTTGAGGAGCCCTTCTAGCATGCTAGCACCACTTCTCTGGCGGACAAACACTTGACAGAACATCTTTATTATTTAGAGGTTTAAAAAGATCATCTATTTCAAATCAAACAAGAGTTCAGTTCAATGGCAAGTAATCTTAGGTCTGTAAGTCAGTAATTAATTTGCAATATTTCTCTTTATCTTCAATTAATGAATGAAAACTCTCTTTTGCTGAATTCACTCTTTTATGGTCATGGTGCTCTTTCAACCTGTCCAAACAGTGAAATTTAAAATATTTCCAGAGTACAAGCTGTCACATGAAAAAGTGGCGACAGTTAGAGAAGTATTCTTGATACATAATAGCAGCCTTCTTTAAAATGCCCATGTTATTACAAACTCTTATTTGAGTGTTACTCGGTTTCAAGGACATTATAAATGAGCCACCGAAAAGAGCTGGTGAAACAAGGCAGGGAGTGACCTGTGCTGCTAGTCTGCATCAAGGCCAAAACCTTGAGAGAGAAGAAATGAGAAAAGAAGCATTCAGATTGTTTAGATTTTCTCTCGCACACTGGTTCTTGCTCTCTTTATATTACACACAATGAATACACAAACCAACACACACCTTTCGATGAAAGTATAAACAGTATTAATATGATAGCAGATATGACTGAAAAGTGATGTCTTATAGATAGTGATATATACATGTATATTCCCGTTTTAGAGAAATTTCAAAGCACATGGTAGGTCTAAAATCTTTATGTAGATAATATAAACATTCTCTAAAGAGAACAGAAAATGAATGAGATTTGTATTTTTACCAGACAGTTGCACACTAATAACACAAATATGACTATTATCATAACTTTCATACCATCGGAAAAATCTTCTCACAACTGACACAAACTAGGGATACATTATATTGTTTTTTCTGCCGATATTTTTCAATTCATTTTGGCTGATACCGATATATTTCCTTTTGTTTGGAAGCAACACCAAGTCTCTCCTGTGTAGAAATTATAAACAAAATACTTTTAATTTTGGTTAGTTTTTAGCAAGAAAGGAATTAGTTAGAATACGAAAAGAGTATTCTAGAGTATCCCCCCCCCAGAAAGTTGCAGTATTAACCCTTACACTTTATTTTAAGATTTAACATTTGCAGATGGTCTAAAACAAAAGAGTTGAAACAATTCTGAAAATCTTTTAGTGCTTATGATTTGTTTGAAAAATAAAACATTGAACATTAATGAATAAATCAGTATATACAATGATTTCCTTTACAAGTGTCATGCTTGTGATTTTCTTTTCCATGTAAGTTATAATTTCTGACCATTAAATCAAAACATACTCATTATTTTATGACATAAATTACTGCTTTTTTTAATCAGAAACACAGTCTAAATGTTACTTGTGTAGGCTATTTTACTTTTAATTTAATTAGAACCCACTACAGATTAAAACTCCTCACAGTACAGGTGTTAGGACCTGGGGGAGGCTGTCACTGCTGCCGCTGCACATGCTATTACTGTTTACTCTATCACACACCGAACGCCATTCTGCACATGTACTTTCACAGATTAAATGCAGCGATCCAAAACAGTGAATCAAATGGTCATTCAGACAAAACTTTACTTCAAGATTGAGTCACACTGTTGACATAATCTAATTGTAAGCACACCCTGAGCACATGTGAGTTAAGGTATTCCTCTTATCTGCAAGACATATCGGCATCATTTTTCTTATCGTGCAGATGCCGATATTTACATTCAAAGACATTATCGGCCGATTCCGATATCAGCCCGATTATCTTTGTGTAATATACAAATTTGTTTGATTATCTGAATCTTTTAAGTGTAACAAATATGCAAAACATTAACATTAAAACAGGAAGGGGGCAAAAACCATTTCACAGCACTGTATTTGTCTTAAATTTATCCAACAAGCACTGATTGATGAGCACTGAAGAAAGCATGGGCTGTTTTAATACACTTTGCACTTTGGTATATGAAAAATATATATATATTTTTTTTTGGTAGACCTTTTTTGGTCCGTTTAATTTTTTCAGTGTGCGGACAAATTCAGTTACTTATTAATGTATACAATAAAATCTTATTTATATTGAAAAGAAAAGTATCTGGTGTTCTGTGCTTACAAGTTAATGCCTTAAACTGCCGATCTTGTTACTGTGCTAATTAATTGTGTTTTCACTATATTTTGGATTTTAATATCTACTGCAGAGTTGATGTTATCTGCCTCATTCACTGAATCGCTGGTCAACTCAGTGATCAGCCATAAAACAGTGATTCTGTCCTATAGAATCCCTATCAAATATATCCAATATATCCAATTCTATAAAATCAAAAAATAATTCCCTTTGAGCTAAATTGGTCTGTTTCCTTAACACCCAGTTTTAATTAAATTCACTCAAAATGCAGAAAATGTAGTCTTTTCAGTTATAAAATACAGTTTTCACTCCAGTTCATTACAGAACCAAACTTGGTACTCTAAAACAGGATTGTGAACTGTATGACTGAATAGAAGGCATACCATCACCAGGACCTTCCATCTCTTTCCCCATTTCATTAACAGGTCCAAGAAATGCAATGGGTTCTGTCTGTTCTAACAATCATGATAGTGCCGAATGTTTGGTGAAAAAAAGCATTTTCTGTCTGTGGAAAAAAAGACAACCCCCACCATATTATTTTCCTGCAACTACTAGAGCTTGTAGTAATTACTTTAATGATGTCCCTGCATCTCAGCCGCCGCACCACGAGCAATAGAAGGCCGACCACAAAATAAAAGTTCAATGAAGGCACATGGGAGACACAATCATCTCATTAAATGACGCAGAGACAGAAAGTACAGAAGGAACGAAATGGTGTTATAATGCAAAAAACCTATTAAGAGAGGTAATATTTTCTCGGACTCTATGTGTGCCAGGAAAAAGAGGATGTTGAAGACTTGCAAAGCAGTAAATTACTTGCAGACATTTTTAAAATGTGCCAGTAGTAGGTTTACTTAAGTGATAATGATCCAATTCTGTGTTCTCAATGCCAGATGTATGAGGATGTATCCTATTACGGCCGTCCATAGCAATAAATGCGACAGCTCCAAAAATCGCAGCAGACACGGTCAGTGGAGAATTGCGCAGGGGCATTGATATCCACAGCTGTTCTGTTTCATATCAGCTAGCAGGGACAGAGATCCAGGGCTCACCCTCGCTGGCTAACCCCTTACCTCTGCAAAAAAAGATGTAATTTGATTTCAATTGGTCCTGAAAGGTAGATGGCAGGCCTTGTTGCAACAACAATGACATCCACACGCCTCACCAGGTTTCACGTCAAGAGGCACTGCTGCTTTTATTATTTATATGTAACTTTTATTTTTTCAGAGCAACAGAACTGCATTTTTGTTTTGGGCCTGGTTGGATGCCTTGAAAGGCTCCGGGGTGGAGGGGGCGCAGGGTGTGTAGGCACGGAAGGTACTGGGAATCATTAACTTGCATTTTCCATCTACATAATGAGCTGGGCAGCCGAAGACAGGGTGGCACGCCTTTAGATTTAATGGGCGTGCGGAGGAAACTTCCAATGCTTTCTGACATCTCTCATAGCAAACTAAATGTGCTCTGGGTCAGGGAGTGTCTATTATGAAAATAAGAAACGAACAAGTCAATTATACTTCGCTGACTGCATTGCCAGGGGTCCTCATTAGAATGATCAGGACGGTCTGTGCTGCTGTGCTCCTCTCCTCTGTGTAGCTCCTGATTAAGCTGTGGAGGAATGACAAGACCCTGTGCTACTCTTTATCTTATGGAGTGCATCTACACAAACGTGTTCATGGAGTGGAATCAAATAGACACGCAAACAAACCTCATGCGGCCATACAGGCGCAAGACCACACACTGTGGGGGCAACGTCTCGCAAGCCGGTAAGAAACAGTTGACATGCTCGGATTAAAAAAAGACACACACACACACACACACACACAAAAAGTGCGAGACGCAGAACTCAGAGGTCAGGAAGCTGATAGTGTCATGGATCATGATGGATCCAGGTAACACTTTTGGCAGGGGATGTTGGGAACTGTCATGCACAGACCGAAGGCATGGACTAGGGTGAGAGGGCGGGGCTATAGAATGGATCCAGATGAAAAGCCTGGGGTTTGGTGGGCGGATCGGTGCACACTCCAGTTTCTCATGGTGTGAAGACTGGGATTCACTGACAATGACAGGATCTGTGGAGACAGGGTACAGGGAATCTGACTTGTTCTTCCTATCTTGACTCTTAAAAATAAACGTGCTTCACGATACCATAGAAGAACCTTTTTGTCTAAATGTTTCCATAAATAACCATTAACATCTTAAGAACCTTTCTGCTTCACAAAAGGTTATTTGTGGCAAAAGAAGGTTCTTCAGATTATAAAAAGGTAAGAAAGAGATGGTTCTTTAAAGAACCTTTGACTGAATGGTTGTTTGTGGAACCAAAAATGGTTCTTCTATGGCATCGCTTGAAGAAGAGTGAAATTCAGGCTATAATTAAATAATCTGAGCATGTACAAAGACATCTGCAAAAACCCTGCAACGCTACACACAATATATAAAAGTTTCCACCTACTCTATGGGTGAATCCCAATTCTCTGTCTTACCCCTTCACCTTCCCCTTAGTTTTGCGCGTTCACGTGAGAGTAAGGGCTGTCCCAATTCTCGTTTTAAGCGAGGGGTAGGGCTAAGGGAAGGGTAGATACCCCTTAAAACCAAGAATTTTCGCGAGCTTACTTGAAACCAAGGGGTACCCAGAACACACTGCGGCCAGATCATCCAGAGAGTATTTTCGGCTTAAATAATTTATTTAAAATTACGACAGTCTTGTTTTGTGCTCTACACTGTCCTATAACTTGCATATTTGCAACCATGTTCTTAATTGAAACGTTTTAAAAATCGCTATTTTTCCATGCTAACGTTGCATTGCTGATTATGTCAATAATCAGCAATTTACACTAAAACCCACGCAATCGACATACACACACTTGCAGACGGCAAGTTTGTGATCAACACTTGTCTCCTCTGGTGATGTAGCAGCCAGCTAGCGACGATTTATGATGACGTAACAGTAACCAAGTGGCGTCTCATTTCATAGGGGTATGTTTTCACCCCTAGCGCTTACCACTCGGTTTCGAGGGACAACGGCTTGGGGTAAGACGACGAAGGGGTAAGACTATTTTTTTTTCTATTTTTCCAAATTTTAGCATCTGTATAATATAAGTAATGTTTATGAAAGAAGTCTCTAATGCTCTGCAAGGCTGCATTTATTTGAACAAAAATACAGTAAAACAGTAATATTGTGATTTTGCATATTTTAAAATGTAATTTATTGCTGTGATAGCAAATCTGAATTTTCAGCATTCATTATTCCAGTCTTCAGTGTCACATGATCCTTTAGAAACTATTCCAATATGCTGATGTGGTGCTCAAATAACCAAATGCCATGAGATCGGGAAGAAAAAGTATGCATTTTAATCGAAACTCTGTAAATTTGTGTGAAAATGAATAAAAGGCATCAGAGTTTTACTGCCTCTAGTGTTCATTTATTTTGGAAACTGCAGTGATATATACTTATTGGTACAAATTTCGCGTCTCGCTAAAAAGTGCACCCAGGTACATAAATGCCATGAGACCAGGTAGCAAATAACATTTCTTATTTTTATTGCAGATGAAAATATAGCATTTTATATATAAAAAATAATATATATATATATATATATACATTTTTTCAGCATTGTTTAATGAATAATGGGTTTGAGGAAATAAACTGCATTTATCTTAAATAGATTTTGTAAAAAATTGTATTCTATGTACCTTTGCTGAATCAAAGTATAATTTCTTTTTAAAACCCAAACATTTTGAATGGTAGTGTATATTATAACATATCTATGGATGTTAAAAATTAATATTATATAAAACATTGAATATAAATTAGTGTATTTAACAGAAACATGTAGAACTTTTAAAACAATTATTTATATTAATATATCAATATATCTAATGGGGAAACATTTATACTACAATACTGATAGATACATGCTGTAATAATACAATCTTTACATATCTAAACTTTACATTTTTTGAATATAGCTTTGTTGAAAAAACAATGCTTGCTTTATTTTACTGCATTTAAGCAGAAAGTACAAAAGGTTTTCGTTCAGCATATTATTCTCTTCCCTCATAGGTGCTCTTTGAAACATGGAAGATTTAATGACATCTTATTTCCTAAATTTGTTCTGGCACCAAAAGCACTAATAAACCCACTGTAAATCGACATTCCCTGAGGTATTTAAAAGGCCATGCGGTTGTGTTACCTGAAGGGAGATTGGGAGACATAGTGAGCATACCAGAGTACATGCAACCACATCCAGCGCGAATGTTAAAAGACAAAGCCCTCAACCCCCTTTCTGTTGTTGTGCAGACTTAATATAGCTCAAGGCTACACAAATTTACGTCTTGACCTCCTTAAGTTGCCAAATCATGCAGAATAAATTCTGCTGCTGTCTGCCCTTATATGAGAATATTCTTGTTATGATAATTGGAAATTCAGTTCTTTCCCTCCAGTGTGCTTTTTAAAATATGATCCAGCGCATGCAACCAAACCAACTTTAACCAGCATTACAACCTGTGTCTCATCATGATAATTGGGTTTTTGAGTTGATTTGACTGGATGACAGTGATGTCTTGAAGATTCATCATGGCAGTCTTTTTACCCAATAGTGGGACTCAGGAGGAGGCATTTAATTAGGGACTTAAAACAAGGTCAGTTTGGCAAAATGCTTGCTTATCCACACATCCCTCCAACGCTTATCACATTTGTTTTTAACATCATGCTAGTTTCTACTGTTGCTTTCACTGCTCAAATCTAGCTTGAAATGTAATATACAAAAACACAAAGTTTAACATATGAATGTTTAAGATCCATAATAACCACAGGTTTTCACAAATCTTTGGCAGTAATCAAGTCAAAAATTACTTTCACGTCTTGGCCGATAACTAATTAAAAATAATTCTAAAATTGAAAATAAAGCACTAAAAATAAAAAAAATTATTTTAAATGCTACAAATTGTACAAATTAAGTTAAGCATTACAACACTGCAATGTATAGTTTTAAAAATGGTTATTTATTTTGAGATTTACTCAGGTCTACATTTACGTTACAAATGTCCCGGAACAAATCTGTAAATTCCCCAATACATGTAGGAATCAATACCAACGCTTTGTGCGCGAACGTCAGCTCCAGACAAAGTGTCACACTTTTGTTTTACAAATAGCCTTTCTGAAAGAGCTTATTGGCACTCTGTAAGGCTAATGATGCTAAAGCTACCATTGTCTCTGTCTGTTTTCACTGGTGCTGTCTTCATTAATGATCCTGAAAAGAAATGTGGTGGATAAAAGTTGCATATGAAAGCAATTTCGCTTGAATTTCGCAATTTCGTTTATCGCTTGAGTTTGTTGAGCTCATAATGATGAGTGGGACTTATACAGTTTGTGATAGCATGCCATGCATCATGAGATCAGCTATGTTGATATTTTTATCCTGTTCTCCTTAGTCTGTGTAATTCATACACAGAGGGCAGTCGTGGCCAAGAGGATAGAGCGTCGGACTTGTAATCTGAGGTTGTGGGTTTGAATCTCGGCTCCGACAGGAATGAGTGGCTCACGACTGAGGTGAGACCCTTGAGCAAGGCACAAACCCCCAACTGCTCCCCTACTGCAGCCACAGTGATGGTGAGTGGGGGGAGAGCAGGGGGGTTCCTCCTGAAGTCCACTATCATCTCCACATTTTTGAGAGTGTTTAGCTCCAGGTTGTTAAGACTGCACCAGACAGCCAGCTGCTCCTGTTTGTAGGAGACTCGTCTCTGTCCTTGATGAGGCCGATGACTGTAGTGTCGTCTGCAAACTTCAGGAGCTTGACAGAGGGGTCCTTTGAAGTGCAGCCATTTGTTTAGAGGGAGAAGAGCATTGGGGAGAGAATGTAACCCAGAGGGTTGTCAGAGGGTCAGTGCTGATGGTGAGAGTTCTGGATGTGAGTTTGCCCAGCCTCACTATCTGCTGCCTGTCTGTCAGGAAGCTGGTGATCCACTAAAAGATGGAGGTGGGCACAGAGAGCTGTGTCAGTTTGTTTGAGAGAAGGTCAGGCATGATGGTGTTGAAGGCCAAGCTGAAGTCCACAAATAAGACCCTTGCATAATTCCCAGGTTTGTCGAGGTGCTTCAGGATGTAATGCAGTACCATTTTGACAGCGTCATCTACATACCTGTTTGCTCTGTAGACAAACTGAAGAGGATCCAGCAAGGGTCTAGTGATGTCCTTCAGGTAGGCCAGGACCAGTCTCTCAAGTGGTCTTTTGTTGTGAGGCCGGTTGGATGTACTGCCAAATTCTCTGAAACGCCTTTAGAGATGGCTTATGGTAGAGAAATGATCATTCAATTCACAGGCAACAGCTCTGGTGGACATTCCTGCAGTTAGTATGCCAATTGGACGCTCCCTCAAAACTTGCGACATCTGTGGCATTGTGCTGTGTGATAAAACTGCACATTTTAGAGTGGCCTTTTATTGTGGCCAGCCTAAGGCACACCTGTACAATAATCATGCTGTCTAATCTGCATCTTGATATGCCACACCTGTGAGGTGGATGGATAATCTCGGCAAAGGAGAAGTGCTCATTAACACAGATTTAGACAGATTTGTGAACAATATTTGAGAGAAATAGGCCTTTGTGTACATTGAAAAAGTCTTAGATCTTAGAGTTCAGCTAATGAAAAATGGGGGCAAAAACAAAAGTGTTGCGTTTATAATTTTGTTTAGTGTATATGCTGCTTGATATGCAAGGAAGGAACTTTTACTAGAATAAACTACTACTAGTTGTTTCTTGTTGTTAAAAATAGTCTGATAGGAAATAATAAGACACAAAATAATGTTTATTGCATCTGTTTGAGCCTGAGGGATCAAATGTGCCTCCCTAAGTCATCGCTTATGTAATGATGCTCTTCAAATACCATCTTTTATCCTCCACCTACGCTCAAGTTCATACCTCACAAACCAGAGAAGCAACCTGGAGGGGAACCATGTAGCGTTCATAATTTCACAAGAGTGGAGATGTCACTACGAGAGGAGAGGGATAACCAATAATCTTTCTAATGCCAAGGATCCACAGCAGCTTAACTATTCTTGGAGTCACTGCAGGCCAATGCGTTGTCCCTGTCTGCACAGTAATCTCAAGATGGGCACAAAATGTAATGGATAGAAACCAATCACCAATGCAGCAGAGATTACAACACCCGAAGCAGCGAGAGATGCACAGAGGAGGAGACCAAGCGACAGAAGAAAGAGCGTGGTTCTTGGTACATCAAAGAAGATAATTAGGAAGCAGAAAAGGTCCTTCAAAAGAGAGAAATTGCACCTGCTGCTTTCCAAACAAAATATCCACGATTAAGGTAAAAATGTCTGAACATTTACATTCAGAAGAAGTTAATTCCTTGATATATCAGTTTGACCTCTATAAGACAAACTGAAGATGATTGTGACACTTTCTAACCTAAAGTAATTTTAATGAACTTCATAAGTTCTCAACGGTCTTATAAATGGTGGTCAGATTTTACCAAAGTCTGTTATAAAAAGTCAGATGACAATACTATGAACAAATTTCCCATCAAAACCAATTATCTGGAATGTTTTTTGTTTTTCTATACTTTTACAGCATGTTCACAACTGGCTCCTTAGATATATGATAGAGCAAACTAAAAAATAAGTTATTGTAAGCATGTAATTAGCTTTTCCTAGAGTGCTGGATCTAGTGCTGAGACAATTAACCATACTTCAATCCCTGGTCTCCTTCCTCTGTCCTTGACAAGCAAACACTTTTGGTAATTTTATTTGTTAAATTCTATTTTATTAATTATTTCTGTTCAAATTAATGTAATGTGTAACTCTAATGCCTGCCACAACAAAAACGCAGTCAGTACAGTCAGAAAGAATTAGGAAGATGGAGCAAAATATAATGTAGCCACTAGTTTAAGCCTTGCCTCTTAATCAAGTAGGCTACACTATTGTAGTTGTCTCTTAATCAAGTAGTACTACAATAGTGTAGCCATACTTGATTAAGAGGCAAGGCTTAAACTAGTGGCTCTCCTCAACTATTACTCTTGAATCAGAACTCTTGAACATCTCATAAATTATGATAGTATTGGCTTTCCTTTGGCAGTGTTGGGAAGAAAAAAATAAATGATGAATTGTACATTTTATATTTTGTACATAATTTATACCAAGGCTAATAATGCAGCCAAAGCCAATATATTAAAGTGTATACACTATATTGCACTATCACTATATATATACATTGCCAAAAGTATTGGGTCACCCCCTTCTAATGAAAACTTTGACTTTAGTCATTTCTATGAAGCACACAAGCACACAATTCCCTAGAATACCATTATATGCTTAAACATTACGATTTGTACTCATGGAAATTACTAAATTAGCCAAACCTTTAATTAAAAGGGGCAATTTTTAATTAAATACTTTTGGCAATGTAGTGTATATATATATATATATATATATATTTGATATATACATTTATTCATTTTAGTTCATTACACATTATGCAGACATTTGGGGAGTAGATGGTGTTCATGACCTGTTCTTTACACCATCCAAATCCATTTACCTGCCTAAAGGTGTTGAAAAGGTGTTTCCTCATTAACAAACTAATTTACTAACCCAATCTTTGTTCACGACTGTATTTACTGCATGACGGAAGTATTTGTGCAGTTATGTGGTTGCGGTCGAGTGATCCTGTGTGGAAAGCTGTCTGGTCCAGATTCTTTCTAGCCATTTAACTCTACTAATGGTCTCTCTGCTGCACCAAATGGCCCTTCTCTCCGCTCCGCCACACAGTCGTCAAACTGATATGCCCTAATGTAAATATTTGGACCTGTACTCCCACCCCCTCCAAAGGGCAGAAAGGAGCTTTTTAATTGATATACTGCACACTCAAACTGTTTTAGCTTCTAGGAGAAGAGGTGAGTGATATGAGAAGAACAAAAGATCACACTAGACTAGTCCTCTAATGTGCTGGTGTTGTGTATAGTGACCTTGTGTGAGAATATCAATCTTTCTTCTACTCCAGATCACAAGATAATATGACCTGGTTCATCCCTGAAAGGTTCAACTCACGGACTAGACAAAACAAACAAGTGACAGTAAAAGAATGACAGTGGGAAGGGAAAAAAACTGCTTTAGAAGATCTAGACCATCCACTTCAGAAGGCACTGCTGTGTAATTTCCGCTCATGAAAATTAAACTTCTGTTTAAAATGCTTTGAGAGTTGTCAACAATCCTTTGCTGTTTCATGTGATCGAATTGAACATGATATTGAACTTGAACTCATACTTCTCCTTCATAACCTCTAAACATATACTGTTCAGCAGCCCCAAAAATTTAAATAAAACATAAATTAGGTTTCAAAATGTGAAACATGGAAATTATTAAAAACAAAGACTATAAAAATATTAAGAATATAATTATTTGTGCTGCTTAATCTAAAATAAATAAGCAGCATATTAGAATGATTTCTGAAGGATCATGTGACATTGAAGACTGAAGTAATAGCTGCTGAAAATTCAGCTTTGCCAACAAAGCAATGAATTAAAAAATTTTAATAAAAACTGTAACAATATTTCACTATATTATTATTTTACTGTTTTCTTGATCAAACAAACTTTACAGAAAAACATACATTATAGTTCACTGATGCATGTATTGTGGTCATTTTATGAATTGCGGGTTTGATTTTAAAATCAAAAAGTGCCTTGAATACAACATACAGTAAACAAAGATATAGTCTGCATATTAAACACATCCTCTGGGTAAGGTCAAAGTATCAGGAGTCTCATTGAGGCATGTGGCTCTGGATTGTCTTCACACCTCTCTGTGCTTGGGCTAATGGACTATAATTAGCAAATTTACTGGTCAGTAATTAAATTTAAATAGTTTTTCCCCTCTCTTTGCTCCAGTGACTTCTGCAGCCCTCGCCCTGCATTAAGTGTCACGTCCAATCAACCTGGTGTGAGACTAGACCCAATTAGCACTGTGAGGCGATCCCTCAAAAAGGGGGCCTAAAGGGGACATGTCCTGGGGACATAATTGAATGAGACACCAGCTTCCATTTGGGTCTATACATCGGCCAAGCTGGATTTGAGACCCCAAAATTGTTGTTTTCGACTTTTATTTTAGATGGCAAAAAAATAGATAAACATATTTTATAATTTACTGCTTAACAAACACAATGCAACATATAATACACTAGTCATATAAGCGATTGGGTGACTTCTTGGGTTTATAGCTGGATTGTTAATTTATGTAGAAATTAATAAAATTGCCTTCAAACTCTTGCAGTCAAGGGACAGAACATACTAATGCAAAACTTACATTTACCACCATCCTACCATTTATATTCACTTTATAGTAAAGTGTTACGGGCACTGAGGCAATAATGTCCTCTCCACAGTCTATTATTCTAATAATCTTCAAGGCAGTGTTGAATCACTATAGGGAAGACCTTCAGATCAAATTACTTCAGAACAGTCCACAGTAAAAGCCTGAACTTCTAACCAGATATGATTCTCCCGGCTAGGTTTAATGGGACACCAGAGTTCCAACCCGCATCCAACCAGCCCAGCGTATTAGCACCGTTCAGACCCAATAACTTGCTGTCTCTGGAGCTGGGTCTATCACATGGACTTTACTTAAATGTGAGGTGGCACTGCTGAGCCAAAGACCTGCCTCAGTTTACCAGTGCCTGAGGTCATGTCCTGGGATATCTCTGTTCACTCCTTTTGCCCCGGGTCATCTTTAGCTGGACGACCCAGAAACCAGCAACCCATTCTATCACACAACCCCCTCGAGAACAGCTGGTGGGCATCACCAAGGGTGTTTACTCAGAGGAGCAAGAAAGACCTTAGTGGTCAGGCACAAAAGAAAAGGCTACATAGTGCACTTATACTCTTATCCAGTGGTCGGCAACCTATGGCACATGTGCCAACAGTCGCAAGCAGAGGGATAATCACTGGCATGCGAGCAATAAGGAAAACTACTGGTGTACATTTTAATGACGTCGTGATGATGTGACATACGACCAAGTATGGTGACCCATACTCAGTATTTGTGCTCTGCAATTAACCCACCCAAAGTGCATACACACAACAGTGAACACACACACACCGTGAACACACATCCGGAGCAGTGGGCAGCCATTTATGTTGCAGCGCCCGCCGCCCGGGGAGCAGTTGTGGGTTCGATGCCTTACTCAAGGGAACCTAAGTCGTGGTATTGAAGGTGGAGGAGAGCACTGGTTATTCACTCCCCCCTCCCCCGAGACTTGAACTCACAACCTTTGGATTACGAGTCCGACTCGCTAACCATTAGGCCACAAATTTCCTGTTTTAAGGTAATCATTCCTCATAGTCACACAGCCTGTTAGGAGTTATCCTATTAAAGTGTGAAAATTAACTTGCGCTAGTCTAAAGATGAGAACACAACCACTGAGCATATGAGACGATTCAGATTAATGCCTCGAGCCTCGGTTAGCGGTCTAACAGCACATGTCAGTGTCAAAATAATTGAGATGGCCAATCAAATCAAAGTAGGCGGGGCTTCCTGTTTACAGAAGCAGAGCATGAATTCCAGCGGGAAGTGCCAGTTTATCATTTTAAGAACGAGAGCGTGGCAAGGTGGAAGTTGCCAATCATTTAATATGAGTCAACTGTTTTATGGTAGAAATTTTAAATGACCGACAGCTGTATGCAGTGATGCAATCTACTCAACTTTTTTCTCAAACGTGGTCATTTAAGAGAGAGAGAGAGAGAGAGAGAGAGAGATTTAAGTTGGGTGTATGAATTACCTGAATCCGCGTCTCTCTTTATAAACAATAAAGTTGAGTAGTTACTTAAAAAAAAAACAATTTTACCTATTCGTTGCCGAGAAATATAATATAGAGATTCAGTATCGATTAACAGAAGTCTCAGGGCAGCGTTGACAAGTTCTGAGCTCCTGAATGTTTGCGCCGTGCACTCTGCGATCTATTTGTGCAAGTTATATATGTGTGTGTGTGTGTGTGTGTGTGTGTGCGCGCGTCAATTAAAGCAGCGCATTGATATAGAACGGTCATTAAACTGAATGTAATGTTCGGTAGGGTCATATTGCAAATCTGTTATTCAAAGTCTAATCTAAACAATTAAATTAAACTTCTGAAACGATTAAAAAACTATTTATGAAAAATGCTTAAGAAACTTAAGCACTTAACTTTTGTATGATAATCAAAAAAAGTTTTTATCTGAACATTTAAAAATGCTTACGTGCTTTATAAATGCATCATGCATTTAAAAATGGGGGAGGGGTAATGGCACATGGTTAACCAGAAAAATGAAAAATAGCACTTCATGCCCAAAAGGTTGCCCTTGCTCTTATCGATTGGTAATCCCTGCTGAAGTGGATTTCATATCTGGCTAAGTCTTTTAAATGGGACCAATTATGCTCCTTTTTACAAGATGTAAACTAAGTCTCTGACATCCCCAGTATGTATGTGAATTGTTAAAATTGCCATTTTAGGGTATGAGCCAAAACGCTCCAAACTTGAATATGTTGCTTTAATGCAAATGAGCTGTTGCTCCAGGAGAAGAGGGCAGAGCTTCAAGAGCTCAAGCTCCATTATTAGCAGTGCTAGCCTTTGCAAATAAATATTCCACGATTAGTACAAGCTTGTTATCTTTACAGAAAACATACTCAGTTTCAAAGTCAGTCATCTGATTATACTGTGCATAATAAATTCACGTTTATGAATTACATAGACAGGGAGCACAGCACGATAAAAATAACAACATAGCTGGTCTCATGATGCATGGCATGCTATCACAAACTTTATAAGTCCCACTCGTGATTATGAGCTTAACAAACTCAAGCGATAGACTCACATTGCTTTCATATGCAACTTTTAACTACCACATTCCTATTCGTGATCATTAATGAAGACAGCACCAGTGAAAACAGATAGAGACAATGGTAGCTTTAGCATCATTAGCCTTACAGAGTGGCAAGAAGCTCTTTCAGAAAGGCAATTTGTAAAACAAACGCTTGACACTTACTTTGTCTGGAGCTGACATTCGCGCATGAAGCGTTGGTATTGATCCCTGCACATATTGGAGACTTTACCAATTTTTTTCCAGGACATTTCCTTAGACAATGAAACTTAACCCCAGTGTCCTCTGCTCAGATGGAGGGAGTCTATGGAGACTCCTATGTTCGTTAGTACATCCCAAAACACAACACTTCAAAGCCTCTTTGGCACTAACATTGTATTTCTCCAGCAGCTGCAGAAAGTGATCAGTAATGGAGGCAGACCGCAGCTTCTCACTCAGGGCTGTGTCTATAGGGCAGCTTCACAAATGGGACTTTTCCCCTCAGTGACGTGAACAGAGGGAGAATCTGAAACAGCTCGTTCCGAGAGACTGTTTATGATTTTTTAGATTAAAAATAAATGAGTGGGTGGATTTTTACCATTATAGGCTGATTGTTTTCACACACTGCGGCCACACAACTGTGTTCAAACACCTTATAAAAGTGATTTTTACATAATAGGTCCCCTTTAAAGTGGCGCTCATGCTAACTTTAAGGAGGCTAAAATACTATAGAGATTTTTTTCCAACAAGCAGAGTTATAATTATTATAAGAATAACAGCAGCCAACAAGAGATATTCTTCCCACACAGCATTAAAAGAGTCTGTATCTTTGAGTCTATAAATAAAAAAGATGAATGAGCGCAATAACATGTAAAAGCAACCCTGTTAGTTAAAGAAAGTTAAATACATTTACATTTACATTTAGTCATTTAGCAGACGCTTTTATCCAAAGCGACTTACAATTGGGAGTACATAAAGCGATTAATCTTGAAGAGGCAAACATACAGAGGAAGTGCCAATAACACCAAGTCTCAGGCATTGTTCAAATAAGTACAAGCTAGCAAGGGAAGGAGAGAAAGATAAAGAGAAAGATGCAGATGTTGAAAAAGTGAAAGTGTTTTTTTTTTTTTTAAGTAGTCAAGTAGAGTTTCAAGTAGAGTTGAAAGAGATGAGTAAATAACATATACTATGGCATTAGGTCAACATATTCTAGATTCTTTGTATTTGACAAACTCAGACCTGTCAGAATCAGAATGAGCTGTATTGATCTTGTGGCTCAGTGGTAGAGCATAGCTTTAGCAGCGCAAAAGGTTGTGGGTTCAATTCCCAGGGAACACACATACTGATTAAAAAAAAGTATATCCTGAATTCACTGTGTGTCGCTTTGGATAAAAGCATCTGCTAAATGTATTGCTGGTATGTTTACCCATACTAGGAATTTGTTTTCGTGAAAGAAGCTACCGCAGTGCAATAGAATGACAGTGACGGAACAAAAAACACAAATAATAAAAAGAAGAATTAAAAAGAACAAGTAAATAAGGAATAACAATATACAAATTTACAATTGTATGTACAGGTATATAACAATGGACAGTTTTGTATATACAGGTATATTATGTGCAAATGAAGTGTAGACTAAGTATGTGTGTAAGATAAATGCGTGTATAAATAGTGTGTGTACCATAGTTATTGTCAAGTGTTCATGAGATGGATTGCCTGAGGAAGAAACTGTTTCTGTGTCTGGCTGTTCTGGTGCTCAGAGCTCTGTAGCGTCGACCAGACGTTAACAGTTCAAAGAGGGAGTGTGCTGGATGTGAGGGGTCCAGAGAAGGGATGTAACGATTAACAGCGAGCCGGTTGAAAATTGATTCAAACATGTCACGATGAAATCAGTTGAGATGCTAAACGAATCGCGATTCAATTAGGGGTAGGAGTTTATATGAATGCCTGTCTGAGGGGAACTTACTGTCTTTAGAAAAGTTTAGATGGTATTTTTTCTTTTAATTTTGCCTCTGTATAATGCATATAAATGTTCATAAGGGCAGCGCTGCTTGTTTACTAGTGATGTGTCTTCCCTGGGAAATGAACCCACAACCTTTTGTGCTGCTCTACCACTGAGCCACAAGAACCTCTATATTTTCACATAATGAGATATCAATATAATATTGTAAAGAGGTCCCTGCTAACTCCCAACCTTTGGACTAGGCTTTTATATGATTGAATTACTTTTATTACCACACACTGTTGTCCATTCATTCTCTTTTCTTGTCTGAGGTGATGATTGAAGGTGAGTGGTGGTGGAGCTAGTAACTGTTCAGTGACCTGGAACAGGAGCAAACAGATAAGAACATGTTAAACAAAAAACTCAGCTAGTACACATGCATCTCTTAAAATAGCTTGGAAACATCGCAACACCATTAAACTATCATTTTGCTGAGAAACCACAATAATACACATGTACTCTCCACCAATGGGTCTCTGCAATTTTGATATTATGCACCTATACAAGTCTATTATTATTATTATGACAGCCTGGCGATCCCAAGGGCCATTTTCAATTAAGCCGCTAGCTGTTTACAGGTATTGTGCTGGACTTGTTGTACCCATGCAGCCGGCGCTCTTGGCCATTGTGCCAGGCCACAATGGTTAATGAGCTATCTACCCACGAGGACCAAGCAGAACAAACAGACAATGTGCTCTTCCCTCCTACAAAACTCTCTTGTCTAACACACACAGACACTGCGCTGCACCTCTGCCACCGAACACACCAATCCAAGACTGACTACTGTAAATATAGGCCACTGCGAGTTCTCTCCTTTGATCTCTGTTTGTATTTCAACATCAAATGAGCTGACCTAACCTTATTCTTGGGCTATTTAAATGGTAATGTGTAGCAGGGACTGGTTTGGGCAGCCATTCATCTCAAGGTCAAGAGGGCGATCAGGCATGCTCTCTCTGGGTTAGCGCAAGGCAACAAATGTGTTTTTAACCAACCACATGCACAATGAAGTGCAGTTTTGACACTGTATGGTTGAATAAGAGATGCTTCGACCAGAACTGGTCAATGAACAAAATCATAGAAATGATTGAAAGGCAATGAGCTGGAGCTTAACTGTTATATTTCAAACACAATAGATTAGAAACAAACAGTGTAATTGCAATTTGCAAACATTATAATTTCTAGCATACAGTTTTTATAAAATTACAATTTATCCTTTATTTGATTAGACAAGCATATGAAAACCTGCTGACACCTCAGCATAAAAAAAAGATCATGAATAAGCTAAAATAGTTACATTTCTGACAAGAAACAAAGTAGAAATTACAAGAAATAGGGCCTAGTTACACTGCAAGATATAAACGATGTAATTGAGAGATATAAAGACAAGATATAAAAGTTACGAGAAAGTCAAAATTATGAGAAATAATATTGTAACAGAAATATAGTAACAGTGACTCAAAGACAATATTGTGAGACACACTGAAACAAATTATGACAAACATTGCATAATAGGATAAATAATAAATATAAAGTCACAATTACAAGAAAAACTATTATTGTATTATTGTAATTACAAGCAACTAAGTTAACAATAAGAGAAGTATAAATTGCGAAATATTGTGCTTAGCAATATAAATATGTAATAGTTAATTGTCATTAATACTAGACAAAGTCACATTGGGAGATATAAAGCCAAAGTTATAAGAAAGATATAGATATAAGAAATTATGAGAAAGTTGAAATTGAGAATTATCACAGTCTGACATAAGCAAATATAAAGTCATAATACCAGACCACAAAAAACAACATTAAAATTATGAGAATCAAAATTCTAAATATGAGAAACAGTTGAAATTGAGGCAAAAGAAAAGAAAATGAAATTACAAGAAAGTCAAAATTCGAAATATCACAATGTATTGTATAAAAAATACATAATCGGTCATATAAAAAAAAGTCACACTGGGAGATGAAGTCACAATTATGGCAAATAAAGTGCGATTGTGTGATATATAAAGTAATTTTTTCACTCTGTGGCAGA
This sequence comes from Gymnocypris eckloni scoliostomus, assembly GCA_027564155.1. Classification (NCBI taxonomy): domain Eukaryota; kingdom Metazoa; phylum Chordata; class Actinopteri; order Cypriniformes; family Cyprinidae; genus Gymnocypris; species Gymnocypris eckloni. The sequence goes on from CM050424.1 coordinate 8,111,205, forward strand.
AGCAGGCTTTCATAAAAATAAGCCAGACCAGCGCTTGTAACAAGTACTACAAGTCCTTCAGAAATGGAGTATTGCCCGCATGTTCATATTCATGTTTAGTGTTACATTAACTGAATGTCATACAAAGACAAACAGTAACATCTAATGAACAGAAAAGCAAACACACTCAGAAGCGCAGTCTTCCCAAAGCGTTTGTGAGTGGCCTGTCGGGTAGGTGACATCTCATGACTCAACAGAGTGTATATAAAGGCAGCCAGAGCAAATCCAGTGGCCCCTTGAGCAGGTAAGGAGATAAAATGCTGGCCGGATTTACATGTCACAAGTGATGCAGAGAAAGAGCCACCTCGCTCCACACTGCCACATCAAAGCAGGTCAGGTTATTAACGGCATGAAGAGCACTGGAGACCTCACTCGTATCACATCTCACTATTCCGATTCGAAACGGACAACACACACACACACACACACACACACACACACACACACACACACACACACACACACACACAATATTTTAAATGTCTAATTCTGACATTAATTTGAGGCCTTGTTCACTGTCAATGCCCCTCACAATTCATTAAGCAACTTATTGGGCAAAAGATTCAAAATGCATGTTAATTTAATGGGATTTCTGGTTGGGGGGAAATTATATGAAAAAGAAGCTTTGATGTTCACAGAACTTGGCAGTCAGTCATTTTGCACTGAATTACAGCATTAATGAAGAATGGAGAAACAATGAGGGACACTATTGTTTCAAACACATGCATGTTAATGTTCTCCATTAGAATGCATGTTATCGTTTAAAAAAACCATTAAAGCAGCCTGGCTCGTGTTCGGTACAGGTGATTTCTGTGCCCTTTGTCTTCTTACCTGCTTCTAAGGTTAATCTGATCATGTACATCTTAAACTGCCTGATACAAATGTAGATCAGTTCAACAAACCCACTCAGTTGATACTGACTTCAAAATAAAACCAAGGCATTTATCTAAAAAAACAGCAGCTTCTTACTCCACCTGTAAAAAATCAGTCATATAAGACTTAAGTGTAATAAACTCTACCAAGCAAGCATGCCCATGGCAGAAGCGTTTCAAGAAGATACACGACAACAGGTTAAAGCCCACCCACACTGATTCAATTAACATACAACCAAATTTGGTGAGGCTGTTAAAACGACTTATAATGTGACAAGATTACGTTTTACTCCCCGAGTCTTAGAGTGGAAGCACGCTGACATTTATACAGGCAAACAGAAGTGATAGATTGAGGTCAGATGGAAAACTGTGTCTTGGTTTGTCGCATTTTCAGCATGTGTTGATCCATCTGGAGTTGTGGAGGCTGGATAATCAGCACAAGCCACACGAGCATGTGCCGCGGTTGCAGGAGCGGGAAATGTGCAATGTGCACCATGCTTTTGCATAGTCAAATAACAACTCGGTTGAATCAACAATTTTGGTCCACTAAACATCACAGTTACCTCACACAAACTGAGAGTAGCTTATATGTGAAAGAAACAGCCTTAAAGGCCTATATGTTTTTAATAATTGCACGTAATCACTCTGAAAAACATCCAAATAATGCTTATAATCATCCTAAAATATATATATTTAAAAGACTGTTCTAAAAATTATTTATCCTAAGGGATAGTTCACCCAAAAATGAAAATTCGGACATCATTTGTTTACCCTTGTCGTTTCAAACATGTATGACTTTCTTTCTTCTGTGGAACATACAATAGAATATTTTTCCCCTCTATACAATATTTGAAAACGGTAACCAAAACTGTGTACACATTTTTCAAAATATAACAAATACAACATTTGATTTCCACATTAGAAAGTAAGTCATACAGATTAGAAAACACAGGAAGGTCAGTAAATGATGATAGAATTTTCATTTTTGGGTGAACTATTGAATTTAAAGGGATAGTTCACACAAAAGTACAAATTTTGTCAAAATATGCCACTAAAACATAAAAAATATAACACATACTGTATATTACACATCTGATACATTATTATACACTATTCTTGGCCTGTATGGTTGTTTTTAATTTAATACCTCCACTAAAAACTTATGTGACCTGTATTCAGTGTCTTTGGGACAATATGAAGTGTTTTATTAAATACAAAAATGTCCTTAATGTGGATGGAAACCCACAATATATATATTTTTTAAACCAATAAACTAGTAGGGCCTACTCACCACAATGGGTGTCCAGCGTTTCAGTTGAGCTCATGGGCAGCTGCTGGTGCAGTGACACTTCCACACATTTATTAGGCCTACAGCCTTCACAGCATTGTAACAATGTCTTTAATCCTTGGGTCAACTCGACTATATTTGTGGTTTTCACTCTATTATTGTGAGGCAGGCAGCCACACATTGATTCCACAAACACAAAGGCGCTTCCAAGTCAATGGAATACAGCAACTGCCAGTTATTTCGTCGATTACAGCTCAAAAAATATCTCAAACGAGAACAGCGAGGCTCCAAGGGAGAAAAGAAAATTAATTAAACGCGACTCTACTTCGTGCTCACACTTGTCATCTTATATCTCGGGCTTTTCACCACCCTCGCTGCACACATAGCGAGAAGCCTGTTCCAATTAACAAAGAAGTTGTCAGGCCCTTCATTCTCGCTTGGTTTCTGCGCGTGGTACCCGCGCGCGAAACAACAGGCTGTCGGGAAACCTGCGCGCACCATTGCCTCACAGGCGAAAACCTGCGCTTATTTCTTCACAAAGGTTTCAGAATGTACAGAGACGTCCGGGAATATTAATTTTACGATTATATAACCGAGGTAATTTGGCAGAGTGCGAAACAGGCAGCACCAAATTGTTTTACAGTTTTAAAGACTGGTGTTTGATTAAATTTGGCCGTGTAAATGGGTAATTGTTTGTTTAAATAATGTTCGTGTAAATAATAACCAGTTTGCTGTATAGCATCTCGTTTACGGCTACGTTAGCCTAAATACATTTACATGAAATATACATTTCAGTTGAAATGACTTATTCTCAATAAAACGTAATCAATTTAATACTAAACTGAATTCTTTTCAAAAAAAATATTCCAGGGAACTGTGCTATTTAATATCAAATGTATCAGAAGGCCAAAATATAATACAAGGAAATACGCATCAATAAATATTCACAGAGAGAAAAATGATTTGATATTGTATACAAGCTGCAAAACAGTGGCTACTTAAAAGACATGATCATTTAACTGATTGATTCGATTGACTATAAATTGCGTATGTATTTTGTCTCATTTTCAAATGCATGTCAACCCTGTATGCTGGGAAAAATTGTGAGCACGTGCCCTCTACTGGTGAAACAATGAATCAATGTTATGGTATGTCCAGCAGATGTTTCAGATATCTCTAAAGTGAGATGTGGATATGCATGATCAGAAATATCCGGGATTTTCCACTAGAAAGCAATATTTTCTACTAATCTTCTATCAACCCTACTACTAAAATAATTACACAAATTTCAGAAATTCACAAAAAAATTACTCCTAATATACATTTAATCATATTTACAACGCAATAAATCTTTCAAAAAATCAAATGAACATAAAAACAAAAGCTGGTGGGTGAAAAACATGACACAAACAGGCAGCCAAACTGCTGAGGTGGAAGTAACAAGGTCAATGCCATATGAAGCAAGTCACAAACAAGGTCAAACAATGTCAGATTAGCAGCAGCAGTACTCAGTCACCTCGCTCACAGACCAGAATGATGATGAAGTTTGAGAAAGAGAAAACTGATGGAATGGGGAATATATACAATGTGAGCTACTGTAGAAACAGAAGAATGAAAAAGCACCTTGCTGCCCAGGCATAATCTTTATTGCTGCACTGGAATCATTGACAAAGCCAATAGCACAACAGTTTGTATGTTATTGTATTGAATAGTATTATTGAAATGCATGGTCTCAACATGCTATGGTGACACTGAAACACTAATATTGACAAGTATTTGAACACACCAGTTAGTATTTTGCCTCTGGCTGGTTTACTAGGCCATAAAAGGCATGATTGAGAAACAGAGAGAGAGAGATGGAGCATTGGGGTGAGTTTCCAGCCATTGCCGCCAGGCATGCTTTAGGTCAGACGTGGTCCCTGTCTGTCTCTGGTCTGGTCAGAGTATTGATTCCAATCTGGGAGCTGGGCTGCAAACAGATCCCTACATCTCTGCCCGTCTGGTCAGTGAGCTGCCAGCCACTTCATCATGACATCCAGTACACACCAGACAATCCCAAAATGCCCTTAAAGGATTTCTGCATGACGGCAACGTTTTATCCCGAGCAATATTGATTTCTTGTGTGTGTAACAATAGTGTTGCACTCACACAAGATGAGTGAAAACATGTTCACATGTCTCAATACAGTCTGTACAGTACAAAGAGAGTTTTAGGAACTAAATACATTTTCTGGTATGATGAATTTTCCTCTAAAACCCATTGATAATACAATATAACATTCACAAGATAATAACATATCACATTTTCAAATGCCACATACAATCAAGCTTAAAACCATAAAACAGAGACATATTATAGTACAAAGCCACAACGAGATCTATTTCTGTGCCCTTAACACAGTTGTTATTATTATTATCATTATTATTATTATTATTATTATTATCATTATATTTTATCTTCTCCAGTGATGAATACTACAAACAGCCAAATGCCCCTTCAAAACATTATTTACATTTCAATTAAAGTCAGGGTTGTGCACCATTCAGAACTGAATTTAATTATGTTTATTTCAAAAGAGAATGCCATAATTGCTATTCAAATTTTAAATGTAAGGAAATAGAATTTTAAATAATCACCACTGAAAAGTTGAGACAAAAAACATTTTAATGTCATTTTTAAGGATGGATAGATAGATAGATAGATAGATAGATAGATAGATAGATAGATAGATAGATAGATAGATAGATAGATAGATAGATAGATAGATAGATAGATAGATGTGATTATGAGCGACTCCCTGTGAATTCAGCTTAAAAGCTGGAGCGGGGGGCCTGGATTTCCCGTTCTACACTCGGCATGCTGGGTATATCCCGACAGACCAGCCTGTGCCGGAAGTGTCCGCTCAGTAGAATGTAGATGAAAGGGTTTATGCTGCTGGCGGCATAGCTCAGGCATACAGACAGGTAGTAGCATGTGTGGTATGCTAATGAGGGGCGAGGTATGCTCAGGTTAACCAGCTGCAGGACGTGGTACGGCCCAACACTGACCAGGAAAACTGCTACCAGGACCAGGACCATTTTAGTGAGGCGAACCACACGCTCCCGAGGCAGGCTGGTGTTATACCTGAGAGAATGTGGGGAATGTAGGATTTTGTCAAACAGTATGTAGCCTAACAATAAAAATAAAAGTGTTCTAATGTATAATTCTAAGTAGGCTAATTACAGTTAAAGGTACAGTCCACCCAAAAATTTTTTTTAAATCTTAGAATTTACACACCCTCATGTCATTCCAAACTAGTATTACTTTTTTCTTCTGTGGAACATAATACAAGACATTTTGCTAAATGTTGGTAACTATACAGTTTTGGTTCCCACTGACTGACTTGTCCTATTGACAAGAAATCCAATGGAAGTCAATGGGAGCTGAAACTATTTGGCTATTATCCATATTTTTCAAAATATATATTTTTTGTGTTCAGCAGAATAAATAAATTAATGTAGGTTTAAAACTACATGAAGGTGAGTAAACAATCACAGAATTGTAATTTTTAGGTGAACTATATCATTAACGTAAATTACCAACACGGAGGAAAACCTTTTCACTACAAGTTATAAGCTCAGCTGACAGAATTTCTGACATATTGTTTATCACATTAAATTAATGTCTACTTGTCTCTCCTCTTCTTTACAAAAGGCAAAAATTGGGTTACAGTGAAGCATGGCAATATAATGCCATAAAACCTAAAGCCATGAAAACTGCATAAAATTATTATTTAAAAATCTTTTCAGCTCAAATAATACACAACTTTTAACAGAAATAATTATGTAGGTGCTTTTATAAAATTCTTAACTTCACATTTCTATATTTAAATCCCCCCAAAATCAGTTGCATTTATGTCCACTGTATATGTATTGAATATTTTGTAAGAAAACATCGTATTGAACCGGAGATTGTTTTTAATAGATATTACTTATAATTCATGGTTTAGCCCATAATATCTACATCAGTATGCGCTGTCAATCTAAAACAAAAACATTTCTACTTTATAAGCAGGATAACTTTCAAAAGGGATATCACATCTGACAGCTTCAAACAAGAAATTCACTTATTCCCTTTGCAGCAGATATTCTCTTTATGGATGGCAAATTAAATATTAATAAAAGAAACCAATGTAGATCTAGCTAGAACAGTCAAGCCAGTGACCTCACAAGCCATTAAATTGGCAGATTTGCCAGTTTTACATCACATACTTGCTGTAATGAAGGTAAAGTCACCTGTGAGCCTTTTTGTTCTTGCGATACATTCTCCAGGAGTAGCAGAGAATCAGTATATAGCAGATGAGAATGAGAGGTAACGGCAGGAAGAAGGAGGTCACCGTCTGGTAGAGTGTATACCTGCAGATATATGAGGACACGTGCTGTCAGTCATGAGTGAGAAGAGCTTTAAACCTTCCACATCTCCTTCTCTAGTTTCACCACACTTATTTGAATTAAACAAGAAGGATGGATTCCTCAGAGCTGCAGACTTCTGTATATGCAATATGCAATTTTCTGGTGAAGAGGAAGAGATACTGACATAAAAAAAACAGAAACTATGGTATTATTGTGTTGCTGTTAAGCGACTATAAGTCTATGTGCCACTATGCCGAAAGGCAGCTTTCCCAGCAGATAACAGAAAATGACTCTTTTTGTGTACTTTGCAGACTTGTAGGACATCTCAAACAAAAAGCTGAAAATGGTACGTTCAAAACAGCCATTTGTTTGTGAGCCATTTTCTTTTCCTTTCAATAGAAGATTGTGTAACAATAGAGTAACAGAAGTCAAAGCAAGAGCAGGTTTATAGTACACAAGTAAAGCAGAACCAATTACCAGAGCACTTCTTTGGGAGAGACCAGGTTAAGGGAACAGCTCTCTAGCCCGTCCCTGAAGCGGATCACTTTGGTATGAACCCAGGCAGGCAGAACCATGATGAAAGATGCCACCCACAACAACAGGTTAATACGGATCGTCCTGGATCTGGTCCTGAGACTCAATAGGCGAAATGGATGAACAAGGGCCAGGTATCTAGAGCACAACAATATAAAACAATGTAGATTTTCCTCCCCATATATGTAATTCACACAAATATGTGTCGTTTTAATATTTAATTAGTTGTCCGACATCTTTAAGAAGCAAAATGTTTGATTTGAAAACATTTCTCATTACTCTGCAGATGAAGACACATTCTGACATTTACTGTAAAGGACAGACAATCTTGCTGCTTCAAGGAAAAGCAGTTGGGAGTGAGGTCTGTGTTAAATCATCTTGTGCCAAGATGTGCTTTGGCATCAGATAATTAAGATTATCTTCTCAACCCCAACAAATAACCCCCTTTAAAATAGGAGAGGAGGACACAGAGGCTACTGCAGATGCTACATTGTGGGAAATGACATGGACAAATGCCTTGGTTTATATATATATATATATATATATATATATATATATTTTGTATTTTACTTCATTTTGTTATTTTGCTTCTTGAGTTTCACAGCACTTTGGGTCAAACTCTTGTTCATAATTGTGCTACATAAATGAATAATGAGTTTGCATTCTTATCTATAATTGTGGTAAGAGTGGCCTCTAGTGGTTAGATTACAGAGTCGCAGCTATAATTGAGACACTGGTGCACTTGGTTTGGACTTTGTGCCGCATAAAAACAACATTGCTGCATTGCCAGACAAAACCATATGCAATTCCCAGTGGATAAGCTTCATTAAAACCTAACCATTCATTTCATTGAGAATCATAGAGTTCATAAAGATTTATTAATTAATAAATGTATTTAATCTGATTAAATGCATTCAAACACCTTCAAGTCTTCAATACAAAATAATGTTTAATACGATGAGCAGATCTTTAAAAGCTCTTTTAATATTTCAGTTTGTGACATTACATTTGTCTATAATTCTGATGAAAATAGTGAAGCATCAAGTACCAGTGAAATCAGTATTTACTAATATTTTCCATGGCAATAAATGTGCCATTCTCTAAAATCTGGGGAAATATGTTCTGTATGTATTTATTTATATATTTTAATAAACATTAATCTGTGTTCCAATAACATAAAAATAGAGCATTTTGGGGAGAGAAAAGTCTATTTTTCTTCTTCAGAGAATGAGCTTTTATTTTTAAAAGAGATTACATTTAAATTTAACGTCAATGATTCATTTAAGGGCCACTTTTCACAGAATATTTTTAATATCATGCATCAGTTCATTCAGACCCCGAATCAAATGAGTCACAACCATTTCTAATCACATGAGGTTTACACAAATACAATTTTGTTTTGATTGCATCAGTGCAATAGAGACTATTAAAGCATTTTGATTAGATAAACATTTTGATTTGATTTAAAATGATACAAATACAAAATAAAAATGATTTTTTTAAATGAAAAATGAATCACTTGTAAAATGGTTATTGTTATATTTGTGTAAAACCCACGTATTGTTTATCTTAATAAAGATCTGGAAATCCAATAATTTTTTCTAAGCTAAATTTGAATCACACAGCATAAATATTTCTCTGATTACACACCTGTCCAGACTCATAGCGGTCATGACTGCAGCGCACGCCACCTGGTTGCAGTTATCAAGAGAGGTGATGATGGTGCACAGGGTGCTACCGAACACCCAGTGCCCTCCACGTGCCCACTGGTGAATCAGGAACGGCATGACCGTCACATGGACCAGGTCGGCCACAGCCAAATTCCCCACATACACATCTGGCACTGTTTTTTTGGCAGACCTGCAAGAAAGAACTCATTGTGATCTGTGATTCCTTGATGAGATACTGCTAAAGAAACAACAATTGTGTGAAAATAATAATGGCAAGTTGCAAGCAGCGATAAAGAGGGTTGCGTAACCTCCAGTTAGTGACAGCTCCAGTGCGGTTGGGTCATGGCTGATTCCTGAATGAATCCATCCACTGGAGCTGTGAAAATCCAGAGGAATTCCTCCACAGCTAATTAAAGAGGCTACTCATATCGGCCATTTCCAGTGGTCCACAGCTCACATCACCATTCATATCAGCCTAGTTACTGGTTTGGTGTGGCCCTTATATGTCATATTTCAGAATATGGTATTATTTATACATGTATGTATGTATGCATGTATGTATTTATGAATGTATACATGTATGTAGAATATATAGGTATGTCCAAACAAAATGAATCGATACTGTATCAGTTTAAATTTTGCATTTTAATTTTGATGCTCATCAAAGTATATTTCTTGTGATTTAAATAAGTAAAATCTAGCAAAAAAGTAACAATTATTAAATGATTTGGCTAGTAAAAAATTGATTAAGAAAATATTTGTAGATTTTGTATCAAATTAAATGATCTATTCTTGCCATATAAGACGAAAATTTGCATGAAAATGAATCAGATGTTAAATGTACACTTAATCATTATTTTAATATAGATATCCAATTATTATAGACACCAAATCCAATTGCAACCTATCTATCATGATTTCTAAAAACATTCTTAAATCTTAATTGACATGGTTTATAATTTGCTATGATTACATTATGATTTGTTTTTCTTTGGAATTCGAGATATTTCTTTCTAACTACCTTTACACAGGTAGCCTATTCGTCTATGTAGAAAGAGACAATCTTCAACCACATATATCCCACCATTGCAGGTAGAGGAATGGTGAAATGTGAGGGAAGTGGATATTTTTCATAAGCAATAACAAATATAACACGCCATCAAGTAAATGTGTTGTTTTATTTTGATACAGACAAATGCAAAGTAAATTAATTAAAACGAGGGTTTATTTCCCATCAACCTGTAAACTCACCTTAAAATAGTCACCAAAACAAGAATATTTCCAACAAGCCCGGTGGAGCACAACAATCCAATAAATGCAGGGAGAATTTTGGTTTCCGTGACGTGAACAATATTATAATACTCATCTGCTGGATTTCCCGCTACTGTCTCATTAGCGCGCGTGCTGTTGTCGAATTTGAGCGTAAAGTTCCAAATAACAGGTGCCAACTCCACCATGGCGTTCATCGTTTGAATGTCATTCTAATCGACGAGAATTGGCCAAAATGCGGTAACAGCACACGTACTTGTCTGTCCATGGAAAGTCCTCGTGGGTTTCAGCATCCTCATCATACCACATAGTGCGCACTGGCGTCTCCACTCTCACCAGCGCGCGCGCGCACGTACGCAGCTCCTTGTATCCAGTCCGTGACTCGAAATCATTGACTGGTATTATGGGCAAGGATTTTACGAGATTTTATCGCATAATCGGCCCTTCCTTCTTCAATAGCCAATCAAACTGTACTAAACCAACTGCGCCACTTTTAACTTTGATTATTTGCGCTGAAACCGAAAGTGTGATACATTTAGCCTACTGTCATAATTTAGGCATGGATAAAAAAAAAACTTAAATCAAAAGACACCAAAGATACAGTAACTGCTATACATAAAGGCCATATTTATATTTTGAAATTCAGTGATATTTTCAGCAGCCATCCAGTCTTCTGTCACATGACCCTTCATAAATCATTCTAAAATGCTGATTTGCTGCTCAAGAAACATTTCTTATTATTATCCATGTTGAAAACAGCTGTGCCACTTACACATATTTTGTGTTCACTACTGTTCAGTTGTATTTTTATTTTTTTTGTCAGAAATCTCCTTTGTTCGTAAAATGATTCACTTCCACAAACATGATCAGTCTTTGATAGATCCCTGGTCTTTGAATAAAACAGGTCACATACTCACATTTGATAGTCATTGACTGAAAACACCTCTGCACAGGACTCTAACTTCACCTTTAAATGACCTGCTAATATTTTTGCCGCTCACAGATATGCAATATTGGATAATGTTCCTGAATAAATAAATTACAAAGAAAATATTTTTCATATCTATCTATCTATCTATGTATATAATAATAATATAAAATAAATAATTATAAAATACATACGTGTATATATATGCAATGACAATCCACCCGAATTCCGGAAATGTTGGGACATCTTTTAAATTTGAATAAAATGAAAACTAAAATACTTATTCAAGGTTTATTTAATCATTTATTTAATTTCAATTGAACCATGACCTTGGTATTGCTAGCGCGGCACAGTTTGAGCTACAGAAAAAACAGCCTACCATGTGATCATTTTCATAGGAAAATGTGCTCTTACCAAAGTTAAATCAAACTTTTGGATGAGAAAAAGTACTAATGATATTCATTGGCATAGCTGTACCACCATAAGCAAACTCCCTGATTCCTCTTTGAATGAAAGAGCCTTCATGAAAAGCAAATAGTGTTACCATGCAGTGTTCATGTGCTACCTTGGGTACACTTGTAGGATGTATTATCAAAGGCCATAAAGTATACATACAGCGAAGATCATAAACAGACAACTCCCTTCTAACAATTTTCTTTGAAAAAGAAAACTTTTTTATATTAATGTACTGAAGCGATAAGTGTGCATATAGTTCATATTAAATGACAGGCAGAGACAGAAAACTTGTTTTGAGTACATACAAAATGAATCAAAGCCTTTATCTTAGAATCCATCGAGGGCAGTGGATCTCTTTTCCAGAGTGAGTTCCTTTTCTTTATTTAGATTTATTAAAACATTTATCTGCAATATATCACCTGAGATGGCTTCTGTAAGTAAGGGATTTTCTCATTAAACATGATTAACATGCAAATCGCATCATTTCCCACTGTGGGAATAACGCAAATGTGCAGCTAAAGAATGCAGCGTTAGATTACAATTGCAGTGTCTTAAATCCACACATTTTGAGGGTATTCCTGAAGGAACAGCACAGAACAGCACTCGGTTAAAGTGCAATAAATTGCAGTAATTGAGATAACCAGAGTCCCAGTGAGGTAAATAGAGTGAGATAACTGAATCCTTTATTAAACACTGTGCATGGCGCAGACCTTTTCAAATGAAAAAAAAGATACATCATATCTCCCTAATGGAATTTTGCATTGTTTTTTCAAAACGTATGTTTACCTGGCCATACCCAGAGGAATGTAATAAGTGGAATGTTTGCATTGATGACAGGGAATGAATATTACACAGTGTACTTTGTTTGAAGAGGAAAGCATGCTTTACTGCAGTCATGCGGGTAAGGTCTTACATGTTAAAGAGCTTCATTGCACACTAACCGAGCCAGGTTGAAAAACGTCTCAGGTTACGTATGTAACCATGGTTCCCCAGTGGGGAACGAGACACTCGTCCTAGGGGTCGCTACGGGAACGCCTTCAGCGTGACTCGTGTCTGAAGATACATATGTAAAAACACCATCCGTTGGCGGCGACAGCCCAGCGTCACTACCGGCGCGACCATAATAAAAGGACCGCCGGGAGAATACATCATCAGCTTCTTCGTCTGAAGCTTGCGTCCGAAGCATGGCCCAAAGCCTAGGGGACGCAGTGTCTCGTTCCCCACTCGGGGAACCATGGTTACATACGTAACCTGAGACATTCCCTTCATGGGAACTCGAACTGCGTCCCCTAGGGGTCGCTACACGGGAACGCCATACCCACGCCACCATGCTGAGGGGAGTGCAAGCCAATTTCGCGAAAAGGCGAGCACTAAGCCAACTCTACCAGGCTAAGGAGTTGCCCCGGACGATTGATGGCTGACAGTGACATTATCCCCTACGGCCAGAAAGCCTGAGCTGCATACCCTAAATACTTACCTGCTGGGTGCCGGGTAACGGACCCAGGGTAGAGCTCAAAGGTCTGGAATCAGAATGATTCCTTTAAGGGATATGGCCAAGTACCTAGTGGTAATAACTAGGTCCTGGCCGGTCACTCAGAAGCTACCGCTAGCTCTGCACAAGCTTGCTGAGGGACTGTCTCAACAGACCCTTTGGTAGCGACACCTTTTTTTTTTTTGGGACCCAAAATATATGGGACAAAGGAGCGGGCCCAAGGCACAAGCCGGGCTTTGACCAACTCAAAAAGGGCACGGCTGTGCGTAACCCTACCGTACAGGATTTTTAGAAAGAACGCAGAACCTTGATGTGCGAACTTACCACTTGAGTGGATTTTAAAAAAGTGCCCAAAGTCTAGCGTGCGCACTTACCATAACATGGATTTTTAGAAAAGAACGCAGAACACTTGATGTGCGATCTTACCACTGAGTGGATTTTTTTAGAAGTGCCCAAAGATCTTAGCGTGTGGGTAGATGGGTAACGTTCTATGGCTCCGGGGCGGAGAACTATTCACTCTTCAGAGTGAGAGGGAACTCAGACGCTCAGAAGGGAGCGGCATGCTCATAAATGACCCTCTATGGTGAGGGGAGCAATGCTAGCTCGACCAACAAAGAGAGAGACCTATCACAGAGCTCTGGGGAGCGGAGAAACTCATTCTACAGAATGAGAGAGGACACAGACGCTCAGAAGGGAGCGGCATGCTCATAGCGACCCTCTAGGTGAGGGGAGCAATGCCAGCTCTACCGACAGCGAGCTCTGGAGGCGGAGAAATCAACCCTCAGAATGAGAGGGAACTCAGACGCTCAGAAGGGAGCGGCACGCTCATAGGTGATCCCTCTGGTGAGGGGAGCCGTGCTAGCTCTACCAATGAGGAGCTCTAAGAGCGGAGAACTCATCCCTCAGAGTGAGGGACTCAGGCGCCCAGAAGGGAGCGGCATGCTCATAAGTGACCCTCTATGGTGAGGGGAGCCATGCTAGCTCGACCAACACGGAGAGCGACCTATCACAGAGCTCTGGAGAGCGGAGAACTCATTCGTCAGAATGAGAGGGAAACTCAGACGCTCAGAAGGGAGCGGCCTGCTCATAGATGACCCTCTATGTGAGGGGAGCAATGCTAGCTCTACCAACACGAGCTCTGGAGGGCGGAGAACTCATTCGTCAGAATGAGAGGAAACTCAGACGCTCAGACGGGAGCGGTATGCTCATAGATGACCCTCTAGGTGAGGGGAGCAATGCTAGCTCGACCAACAAGGAGAGCGACCGATCACAGAGCTCTGGGGAGCGGAGAACTCATTCCTCAGAATGAGAGGGAACTCAGACGCTCAGAAGGGAGCAGCATGCTCATAAATGACCCTCTAGGTGAGGGAGCAACGCTCGCATGACAGCGAGCTCTGGAGGCGGAGGACTCCTTCCTCAGATGAGAGGAAACTTAGACGCTCAGAAGGGAGCGGCATGCTCATAGGTGACCCTCTATGGTGAGGGGAGCAAGGCTAGCTCGACCAATCAAGGAGAGCCATCTATCACAGAGCTCTGGGGAGCGGAGAACTCATTCCTCAGAAATGAGAGGGAAATCAGACGCTCAGAAGGGAGCGGCATGCTCATAAATAACCCTCTAGGTAAGGGGAGCAACGCTGGCTCTACCAACAGCGAGCTCTGGAGAGCGGAGAACTCATTCCTCAGATGAGAGGAAACTTAGATGCTCAGAAGGGAGCGGCATGCTCATAGGTGACCCTCTATGGTGAGGGGAGCGATGCTAGCTCAACCAACAGGGAGCGCTACTAGCCTGGATCTAGTATCGACGAGTGATGTAATCACTGCGATAGCCGATAGCCTTTAGAAATGGATCGTACTCATCCATTGGTTGCAGGGGAATTAGAGAGGAATAAGAGGGCAGATGCCCCCCTAAGGGAAAGGAGTAGATGTCTTACTCTGGTCCGGACGAAAGTGTCATATAGGACGCTTCATCCGGAACACCTCCCCTTCAGGTTTTGCCTCTCTCTGACCCACGCCTCTCTTTAGCCCTACCTGCAGGCGGGGGAGGTGCATGAGTCGCGAGACTAGCCTTCTGAGCCCATCTCTGATCCCCAGACCGATGGGACCCCTGGTTGTTCGGGCTCAGACCTGGACTTTATAGAAAGCCTTATCCAGGTCTTTCAGCAGATCAGTCTGGTACGCCTGAAGCACCGCCATAGTGTGCAACGAAGCGACGATCTGACCTGCTGCTGCATATGCCCTGCCATTTAAGCAAGATTCAGAGGCTTAGATGGCAAGGAGGGAGCCTTGAGAGAGGATGTCTCACCCACAGCGAGATAAGCTGGCTATCATCTCTTGCACAGGGGGCATCCCCTCATAGCCATTTTCACGCATACCCTCAATGTCAGCATAACTAGTATGCTGAAACCTATGAATACGAGAAAAATAGCTTTTTCACTCCTTCTCAACCTCCACATCGAGATTTAGAAGAAAGGAAGGCTCATCGCGAGTTGGGGTTTATGGCCAGAAAATTTATTTTATGATCCATAACCTCCAAAAACATATGCAGTGCAGGAGGTTTGAGAGGGTTCAGTCTCAACTTCCTCGCCTCAAACATCTCCTGCTCTTCCAGGGCATAACTCAGTAGAGCACTAACCGCTGAATCTGATGATGTCAGAAAGATCGCATCGTCACAATCCAGCAGCTCACTCTCGGCCGACGCGCGCGAAAGAGGCGGTCCCTCTCTAACTCATCGGCCATATCCAACTGCGAACCCCGCGATTTCAATCGCCTCCGTGCCTCGGCAGCGGTGGGTACCGAATCGCGGGAAGCAGACGGCTACCCCTCTTTCCTTGAAAAGAGGGACAAGACGAGAGTGCACAGTGCACGCAAATTCTCCCCTCAAGGACATCGCGTGCGTGCTCCTTGCCCAAACAAAAGACGCAAAGATTGTGTGTGTGTCATCGGGTGTCAAATAACGAGGACACGGATCCACACACAATCTCAAACGCCTTGCTAGTGCTCGCCATGATAAATAAAGGAAAACTGTATTCCTACCAGAATGCACGTTTCTTCAAACAGACCAGTCAGTGAAGACGAAGAAAAGCTGATGATGTATTCTCCCGGCGGTCCTTTTATTATGGTCGCGCCGGTAGTGACGCGCTGGGCTGTCGCCGCCAACGGATGGTGTTTTTACATATGTATCTTCAGACACGAGTCACGCTGAAGGCGTTCCCGTAGCGACCCCTAGGGGACGCAGTTCGAGTTCCCATGAAGGGGAACAATGATTTGAGCTTGAGACACATTTATTTTACAGTTGTTGCCAGGTTTTATTGCCAATTTGAAAAATGTGATCAAAGCATAATGCTGAGAAACATTTTATTTATTTTACAAAATGTCTCACCTAAAATAGACAGAAAATGTTCTTGTATGATTAACTACACAGAAAAAAGCTGGCAACCAAGTGAACTGACTTGCCTCAAATAGATAATTTTGCCGAGATTTAATCTTAAATCTGTCATTTAAAAAGATAATTCAGACAATGTTGTTTCTAAGTATATCACTTGCAGAAAAACATACTAAGAACAATGGCATCACAAAAGCCTTTAAGCACTCAGCTGGCTACCATGGCAGCTCATTAAGTTCTGCCAATGTTTTCAATACAAGTACTTCAGTTTAATGTGTACAGGGCGTAATGAGTAATTTCCCATAGAAATATCCACAGTAATTAGTTACAGTTTTAAAATAATGTGCATGAGGATTCTGTGTAGCCTATATCTGGTGCCAGAATTCCATATATAATGAGCTTTCTTGGTGATGCATGTTTCCTTATGAATCCCGATTAACAAATTGTAAAGAATTCCATACAATTTATAGAATAACACACTATCACAAAATTACAATAAATGGCATTTTATTGAGGATATTTTATGGTTTACAGTCATGTTTAATTTTATAATCTTGTTAAGACATCATATTTAAAAGGAAATTGTCATATAAATCTCATTTTGGGATCTCACAGTTTACATGTTTGGACAGTCATGGCGTTCTCAGGCCAGATGTATGAATCCACTTCAAACTCTTCGTAGTCTGTGCTGTAGACGAGCGAACGAACAAAAGCCTCTTTATCGTGCGGCTCCGGATCCAGCGTGGCCATTTTGTGTTTGTAGGCATACTCCACAATCTGTCATGATGCACATAAAACGATTACGTTAAAAAACACAAACACAAAGAATCTGTAAATAGCGCCACGCATGAATCACGGCTTAGCTTGAGATGTTATTGAGTCGAGCTCACCTTCACAGCCAGCTTGATGGTAACTTCCTGGATGCTGTTGAGAGGAGGATACAGACGCCCCTCTGCAAGATCCTTCTCAGTCACCAGTTCTGCTATAGCCTATAAACACAGGTCAAAGTGGTGAATATTATGGACTTAACATATAAACAATGTGTCTAATTACATCATGAACATAATTATTATTCTCTTCTTTGTTTTTCTGATACAACTGCTTCATATATTCATCCTGTTTTCCCACTGGTTATAGATGTGGATAACATAGGCAGTAACAAGTGGGTTTTTCTTGCCTGTGATCGGCCAGATTCAATTAAAAAAGAGAGACCAAAATAATTACTAAAAGATTTATTTCACCTAGACTTAATCCAGATATCTGTTTGGCCTTTGGGCTCTGGAACCAGTGCTGTATTTGTTTCCCCGATAAACTTCTAATTTGCTGTTTATTAATAGATAGTAAGGTAGTTGTTAAGTTTAGGTATTGCGTAGTATTAGACATGAAGAATATGGTCATATATTGTGCTTTATACGTTCTAATAAACAGCCAATATGTTAATAACAGGCATGCTAATGAGAAACTAGTTAACAGTGAGAATTGGTCCCTATACTAATATATATTTTGGGCGGACTATATCTTTAACTACGACTAATATTGAAAATTGTTATAATTTTTGGTCAGAGGAAATAAAACACAGAGATGAAAATTTTGAAAAGAAATATTGCCTTGGCAATTACCTACAATTATCTAATAAAATTACAAAAGAGCAAAATTACAAAAATGTACTAAAATAAAATCTGAAAACATAAAATAGTTAATTCAAAATATGAATAAATTCTATAATAGTATATAAACAACACCAATTTAGACCTAATTCTCCAGCCACCATCAGTTGTAGTCAATCATTATCTCTTTGCTCGTTATCGGTTTATTTACATCCATTCCCCATCTCTTCCTCTAATTCTCTCAGTTGGTTTGTTTTGTGTGCCATTTCAGATCATATTCCTCAGACTCGATAGTCCAGAACCATAACTTACTGATATACACAAAAGGGTGAGACCAGCGGGGATAAAGATATTAAGCAATTCCTCCTGATGCTCAATGCTGTTTGAAGTTCAGACATCCACACTGCAGCATGTGGAGCAGGAGAAGAGATCCAGCTCACGCTCAGCGTACATTACAACCCTCTGAGCGGCTTTAAAGAGATAAATCTCCTTTAGTGGCACATGCTGATATGATGTGTGGGCCTGTATGGCCTTGGCTAACCTTTTAGACCGCAATGGGCTGTTTCCAGCAGAACAGGACAGTGGTTCATTGAGATTCAAACCAGCTCTCTTGTTTACCCCATCTGATGCAACCATCCACAGTACTTGACTACAACACTGTCTGGCTGATATCAGGTGAAACATGGAGGACAGCTTGACAGGTAAGTTCAGCTAAATACAAGATGACATTATGCACAGTGATAAGATATTTTAATGGGATTTTCTGGCTTATTTTGAGCATGTAAATGTAAAGTAGTAAAAGGACTGGGATTTTTTTACGATATATATCATACTCACCTTCAGAGAACTAAGCACTGATTATGTATTGTTTTTCTCCTTTAAAATGTCTTTAGGAAGAAATGAGTTATAAAAATCATTTCATTTAGGCAAAATTTGCATCTGGGTGTAATTTAGAAAAACATTGCAGAATTGGCAATGGGCATTTAGGGGTGGAAAAGTTCACCACTTTTTTGATGCAGTAAGTGGAAGCAGACAAATGTATTTGAAAAATAACATTTTAACTCAATCTAAGAAATCTACAATCTAAGAAACTTCACTATTTTACCATTAAAGTACAGCAATACATATTCATATTTTATGAAAGGTCTCAAATATATGCTGTGTTCAACATTTAGGGACATTAAAGCCAAATGACATTTCTTGACATTACATTCTTATTTTGTTCATACTGTAGATACATTTATTTACAAAGTGTCTAATTTTTTTTGCCATTTTCTGACTTTGGCAAGCTATGGCAGTTAATATGCTATTTTATACCCATCAACACTTTCATCTACTGTAATGCACAGTTTTACCCAGGCCCTGGTGTTAATGTTCGAATTTCTCTTATTTAGGCAATATGGACTCTGTAACAGCAATAAACCCTAACAAATTGAAACTTAAACTGGAATAAAATCTAAACGTATAATAGACAGTGAATCTGGATCAAATCAAATCAAGAATTGTGTTTTAATATATAGCTCTAAGAAAGAGAGAGTAAAAGCTGGAGACAACAGATGGAAAATAAATAAAAGATTAAAGACAGACTTGAGCCCTGTTTGGACGGTAATTGTTTCTCATGGGGACGTAAGGTATTTTCAACATTTGCAGGAGCTAGTCAGTGATTTCATAGCTGTCTGAATCCAGAATGTCTGTGATTATCTCCCATCACGAGTGTAAATAATTTTACACCAAGGTTGTGTGGTAATTAAATGGCTGTCCGAATCCACATCTCTGAGTTTACAAGTCCAAAATACTTTTTGTAAATTGACCACTAAGCACTGCACAGTAATTGTTGTCCAAGCAATGTGACTGACCACATGAGAAGCGCATTTACAGGTTTGTAGGATCACAAACTCACACTTCCACCATGAATTTATCCTCAACCGAACGCATGAGTTTTATCACTGAGGAACCATGCAGATGTATTTTTGCAGATGTCCCCAAGAGAAAAATTTTACCGTCTGAAAATGGGCTTTATAGACAGAAAAAGCAAGTGGGATTTGATCACCTCTGCCGTAACGAGGAAAATATCCTCAGGGATATGTCTCATCGCACAAGCGGTGACCCCCAGTCCCGCTCCAGGGAACACATAAGCGTTGTTTCCCTGACCAGGGTAGAACTTTCGCCCATCAGGAAGTGTTATCGGATCAAAGGGACTCCCGCTTGCAAATATCACCCGTCCCTGCAATATGAAACACAAAGAAGCAAAAATGAAATGATTCACTCTCTTACATAAGTGTACACATGCTACTCCTTCCAAAAGCACCTCCGTGAGTGTGTAGCACTGCTCAGCAGTGCACTCTGCTTGCTGGTGGGGTTGCTTAGAGCAAAGATAATAGGTCTCTTATTGAAGGATGCCATAGCCTTGATTATCTCCTCCGTGAAAGCACCAGCGATAGCTGCCACCCCTGAAGAGAAGAAGAGAGGGATTTAGTGAGTACAATAGTTCTCACAGGGACCACTGGGACAACAGTAGTGTATATTTCTTCATAAATATACCAATTATAGCAGTGGGTTTCAGCTCCTTCACAACATCTTCGAGCTTCTTCATTTGAGCATGCTCATGTGCAAATCTCTCTTTCTCATGGGTGAGGTTATCCCGACCCTGAATGGGAGACAGAGATAACAACAGAAAGAGAAAAAGATAGATGATGAAAGCGTATCGGAAACATACCACAGCACACCTCAGCGCACTTCATAATGAATACAGGTTCTCTCCACAAGGAACAAGAGTGCAAAACCCACCAGACGTCACAAATCAAAATGTATAAATGCCATTGCATTAAAAACTTGTATTATTATATATGGCATTTATTCTCACAAAATATAGCACAAGACTAGTGGGTTAAAAATAATCACAGAAATAGGACAAAAAAGGTGAAGTTAGCACTGAAAAAAGATCTGGCATGTGACATTTGGTTTGATATTTTATCTAAAGAAATCACACGTTCAGGGGTAGGTTAGTGCCCTAGGAACTTAAAAAATACAATTAAAAGCAATAACAAAATGTGTGCACACAATGTGCGCGCATTTTTTCTAGTATATTTAGAAATGCATATATTTATAAGCTCTGTTCATGACGTGCCCCGAATACTTTTGGTTATTTCACACTTTACAGCATCTAAATAAAACATTGAGGACATAGCTGCAGGCTGCAGCGGAGCAGAACAGAACAAGACATGTGTAAACTGCTGAGATCACAGAGCTTCTCCATCACCATCTTGCCCTAAAGCAAGATTCTTACTCCAAGGAGTTCCAGGGAAGTGGACAGCAGTGGACAACATATATCGCCTAGATGAAAGTGTCACTATCCAAACCTCTCTGATCTCTGTCTTTAATAATGTAAAATGCCAAAATTATCTGTTAAAAGGATAGTTCACCCAAAAATGAAAACTCTGTCATTAATTACTCACCCTTGTGTCTTTCCAAACCCAGAATATTCATTTTTGGGTGAACTAGCCCTTTAAGCTTAAAACATCAAAACCATCGATCAAACAATGTTGAATCAGTTAAAACATTTTTTTAATGAAGACCTACTGTAATGTTTATGGACAATCAATTAACATGACTGAATAAGAGGTTTGTAAACTCCAATACAAACCACATGGTGTGTTTGAATGTCAACACTAAATGTAAAAAACATGGCCTTTAATGATGACCTCACCTTAACGATAAGTCCTTTAGAGTCCACCATCCAGATTTTCTTTATACACTGCTCACGAGGAAGCCCCTCTTTCTCCATCGCCATAATGATGAGCTCAGCTATGCCCATTGCAGCCTGGAAACATAAAAATGCTGTTACAGATTTACATTTCACATACTCATACATCTAAAGAGATGTGAACTCGGTGAACTTCACAACATTTCAATAAAAATCTCACAGCTTGACCCAAATAATGAATCTTTAATGAATTAATTCCATAAATGAATCTTAAAAACACAAGAATCATTTAATACATTTCACAGACAAGATGAACTGTGGCATATTTGCACCCATGCACTGCTGTTTTTCACTCAATATGGATTAACAACCATTAAAATACTGGAAAAATTATGTTTAAAATTATTTTATATGTGGATCTGCACAACCAACACTCTCACCTCCCCTGCACCCTGAAATACAATGGTGTGGTTGCTCATTTTGGTCTTGGTAATGTGAAGGGCAGCCAGCAGTCCCGCCACAGCCACAGCAGCAGTACCTATGGAACAGAACACAAATATCTTTCACTCAGGTTAATCTTATCTCTGAGGTAAACAGAAAAACGGTTCATAAAAGCACGAGCTGAGGCTTGAGACTCAACTCCAGAAGCTTATCAATTGTAGACATAAAAGAGGAGTCAATACGGAGGTGGATTTCTGGAGGAATTGTCAAAGGAGTGAGATAAGCAGTGGTTTATATATTCTGTCGAAGAAGAAATCTGCTGATTTGGGGTTGAGTCTATTAAATGTACAACAGTGTGGCTGTCTTCAGAGAAGCTTGCTTTCGATACACGACCAATAAAATCATCATACATATGCATGAAAACAGTTTTAATTTATTTCTGAATGCCCCATATATTTATGGTGCTTTTCTTAACCCAGCCACAGCCTAGACCAGTGGTTCTCAACCAGGGCGCCACAGCAAACCTCCAAGGGGGCCACAGGATGACGTAAAAGTATTTAAATTAATAAATAAATATCTATAAACAGTCTAACCTGAATTAAAACCCTCAAAAACACATACAATCAAGATGTAAACTGAAAGCATATTTACAAATTATAAATTGAAAACATATAATTCTGGAATATAGAATATAACTTCTGGAATCCTAAAATAAATGAAAGTTAATGAAAATATTAGATTAATCAGGGTAATTAATTAAATAAACAATGCCAGAAATATATTGGCATACATGGAAGGGGGAATATTGTGACCTAGTGAAAAAGGTTAAGAACCACTGACCTAAACACATTCAAAATGACCAAACTGTATGTGAAATATGAAACAAGCACTGAAATGAGCACAAGAAACTCCAATATAAACACCTCCCAAATAGAGTAAATTGAAAAACGTCCCTCAGCTCCGCTTGCTCTACTCAAGTGGACACATATGGTTAACTCTGTGAACGGTGAGATTAACTCAATGTGCTCCACCCAAACATTTGATTGAAACTCAGTTTCAAACAGTGCGATTGTGTTCAAGATGTTGATTGGAATGTGTCTGCAATGATTGTGTAAAAAAGGATGAAGACAGAGGGGAGGATGGTAGAAAAGAAAGATAACCACCCAGTCTTGCTATAGAACCATAAGAAAATGAAATAGAGAAATGAAAATCAGAGAGAGAGATATGGTCTGAATGATTAACTTACAATAATTGATTTCTGAACTGCACTACAGACTAAGAACTGGACTAATCATAGCATTATGACTCTTTTAATTGAGCTGAAGTCTAGCTTAAACTGTATGTGTTCTCTGTGCTTTAATAATTTTGTACAGGTGAAACTTAAAACTAGTGTACGACTAAAGTCTCTTTTTGTGCCCATACCTTGGATGTCGTCATTGAACGTGAGGTATTTGTTGCGGTACTTGCTCAACAGACGAAAGGCATTGGTGTTGGCAAAATCCTCAAACTGGATAAGGCAGTTCACCCCATACCTGTGCATAACAGAAAAATCTATGTATATTTCTTCAGAATGCAGAAACACAACAAAACCAATTATAATCTCAAAGTCATTTGTTTTCAATACAAAGAATCCTTACAAAATATAGTCCAAATCCTCAAAGTCTAGCTTAAAATCTCAAACAACCATGTACTATTTAATGTTAAGAGTCTAGTTAAATGCACTCCACTTCAGCCTGCAGAGGGGGCTATCCAACTGCTCCTCAAGCCCGTCACAGATGGGGTGGTTGTGGGTGTTCATCCTGAAGGTTTTCTCCTTCTCATGGGTGTGGGCCTGAGACAGTTATCATTGCTTTGTAGTCATTTCCACAGCCAAACACACCTCTCAATGGTCAGGAAGCAAATAACAACCCTTGTATGATCAGTTAGTAAATTATGTTGAGTACAGAGAAAAACCTTCCCAAATGACTATTCAAAATCAATAGCAATGATCTGCTTGCCCACAATCCTGTCTCTCTTGAGGACAGAACTTCATGAGAAAAACTGTGGACTTTTAAATGGACTACAGCGCTAATTCAGTGGTTTCTCAAGTTATTTATCCAGCCAGCAGAACAACTGAAAGAACAGTACACAGCAACTAACTCATTCCCCAATGGAATATACGTAGAGGGCAGATGCAGGGCCATCATATTTTGATGCAATATCCGACACCTAGACATTAGAAAAGGGACGTGTAAACACTGCAGTGTGCCTCCATGGAGAGCTGGCCTGTCACTCAACCCAATGCAAGAGGAATAGAGATCTGCATTGCTGCCTAGAGCTGTCGTGTATACACATCACTCAAACACACACAGGGGAAAAACGCTCACTCTATTCACAATGACAGTTGTCTTCTGAAGCATCCAACCATTTCTTTATTTCCATTAACAAAATCATAAGAGAAAACACTAAATGAAAAAACAACAACAACACCATAAATGTATCGATACATGATGTGTGTGAAGTTGTTATTCAGTAATAATCTTCCCCTCAAATAGTCTGTTAAACTCATTAAACCAAGTGAGTTGAATTTGATAATTGATTCAGTTTAATTAATTAGTCGTGACTGTTTGTGAAATTTCATTTTTGGTAAACTAATCCTAAAACTGCCAGTGTTGCGTGTTCAGACATGCTACAGAAAAACGCAATAAAGTTTTCATTGTCTCCAGAGACTTTCCAGTACCAAAGTACTCTGGGTAAACAAGGTTAACTAAGTTCAGAATCTCATCCAAAGTTTTAGGAAACCCAGTCCTGAAACCCGGCCTCAGATAGGTCCTTCTAATCAAACTGCAGTCTAAACTCTGACATATCTGCTGGAGGAGGAGGAGGAGGATGAGGAGGAGGGAGGAAAGCAGTCAAGAGAGACTGACTGAGTAATTGCTTGTGGATTTTGAGGAGAACTTTGGCAGATATAAATAGGACATATAAATATGACTTAGAGAAAGTGAGTCATAATCCCAGCATGCTCTCTGATCTATTGAATTGCATCATCTGAGGAGGAAGATGAAAAATATCCTCCTGCTGAGATCCTCCTGATCTTGCTCAACAGTGGTTATAAGCATGTGACATCAATATTAGCATAAGAACAAGAAAAACTGCTGTCAACTAAATACCGTTTAATATTTGAGGTGATATAGAGTGAACTATGGCTCTCAAGGGTTGATTTTGATTAAATATGCCTGAGAGAGAGACAGAAAAAGACAGGAACAACTAACTGACAAAACAAAGCACCCATGTGGTGCATTGTGGTCTCATTCTCACCAAAGCTTGTTGTCTTTTTCTGGCGCCTCTTTCATTGAGATCTTTAATGCAACCTTCCTGTTGTAAAACTCAAACAAAGAGCTGGCCGGAGATCAGCTGCACTGGTCCTCTCCACCAAAATTCAGGCCAGACATTGACAGACACACCCAAGCACACTGAGAGCTGCAGTGACTCGGTCTCTCCTCATTTGCCTTTACCTCCAGACAGGGCAGAAAGTGTGAGAGTGTTAAGAGGAGCTCTTAACACAAGCTAATTTAAATCAACTCAGTGCTCTAGGACAGCTGTGCTATGCTTTTAGGAACAGAAAAGGCATGCAAAAATCCCATTTTACACACAGGCTACATGATTGAGTTCTCCAAGTCAATAGATCAGCATGTGAGAATGAGGAAACTTCCTAGGATGGAATAACAACTTTTAGAAAAACTTTTCTCCAAGCCCTATAGCTGCTGCACTTCCTTTGACCCTTTTGGCACTCTGTTCTTTGGAAAAAGGCACAAGTAAGTGCTGAACACACACCTGTGAAACAGTTGCCAGCAGACTTGAGTCAAAACTGCAAAAATCCAAGAAAATTAAGCCTATTTTTATGATGCTTATTAAAACAGACATAGTTTCCATGACAACAAAACAATACATCTATATTTACATATATATAATCTAATGTGAACAAATGAAACAAACAAATAAAATGTATTTCTGCAGTTCATTTTTAGAGTGGATGTTTTGATCCCTATACATGTAGGCAAAAACTGATCCTTCCAAACCCAAACAAACACGCACACACTCTCACACACAAAATGTAACATTCAGAATGACCTATCAAACAAACAGAGCAGCCTCAGAGTAGTTCTGGCATTAATACACACACAGCATGTGTAAACTTACACACGGCCAACTCATCGGCTCACACATGCTAACAAAACACAACAAGGCCATTTGTTTCCCTCTTTGATGATTTACTACTTATTTCTTTAAAACATAAATGATTTACCTGCACAGACAAAAGTCTACTACACTAAGTCTATTTTGATAAAGCACTGAGATTTAATGCTAACTGGTCAAATCTCACTCTGGCACTTCACTAACAGGAACACAACATGGCTGTTGGGAATTAAGCATTTCTCATAAAGTGGTTGGCTCAACAGAGTAGAGAAAATAGAGATGAAAAACACAGCCACTAGGTTTAGGTTTAGCGTAATCCTGCTGGGCCACACAGGACATTTGCTGAGATTGGGTCAAAGGATTCTGGCAGAGCAAAACGATTACAACGGTAATCTTTTGCCTGCATGCCAACCATGCAGCCCACAGGCCTCCGCGTTAAAGGTCATAGTAAGAATCCCATCCAAACACAGCTGTTCAACCAAAGTCTTAAATGCGCACGCACATGCACACACAATTCCAGACAGGTTTGCCCATATAATCAGGTTTAAAGTCAAACATTATCCACATTTACAGACCATTATTTCTCATATGCAAAGGGTGAATATCCCAAACTAAAACCTCATGTATCAAATCTTGCAGTTTTCATCCTAACAGTATGTGTATACACAAACTTCACAAAAGTTTTAAGGTTTATAAAACCGCATTTAAGCCAGAACCTGCACAAATTTCAATGTATAATAAATTCCCAGTTTTGTAACTTATGTATTGTAACTTATGTAACTTATGTAAAAAAAGAATTACTGTCAATTCAGTGCATATTTGCATAATAATGTTTTTATTTTTATGTTTAAATATTTATACTGGAAACAAAATTTATACTAATTATGTAGATCATTTTTAAACATAAAAAATAGTTTGACATCAGAATATAACTGAAATATTATTATTATTAAAAATGAAACCTGCACAGCTTACTATTTTCTAGAGGTGGGCATAGATTAATTTTTTTAATCTAGATTAATCTAGATACATTTTGGAATTAATCTAGATTAATCTAGATTAAAATGGCTCATTTGAATTCTGCCGAAGGCATTCAGAATATGTGTGCTACCCAAATAATGACTAAAAGTAAGTCTTTGAGAACGGGTTTCTCAAGCCAGGTGGCGCGATAGACCAGGGCTCATCTCCTGTTTCCAAAATGCATCACAAACTTTAATCTCTTCCCGTCCCAATCCCACGAAAAACTGGAGGAAAATCCTGTTCCACTCCTGGAAGAATGACTTCCATTCCCTCCCACTCCGTGTTGGTATTTTTTGTTTTTGCCGATAACAGTCAATTACAGTAAAATATAGTACAGATCACAGCGTGCCCACCTTATTAGTTGAATAAAACCCAAAATGTCGTTTTGTTGTTATTATATTGAACTGAAAGCCATTTTATGCACAGTGTTGCACAGATTAAATTTCATGTAAATCATCCATGCTAACACACACGTCTTCTATTTTTTTTTAGACATTTCACCTCTATAGATATATTTTTCTATGTACTGTATTTTTAGATAGATTCGAGTTTCAAGTTTTCGCTCAAGTTCAGATGAGACCTAAAGCGCATCCTGTTTGCTTAAAAGCGCAACGCTTCGTTGTTATTCTGAGTGCACACAAATAAACGTAGAGTCTTTACAGATTCGAAGATGTATTAGGCTACTTTTATCTGTATGACCAAAATGACGGAGATTTTAAGAGCAAGTGAACGCACCGGAGCCTGTCCTGCAGCAAACGTGCTTCCACACAAACACTTCAATAGCGCACATTTCTCTAGGTTAACATCATATTGAGCGGCCATGTAAAGTTGCTACTACATACATCTTTCAGATGAAAAGCCATATTTGAGGTTGATGAATGATAGGTGAGCGTTTGGATGTCCTGCCCGATTGTATTACCACACAGACCAGTCGTTAACAATCTGTCCATCACGGACTGCGAGCCTCTAGTTCAAGACTCGTTCTCGCCCCCTACAGTGCAATTCGCTAGGTATACATCCGTGCTAAAATATCAGGGTGAAAGTCATCATAGCTTGCGTAGTATAGACCCAGCTCCCAACCCAACTTTGAGAATAGATTAACGGCGATATTTTTTTTATCGCCGATAAGAGTCTCACGTTAACGCAGCACGTTAACGCCGATAACGGCCCACCACTACTATTTTCATTACAACATTTCAACTAAACACTTCTAAAACACAACCATATTTTTCATAATGTCAGAAAGTCCCCATATCATTGCTATCAGGTCAAGGTTAAGTGGGACAGGCAATACATTGACTCATGGTGAGCGTGCAGCTCTTCAGTGTTCTTCTCCAGCACAGACAGGCTCCCACGGAACCCATGGGGCTTCACATGCTGCTATTTCTGTTAAACACTCCTTCAAACATTATTCCGAAATATCAAGCAACATTCCCCTACATCTCCTATCCTAACATGGCTTCGTAACGGTGCCCTGAGATGGCCCGTGTTACCATAGTGATAATTGGAACACAGTCACCAATAGAGCTCAGTGAAAAGCAATGAGCTCTAATTAAATAATTTGACATGGGAATTGTGCCGGTGCACACAGAGGGGCTACAGAAGACAGATACTTTTCAGTCTGTCCTGGGAGAAGATGGAAAACAAAGTCAACCCCCCCACAAACTACTTTGGCGCCACAACACAAAGCCTGAGAAGTGAAAAAAAAATCTATTCCTGAATTAACAACATCATAAAAGAAGCATAACAACCCCCTGCAAAATAATCCCAGCATTTACTATCTAAAATGCTGCTTTTCTTTTGGATGCGTGTTTCTTTATATGGTGTTGTACACTCTTTACCAAAATTAAAGACCTCAAAGTGCATCTGTGCCCACTATCTGCTCTAGCACTTCTTGTTAAAGCCATTGTGGGGCAGAAAAGTGGCCTGATGTGGATTGGTGTCATTATTCTTCATCACTTGTGTCCGAATTTACAGAAAAAGGCTTGATGGGAAACAGAGCGCTGCGGGCTGTTAAACGTATAGTCTTGAAAGCCTGAACCTCAATGAAAGACTTTTCATGATTTTCCTTTGTCTTCTTTTCACATTTTATTTTAAAATGGTATAGCTATTCTGCACAAATACTATTTATCTCTACTCTCAATACGCAATGAAATAAAGACAAACTTTTGCTTTTCACTGACCTCAAAAGTACAACTGGAGGGCAATATCCCAAACACCTGTTGGGTGCGGTTTTATCTAAAACTCTTCAAATTTAGAACTGTTTATAACTGTTCCTGTACCTCAAAGAGCAGGAAATGGTGCTAGCAATGTCAATTCTCTCCATGTGATTTATATTTTTGACTCTTGAGTGTGAATTAACTTTGAGCTATGGGGCTAATTGGGTTTGACTCCCAATTCAAGTAAAAACTAATGGTCTAAAAAGGTCTTATGCATTCAATGCAATCTAAGCTGTTTTAGATAAACGCATAAATGTATTTTAACCCTCATTCGACAAGCGAATGTTACTTTTCAGGAAGCACTGAGCCTCTGAAATGTAAAATTATAAAGAGTTTATTAAAAATCACCAAGACTGCAATCATTTGTTCAGTCGTCAACCTATAATCATTCATTTTCCGCCAACTCTGCACTTTTGGGGAAAAGTGATGCTGTTCCCTGTAGTTTCATGTCCACCCCATTATTATAGAATCATTGCGATATTCAGCCATCTGGAGGGAAATCAGACACTGGGGTTTTTGAGTTCTGCTTTAAATACAGCCATGTGCGGCACTATGCTCTTATGACAACCGCTGTCAAACCAGGCCACACCAGTGCCTAAAGCAACCGAGAGAACTTTGACCAAGACCCTGGTTCTTAAATATTAATGGTGTTTACCAGTGCAGAACTTGCCACTGTTTCAGGTGGTTGCCATGCTGTTGCAAGTTGGTTGCATTTGCTAGATGGTTGATATTCTGGTCCCTAGATAAATTCGCACATGTAGTGTAAATGACAAGAGAGGAAAAAGCAGCTCTACTCAGAAACCAAGATGGCTCTGAAGACAACAAGTTACTGTTCAGTGCCAAGTTGTGGAAAAACAGTCTTTGCATTGCCTTCCTTCTGATCCCAATATTAGGAAAGAGTGGATAAACTTTATTTTTTATTAATATTCAGACCAATTCAGTAAGAACTTGGTCTTTTGTTCACTTCG
The DNA here is from genome assembly GCA_027564155.1 of Gymnocypris eckloni scoliostomus. Classification (NCBI taxonomy): domain Eukaryota; kingdom Metazoa; phylum Chordata; class Actinopteri; order Cypriniformes; family Cyprinidae; genus Gymnocypris; species Gymnocypris eckloni. The sequence continues at coordinate 8,141,660 of CM050424.1, forward strand.
TTTTATTGCATATTTGTTTACAAACAAGGTGCAATTCGGCACTGGATTTTCAGAAAGATTGAAACTGAAAGATGATGCTGTGCCGACAATACTGGATCCAACAGTAATGGTGCAACACACAAGTGTTTTGATTATGTCTTCACTATTGCTTTGTCTGTTAAACAGATCGCTTGATATGAGTATTTATATATTTTTAACCTAAACCACTGCAGCGTCTCTCTGCGAAGGACGTATGCTGTCAAAAATACACAAATATTACCGATCATAGCAGTGGGTGTTTACTTCAAAGTCTACAATTCGACACGGCTCTTCAAACAGAGTGTTCTGATGAGGGGGGTCAAAACAGGACAGAAAACAGCCTATTACTTCTAAATTATGATGTTTTTGATGTAAAAATCTTGATAACATTATAAGTGGACCTCAGAGAACAGTACGGAATAAAAAAACATAAAGGCAGTTCATGACACATTTAACAAATTTCACTAATAAAGACCCAAAAGTTTTATTCTCCATGCTAACAATGCTACACTAGAGTTCATTGAACATATTCGAGACAGCAAATATTAATCTCCCAACATCCATAGTAAAATTAAAGATGAGCTGTCAAATAATAAAATGGTATAAAAAACTACAAGAACTCAAATAACGCAAACTAACATCTTTGAAGACTATTGAAGACAAATGGCACAAGATCGTGAACCATTCTAAGCATCAGTGAGCTGACTGAGCCATCAGGCAGTGGGGCTGGTTATCGAGCAGGATATGTGGGGAGAGAACTGATGAGGCGTGCAGTCAGCGATCCGGTTCGGGTCTCTGCCACTGGAGTTGTAGCTCAGAGCCCACAAACCTAGAGGCATGCGCTTCACCCCACATTCCTGCAACGCAATGGCTCAGCTATGCTCTTCAGGCTTTTCCATCAGCAGCCTGTCGAAGGAAGCGTGTGCTGAGCAGGAGGGGTACAGTGGGTTTACTATACCTGTCTGTGATAGCCTTCATAAATTCATCCAGAAGCTCATCGTAGGCCTGTCCACGTACTCTTTTATGCCTCAGACCAATGTACAGAGGGTCCTTTAGGAGCTCCTGTGACAGGAAAAGAGAGAAGAAAAGGTTTTCACTTCTATAATCCCAGGCATCAAGTAGAAACAATAGCATGACATGACGATTCATTATATTACTTTAAGCAGTGGGGGGAATGAAAATGCAATACCATCAAATCTCAAAAGCGAATGTTTATTATGTGCACAGCTCCTCTTTAATTAGATTAAATATGGTAATCTGGTGGCCCCGCAGCTGTATAAACCTCTTACAGTTATTTGTGCCTGTAAGAGTATGTTTAAAGGAAAGACAGACTGAGAACAAGAGAAAGAGAAATGCATGAAAGCATAAAAGGAGACAGAAAGAGGCCAACATGAGAAGAAAAAGAACTGCACTGCATTTTCAATTTGTAAGTCTAGCAGCTGTCACTCGTGTACAGATCTGCAGACTTCACACTGAGAGTCAGTAACACTATAGGAAAAACAGAAAAGAAGTAGAGAGAATGTGAGCGTCATATAAAAATTCTGCACGCCCCATCACTGTCAGCGTGCCAGTCAAGCAGAAAACAAAATGGATTAACAGAGCACCCGCATCACTCTCAGCAGTACTGATGTGTGGTGCAACAAGTCTGGAAGTTTATCCACATGTTTTGATCACGGTGACTGAGGAAGTGCTTTCATCAGAACTCATTCCCACATGGCACACAAAATTCCTGGCATAATCTATTCTGACGATCTGTCCTCGGTATTAAAGCGTCTTTTATCTGATAGGACTAGTGAAAGAGAAAAAATTGAAGTTGCTGTGTGGAATTGAAAAAGCAGTAAGTCCTAAGAAGTTTTAACATTTATTTATGTTGTCTTAAGATATATAAGATAAGATAAATAAGATATGTTGATAAAAGTTTTGGTGACCATTGACTGGTGACGATGTATGTAACACTGAGGTATTAAAAATAAGTAGTAGTAGTATATTTTTATTTAATGACATGTCAGTATCTTAGGCTATTTTCATGGCAAAAACAATTTAAAAATACAATTATAACAAATACATTAAAAACCAGCAAACAAACAAACACAAGTTATATTACGCAATATTTTTATATTAACATATGATACAAATTCTAAAACTTTATCTGGCAAAATTATACAAAATAACTCTAAGTGAGTTCTATTAATAATAATAATAATAATAATATTTAGACAGACAGACATACAGACAGACAGACAGATAGATCAAAATGTGTGGCGTAAAACAATACAAAATTATGATACAAAATACTCTGAGTAACTGTGCTGGCATGACGGCTGAACAAAAACACATACAGGAAGAGTGAAACTGAATAAAGGGATATTTTGCTTCCAGTACTACTTTGGATTTCTATTCAAGACTTTTACACAGCAATTGAGCTCATAAATGTGTCCTTAAAAGGGAGGACTGTCTAGTTTCAGGCGGTAAGCAAATTCATCAGTGTGGGAGAGGAACCGGAGAGCACAGTCTGAGATATAAGGTAACTGCAGGCAGATTTACTGTGTGTTCATAATGCACACTCAGTGGGAGGGGATATACTTCCAGAGGGTCTGGTTTGTTGTGACTTTGTTTTTTTAATCTCAAGACAGTTGCTATAAAAGGAGCTTCCCTGAACCTCCCGGGAACCCAAACAAACATCAAACTGCCACACCTCCTCAGAAGTGGATCATGACATGTTGTTCCATCTATCCCATCAACGGGGCAGAGCCAAAACAAGCCCTCCCCTCACTGCATTTATAGGATAATCATAGACAGTACTGGAAAAAAACTGTTTACTTTATTGGTCGTGGCTGTGATTTAGAAAATAATGTATTCCATTTATTTAGTAATCATGAATTACATTAAATGCATCCTTGCAGTAAATATGTTTATACTATTACAAAAGATTTACATTTTAAATACCATAAATAAAAAAACAGTAACAAATCAAAATATTATTTAATGATTTCTAAAGGATCATATGACATTGAAGGTTTGAGTATTTGCTGCTGAAAATTCAGCTTTGACATTAGAAAAATAACTTGCATTTTAATATATATCCCAATAGTGATAATTGTGTTAGTATTTCAAAATATTATGTTTTTTATATTTAAATATAAATATATTTATATTAATATAAATATATTTAAACATTTTACTGACTCCCACTCCTAAGCTTAACCTTTAAGAATGATTTGTTGATGAAAATGTAGTACTGGGACAACAAGGATTCAGAAACACATTCAACTTCACAAATAGTTTTTCCATATTCAATTTCCTATCAGTATCTCTTGATCTCACCATTTGATGAGAACCAGAAGCTGGCGTTATAAAAAGCCATGTAATAAATGTAATATCTGAAAATCATATTACAAGCTAAGGAAATATCTAAAATAACGGATATACCTGGACAGAAATGCTTTATGTGAAACAGATCCACCTGAGATCATTCCTGCAAAATCAGGACAAAATCTGATCCTAGATCCTAGAACTACTAAGAGGATCTTTTGTAAAAATGAGTCACTATGATGAGAGGAAGCCTTTTTCTCTCAGGGATTAATAGTGGGTTTTGGTGAACCGTGCTTTGTGTGTGTGAACTGTACGTGTATGTAGTCTTTCAGGTGAGATTAAGGCACAGGAACAGTCAGGGTCTGTTAGCCACATAGTCAAAGAAGAATGAGAAAATAAGTGTCAGAGAGAGAGAGTGAAAAAGAGAGAGCAAGAGAGAGAGGTCTTTTTGCCTAGGCCACCCACAACCAAAAACAGACAGCACTTTGTTTGCGGTGACATCATTTGGTTTCCTTTCAGTATGTGAAATGTATGCGTGTGGATGAGGTCACATGAGGTGATAGCGCTAGTAAGTGTCCCTGCTGTCAATCAACAGAAGCAGCCTCTGAATGATATATAAGAGACATCATCAGAGAACATATTCCCCTTTTACAGCAGAGACACACTGATGTGGTGTCAGAGATCATAATATGTTGTCTGGAGGTCTGTAGTGTAAGCTCAGGGATCTGTTTAGACAAGGCACAATATTCCGCAACACTCACAGGAGGTGTTTACATAGAGAAACAACAAAAAAGGAAATTCACATATAGTGTTTACATTGGGTTTGATTGCAGTCTGTAAGTGTCTGCTTTGGCAGTTTTTATTTGAATAATCTGGTTCTACATTACAGCTATTGGATCACTGAATTTGCCAAACATTTTTACTCATAAGAGTCAAATATTTTAGAATAACAATAATAAGATATATAATAAATATAATATAATAACAGTTTGACTTATAAATACAATACACTGCTTTATGTAATTATTAATAATGTAATATAATTAAACATTTTAATTACAAATACAATATACTGCCTTCTGTAAATATATAAACTAAATTGTCAAAATCTCTTATGAATCAGTATAAACACAAACATACATATAAAACACAAAAATATAAAATATACATTTCTCAAAAGAAATAAGATTTATTGTCCAATATAATAATGTTATATAAATATTTATAAAAAATTACTTATAATTATACTAAGTTCTTATACTTGTATATACACACACACACAAACTAAAATATGAATTTCTCAAAAGGCTCATGAGTCAAATACAACCTGAATTCCAGAAATGTTGGGACATTTTTAGATTTGAATAAAATGAAAACTAAAATAATTTCAAATCACACGAGCCAACATTTTATTTACAATAGAACATAAAATAGTTTTAAACATAAATGTTTAAACTGAGAAATGTTTACAATTTTATGCACAAAATGAGCTCATTTCACATTTAATGCCTGCTACAGGTTTTAAAATAATTGGGACGGGGCATGTTTACCATGGTGTAGCATCTCTCTTCTTTTCAAAACAGTTTGAAGATGTCTGGTCATCGAGGTTATGAGTTTCTGGAGTTTTGGTGTTGGAATTTGGTCCCATTCTTGCCTGATATAGGTTTCCAGCTGCTGAAGAGTTTATGGTCTTTGACGTATTTTTCATTTAACGATGAACCAAATATTCTCTATAGGTGAAAGATCTGGACTGCAGGCAGGACAATTCAGCACCCGGACTCTTCTACTGTGAAGCCATGCTGTTGTAATAGCTGCAGTATGTGGTTTTGCATTGTTAGGGTTAGGGAGGAGAGCACGTGTTGCTCTAAAACCTTTATATAACTTCCAGTATTCATATTGCCTTCCAAAATATGCAAGCTGCCCATACCATATGCACTTATGCACCCCCATACCATCAGAGATGCTGGCTTTTGAACTGAACGCTGATAACACGCTGGAAGGTCTCCTTCTCTTTAACTCGGAGGACACGGCATCTGTGATTTCCAACAAGAATGTCAAATTTGGACTCGTCTGACCATAGAACACTTTTCCACTTTGAAACAGTCCATTTAAAATGAGCCTTGGCCCAAAGGACACGACGGCGCTTCTGGGCTATATTCACATATGGCTTCCTTTTTGTATGATAGAGCTTTAGTTGGCATCTGCAGATTGTGTTTATCGACAGTGGTTTCTGGAAGTATTCCTGGGCCCATTCAGTAATATCAATGACAGAATCATACCGATGAGTGATGCAGTGTCGTCTGAGGGCCTGAAGACCACGGGCATCCAACAAAGGTCTTCGGCCTTATTACAGAGATTTCTCCAGTTTCTCTGAATCTTTTGATGATGTTACGCACTGCAGATGATGAGATTTGTAAAGCCTTTGCAATTTGATGTTGATAAATTTTGTTTTTAAAGTATTCCACAAACTTTCACAGATTGGAGAGTCTCTGCCCATCTTTACTTCTGAGAGATTCTGCCTCTCTAAGATATCCCTTTTACAGCTAATCATGTTACAGACCTGATGTTGAATAACTTAATTAGTTGTTAGATTTTCTCCCAGCTGAATTTTTGCCTTTTCAGCCCTTTGTTGTCCCCGTGACAACTTTTTAGAGACCTGTAGCAGGCATACATTTTAAATAAGCCTCTCCGTTTAAACATTTGTTGTATTCTCTATGTTCTATTGTGAACAAAATATTGGCTCATATGATTTGAAAGTCTTTTCATTTTCATTTTATTCAAATTTAAAAAACATCCCAACATTTCCGGAATTCGGGTTGTATAATAATAATAATAATAATAATAACATTCTAAATAAGAATATTTAATAATACTATAGTTATATACATTTTTTATTTTATATAATGTTTTAATATTTTTAATTATTAAATTGGTATTATTTTATTATAAAATATTTATTATTAAGTATATAATTCAATGTTTTTGCCGTATTTATATCTGTAAATAAATCTTTATTAAAGTAATATTCATTAATCTAAAATAATATTTACAAAATAATAAAATATTTGTTACAAATTGTATACGTAATAGTGCATATCTTTACAAAGGGTTGCAAATAACAGCTGCGAATATTTACACTGAGACACAAATAGTATCTGACAGGAAATCCAGTTTGCTGACACGAACAATTAGCACACATAAGCTCTTCGCAAAAAGCCTGCACAAAGCCCCTCCATGTTATTTGCACATCTTGAACTTTCTTTGGAAGCCAGACCACATACAGCGTTCTTTATGGATTAGTTTAACCAGAGCGTACAGGGCCTGGATCAAACACCCATAAATGATGTATGCTGATCATGGATCAGATTCCTCACTGTCTGTATTGACTGTGTTTGGAGAGTCAAACTAATCCAGGTGCAGTCATCCAGCTCCCACTGAGGGTCTGAAAGAGAGGAGACAGCCTGACCTCAGTCAGCAGGCGTCTTGCTCCTTTAGAAATAACAGTAGACTTAATCCTTTAATAACACTCATTTAATTATCTGACTGCACAGTCCTATAAACGCACACACACACACACACACACACACACAGCTGTGGGGTATAAGCAGTGAATTCATCAATCATTATATCTGTCATCTCTTCAGAATATACTGAAAAAGAGGTCTTAATTACCTCAGACTCCAGAGCCATGTGTGCAGGTATGAAACACTGCATATACGTTTCTGTCTGTCAATGTTGCGATCATTTTAATAACAAAAACAGACGCTTTATCGCAAACACATGCATGCGAAATTAACCCAGACAGCGCAAAATAAACAAACAAATAGCGTTTAACCAAAACAAATTATAAATCAATGAATCAAAATTGCAAATAAAATACAATTCTCTTCATTCCTCCAGCTGAATACCCTTGAATGCAGACAGACAGGGGGCCAAAATCTAGAGAGTCAACTCATTAAAGTGTTTTGATGCCTGAGGATATGTTGAATAGCTGACTGGCCACTCCGAATTTAGCATTGCAGCAGTAGACACATGTGGAGTTGGCCTGCTGGATACTGAAGCAGAAGTGAATGGGAAAACTGACTCAGAGCAGTTACACAACAGTGTTAATGTGCTCTTACCGTCTTACTCATTTATGAGCTTTTGTACAGACTTACAAGAGTTTTGAAGCTGACTGATGAGTTGAGGAACTTCATATTTTAGTCTAAAAGCAAGAATGGTTGACATATACAGGTACATCTCAATAAATTAGAATGTCGTGGAAAAGGTCATTTATTTCAGTAATTCAACTCAAATTGTGAAACTCTTATTAAATAAATGCAATGCACACAGACTGAAGTAGTTTAAGTCTTTGGTTCTTTTAATTGTGATGGTTTTGGCTCACATTTAACAAACCCACCAATTCACTATCTCAACAAATTAGAATATGGTGACATGCCAATTAGCTAATCAACTCAAAACACCTGCAAAGGTTTCCTAAGCCTTCAAAATGGTCTCTCAGTTTAGTTCACTAGGCTACACAATCATGGGGAAGACTGCTGATCTGACAGTTGTCCAGAAGACAATCATTGACACCCTTCACAAGGAGGGTAAGCCACAAACATTCATTGCCAAAGAAGCTGGCTGTTCACAGAGTGCTGTATCCAAGCATGTTAACAGAAAGTTAACATAAATACAGCCGTGTTGCGTGCTCCGGGAAAACTTTGCAGTTTTTCGTATGTTTTATTTGTTGTTTTGTTTAGATGTTGTTAGTATAACTGTCTACGATAGAGACACGCTTTTGAACATTGGTTCCTCCGTCACAACGCATAAACCGGACTTTGAGTTTCTGAATGCCGGTGGTGTGTTCACAGACACGGCAGCGGAGCCCTTTGTGTGGGTTGCGAAATCGAGGAAACGCCGCCGCAGAAAACGAGGAAAAAGAGCTGGCGTTCTCATCAGATTGAGACGCCGTGCTTTCCGACCTCCTTCCAACCATTTTACTGGCCAAGCGTTCAGTCACTGGATAACAAACTCTGTGAACTGCGGTAGCGCATCTCATACCAACGAGAAACAAGGGACTGCTGTGTTATTTGCCTCACAGAAACCTGGATGTCTGCTATGGTTCCAGACTCAGCCATAGAGCTCACGGGCTTCTCCGTGCACCACTCGGATAGAACAAAGGAGCTCACAGGGAAAAGCAGAGGTGGAGGTGTGTGTTTCTATATTAACAACTCGTGGTGTGATGAAAGGAACATACACTCTATTAAATCCTTCTGCTCCCCTGATCTGGAATTTCATACGCTTCTGTGTCGACCGTTCTGGCTACCGAGGAATTTACAGCGATCATAATCACAGCTGTTTATATCCCCCAAGCCAACACAGACCAGGCACTCAAGGAACTGTACAGGAATATAAGTGAGCAGGAAACCGCGCACCCAGATGCAGCTTTTGTTGTCACAGGGGACTTTAATAAAGCCAACTTCAGAACAATAGCTCCAAAATACTTTCAACACGTCACCATCAACACGCGTGGAGATCGCACACTCGACCACTGTTACTCCCCTTCCGGGACGCATACAAGTCCCTCCCGCCAACCTTCGCAAATCGGATCACTCTTCCGTTCTGCTCCTGCCTGCTTATAGGCAGAAACTGAAACGTGAAGCACCCGCTCTCAGGACAGTTCATTGCTGGTCCGACCAATCGGACGCTATACTACAGGACTGTTTTGATCACGTGGACTGGGACATGTTCCGGGCAGCGTCTGAAGACGACATAGAGGCGTATTCAGATACGGTCACGTGTTTCATCAGGAAGTGTATAGACGATGTAGTTCCGACCAAAACAATCCGGATCTACCCCAACCAAAAACCGTGGATTAACAGCGATGTTCGATCAGCCTTGTCAGCGCGGACATCTGCCTTTAAATCCGGAAACACTGACGATCGGAAACAAGCCAGTTACGATCTCAGGAGATCCATCAAAGCAGCCAAACGAACTTATAAAAACAAAGTTGAAGAACATTTCAACAACAATAATCCAAGAAGCATGTGGCAGGGCATCAACAACATCACAGGCTTTAAAGGGAATAAACCAGCTACTGTGAACATTGCCGCCTCTCTACCGGACGAGCTCAACACCTTTTATGCTCGGTTCGAGGCTGATAACACCGCACACACAGAGGCGCTGCGGCGGCTGCCGCAGAAGAGGTCAGTCCACTCACGCTTTCTGTCGCGGAGTAACCCGATCCTTTAAAGCGGGTGAACATCCGTAAAGCCGTAGGCCCAGATGGTATACCAGGCCGTGTGCTCAAAGCATCGCTTTCCAGCTAGCCGGGGTTTTACAGATATTTTCAATCTGTCCCTCTCTCTGTCTGTGGTTCCCTCATGCTTCAAAAAATCCATCATTGTGCCCATACCAAAGAAAAACAAAATCACACGCTTGAATGACTGGAGGCCCGTTGCTCTGACCCCCATCTTCAGCAAGTGTTTTGAGAAGCTCGTCAGAGACTACATCTGCTCTGTGCTGCCTGCTTCACTGGACCCACTACAATTTGCATACCGCAGTAACCGTTCCACAGACGATGCTATTGCCTTCACCCTGCACACTGCTCTCTCCCACCTGGAAAATAAAAACACCTATGTGAGGATGCTGTTCGTGGATTATAGTTCGGCATTTAACACCATAGTGCCTGCCACACTGGTTGCGAAGCTCCAGACTCTAGGACTGAACAGATCTCTGTGCAGCTGGATCCTGGACTTCCTGACAGGCAGAAGTCAGGTGGTCAGAATGGGCAACAACACATCATCTCCCTGATCCTCAACACTGGTGCACCGCAGGGTTGCGTCCTCAGCCCACTCCTGTACTCCTGTACACACGACTGTACAGCTACACACAGCTCCAATGTCATCGTCAAATTTGCTGATGACACAGGTGATAGGCCTGATCACCGACAACGATGAGACGGCCTACAGAGAGGAGGTGAGTACCCTGACTAAATGGTGTCAGGAGAACCACCTCTCACTCAACATCGACAAGACCAAGGAGCTGGTGGTGGATTACAGGAGACAGAGCAGAGAACACACACCCATCACCATCGACAAGACACCTGTGGAGCGGGTGAGCAGCTTTAAGTTCCTCGGCGTTCACATCACTGAGGATCTCACATGGTCTGCTCACACCGATGCAGTGCTGAAGAAGGCACATCAGCGTCTCTTCTTCCTGAGACGGTTGAGGAAGTTTGGAACGAGCCCCAGAATCCTCAGGTCCTTCTACACCTGCACTGTGGAGAGCATCCTGACCGGCTGTATCACCGCCTGGTTTGGAAACAGCACCGCTGGCAACCGCAGGGCTCTGCAAAGGGTCGTGCGAACTGCCCGCCACATTGTTGGAGGTGAGCTTCCCTCCCTCCAGGATATTTACACCAGGCGGTGTACAAGGAAAGCCGGAGGATTATCAAAGACTCCAGCCACCCGTCCCACAGACTGCTCTCTGCTGCCCTCAGGGCGACGCGTTTCCGCAGCATCCGATCCGCACTAGCCGGCTGAGGGACAGCTTTTTCCCTCAGGCTATCAGGCTAATGAACAGTCACAAATAACTCACCTACATCACACTCCCACTCACACAACATGCCATGCACTGCACTTTAACACCGTTCAACTGGACTACACGCACACACTGCACTAATCACAACCTATCTGCTATCACTGGACACCCATGCACATCCACGACACTGCATATGCATAATCTGTTGCACCTTTGCACATCTATCTGCTGCTCAACCAACCAATCTGCTGTTAATTTATAATCTGTTGCACCTCACATTATTACTATGCATAGATTACATTATGTATAGATACTGTTCATAATGCAGATGTGCCCATACGGTGTATAATGTGTCGTTGATAATTAAGTATGTCTTTATAGTACACTATGTGTACTGAGTATATGTATGTGTATTTTGCACATTGTCTTCTGTACAGTCTGTAAATATGTACTGTCCATATGTAAATTGCTGTTGTTTTTTTGCACTGTCTGTCCATATGTAAATTGCTGTTGTTGTTTTTTTGCACTGTCTGGAGCACTGTAAATGCTCCAGTGCAGTTTTTTGCACTGTCTGTCCATATGTAAATTGTCTGTTGTTTTTCTGCACTGTCTGGAGCACGCTCATAAGAATTTCACTCACCAAGGCACTTGTGCTGTGGTGATGTGACAATAAAAGTGATTTGATTTGATTTTGATTTGGATTCTTTGATGAATAGAAAGTTCAAATGAAAAGTGATTGAATGTCTTTACCCCAATACTTGGTAATGGTAGTGCATCTCGATATCCAATCAATCAATCAATCAATCAATACAAATAAATAAAAAATTAGCAGAAAAATAAAAAGCAGGAAAAACAGTTTTTAACATTGATATTATAAATAAATTTTCTTGAGCACTATGTCAGTAGATTACATTTTTTCTGAAGGATCACGTGACTGCACTGAAGACAAGTAATTGCTGCTGAAAAAGGAATAAATGACTATAAATGACTGTATTTTTGATCAAATAAATAAAGTGTTGGTGAGCATAAAAGACTTCTTTCAACAAAATGTAAACATTAAAAAACTTTATTATATATAATTTAACCAGAATGAAGTTTAAAAGTCACACACTATTTCTCAGTCTTTTCCTCTCTCACTTCTCTTCCTCTCTCCCTCCATCTGAAATTTGGCATCAATGATGGCATGGCTAAGCCACTGCTCTGGCACAGAAGGAAGTGCCAGGTGTCCACTGGCACAAAATCTTGGTAGATGAGGCAGTGGTTTTCTATTTCTGCGGTGCCACACCCTTGGCCCTGTTAAGAATGACATAGGCTTTACACTCACTAACTGTACCTCTCAACTATTCATATCCTTCAGCTACTGCAGTAGTCACCTCTGTCCTTCTGCTACAACATTGCATGCTTGACCGGTGAAAACAAACAAGTTGGAGGATTAGAGTCGTGAGAGAGGATGTGGCTGCTAAGAATAGTTAAGTCCCTCTTTGATTATGTCAGACTTGCGAGATGGCAAGCGCGTGTCAGCAGTCACGGTCTGGTTGGCTGTGGTGCCACAGGTCTGCCTACCTCATTGTCTGTCCCTACGTCCAGCATAACAGGAAGGCACTGCTGAGGCGGCATTCCACCACAGGCGGTGTAGAGGGCCAGTTTACCCACAGGGATGCCCATGCCATAGCAGCCCAGATCCCCCAGGCCCAGAATCCTCTCTCCATCTGTTACCACTACAGCCTAGCAAAAAATACAACCGAAAGTACAAAAGTTATTAAGACAATATTCACAGCAAATTCACATACAGACTGCATAAATAAGCAACAAATTAAAAATAAAGAAATGGGCTATTCATTATTTTAAAAGATACAATATACTCTCCATATATTGGAGGTCAAAAGTGTTTTTCTCATGTCTCTTATACTCACCAAGGCTGCATTTTTTTATTATTAAAAAAATACAATAAAATGAGTATATTGTAAAATGTTTTTCTAATTTAAAATAAAGCTTTTATAGCTTAATATATTTCAATATTTATTTTTTTCCTGTGATGGCAAAGCTGAATTCTCCGCAGCCATGTCATATGATCCTTCAGAAAGCATTAGCATAATCATAATGTGCTGATAATTATGAATTTGACACTTTTTTTAGGATTCTTTGATGAATAGACAGTTCAAAAAACATGATTAATTTGAAATATAAAATCTTTTGTAGATTTGTACTATCACTTTAATGCGTTTCTGTTGAATAAAAGTATTACCCCAACCGTTTGAATGGTAGTGTATTGTGGTTTCCACAGAAATATTAAGCAGCAAAAACTGTTTTCAACATTGATAACAATAAGAAATGTTCCTTTATCAGTAAATTATTATATTAGAATGATATATGAAGGATCATGTGACTATGAAGGCAGGAGGGATGATGTTGAAATTTCTGCTTTGCCATCAGATGCATAAATTACATTTAAAATGATAATTTTTAAAATAGTAAACTGTAAAGACTAAAGAAAACTACAAAGCGCGCTGGCCGAATTAATGCACATTATTAGCAAATCACTTCATTATATTTTAGTTTTTGCTTTGGATTAAACATAACTTTATATTTGATTGGCTAGGTTGGCTTGTGAGTCTGATCTCCAGCAAGAACAGATTTTCTGTTTTTATAATCAGATTTTCACAAATTCAAAATAAAGTCCCAAAACATGTTTTTTCCATTAACACTGATGCAAAAATGCAGAAGGTGTTTAAAATGTGTACTGCTTCATTTCATGCCACCCCGTAAATCATTACCTTAACTTTTAAAAGCTTAACGAGCAGATTAATATGACTTTTTGGCATTGCTTTCACAGTGTGACTGAATCAATGTCTTTGGAATAGGTGAAACCCTGGAGAGTGTTAATTTGTCTGACAGTCAGAGTTCTGGTACATTGTGTAATAGTGCAGGGTGGTGTAGTAGGGAGTGGGCAAAACTCACACGAATGTCCTTCTCTGGCCAGCTCTGAAGTAGTGTGGAGATGTGGGAGCGGTCATGAATTGTAATAAATAGGCCCCTAGAAGAGAGAAAAACAGAGTAAAGTGATAAAACATGGTCAACTGAATTGATTCTGCTTTGTGTCCATGTCACAAGTGCTTCCATTCATTATATATGGAATAAAATTATCAAAACAGTGGACATCTAAACATCTAACAGCGGACATCTAAAACAAGGAGGCAGAGTCTAGCATTTTTATAAGTCGTTAAGTAAATTTCATGTTCCAGCTGCATTTGGATCAATTCAAGCTTGAAGTTCAACCTTCAGGTAAAATTATTGATATTCACAAGCTCCTGCTATCAGTGCTGGTGGATGAAATAATGGTTAAAACGGTATTGATTTAGCCTACACACATGGGATGAATAAAAAAACAAAAGTGGCTAAGCTACGTAGACAACATCGTGAATTTAACTGTTGATCCCTGTTAACAGCATACACTTCTGACTAGGGGTGGGCATAGATTAATTTTTTTAATCTAGATTAATCTAGATTAATCTTGGAATTAATCTAGATTAATCTAGATTAAAATGGCTCATTTGAATTCTGCCGAAGGCATTCAGAATATGTGTGCTACCCAAATAATGACTAAAAGTAAGTCTTTGAGAACGGGTTTCTCAAGCCAGGTGGCGCATTAGACCAGGGGCTCATCTCCTGTTTCCAAAATGCATCACAAACTGCTTGAGAAAGCAGCATGATAATTGGTGATGAAAATAAACTATGTTCAATAAGATGTACTTGTGTTTACTAACTGTTTATTCAGTTAAACATGAATTTAGAACTGTAGGCCTACATAAGAGGTCGTGATGAACTGTTTACAGTTTCCATTGGGAAGCTTCTTAAAAATAAATTTTCCCTGAAGCAAACCCGGCGGCTTCATAGCTGCATCCATGTTAGCACGTCACGTCTGATGTGGTAATTTCACAGTAACGTTAGGCATACACACAGGTTCGAAACAGAGGGTGACACGGGAGTGAATTCTCAAGTTCACATTAAACATAAAGCGCATCCTGTTTGCTTAAAAGCGCAACGTTTCGTTGTTATTCTGAGTACACACAAATAAACGTAGAGTCTTTACAGATTCGAAAGATGTATAAGGCTACTTTTTATCTCTATGACCAAAATGACGGAGATTTTAAGAGCAAGTGAGCACGGAGCCTGTCCTGCAGCAAACGCAGCTTCCACACAAACACTTCAATCAATAGCATTTCTCTAGGTTAACATCATATTGAGCGGCCATGTAAAGTTGCTACTACATACATCTTTCAGAGGAAAAGCCATATTTGAGGTTGATGAATGATAGGTGAGTGTTTGGATGTTCTGCATCCAAACTGTATTGTATTACCACATAGACCAGCCGTTAACAATCTGTCCATCACGGACTGCGAGCCTCTAGTTCGAAGACTCGTTCTCGCCCCCTACAGTGCAATTCGGCTAGGTATACATCCGCGCTAAAATATCAGGGTGAAAGTCATCATAGCATAGCGTAGTATAGACCCAGCTCCCAACTCAACTTTGAGAATAGATTAACGGCGACATTTTTTTTATCGCCGATAAGAGTCTCACGTTAACGCAGCACGTTAACGCCGATAACGGCCCACCACTACTTCTGACTAATGGTTAGAGAACTATTAATAAGACACAACTAATTCTTTAACTGGACAAATACACCAACTGTAAACAGCCCTTAACAGAAGCCAGAGATGCTGAAGACGAACGTAAAGAAGAGAAAATACTGTAGCAGGCAAAGCAAGATCACTGTTCGCTATGCAAAAAAAAGTCCTAAATACTGAATTGAGAGTTTATATGAATGTATCTCTAAGGGAACTGACTGTGTTCAGAAACGTTTATATGGTACTTTCTTTTCATCTTACCTCCATATAATGCATAAGTATTTAAAAGCGCAGCGCTGCTTTGTTTACAGCGATAATTTAAGAAACGGTTTATCGCCGCTGTCTCATAAGTGCCACCTGCTGGCAGAGAATGAATGTTCATAATTTCACAAAGCTAAGGTCTGAGCATTCTGTTTATTTGATGTCTGTTTTTATTATTACAGTTTTTCCTGTCATGTGACTCACAACTTTGTGTCATCCCCTTTCAGTAACTGAAATAAAGCGAAATAAAATATATAAATATGAGGTGAAAATCAAACTTAAATTTAAAGAAACGAAGAAATGTTTCATAGGCAACAAACTGAAATAAAAAAAATAAGTTGAAGTACTAAAATTACTAAAACTGAAATTAAAATGAATTAAACCAAAATAGTAATATATAAAAACATAAATAAATACTAATTAAAATAGAATGTAAAAGTAAATGGAAATTAAAAATATTAACAAACACTATAATAGTATATAATATAACTAACACTAAAATAACACTGATCTGTTTCAGGAGCTCAGTAAAAACACATTAAATTCATTGAAAATCCCTCTAAATCTTTATATTTTGCTGTTATTCTGTTGCTATAGAAAACGTTGCTTATTTTCACATCGAGAATTTTGAGATAGCATGGCCTCCTCAAAGAAAACATCCTTGAAAAAAATAAAATAAAAGCAGCTAAAAAGTAGCATAGATGACAGAATGCAATTATCAAGAACACAGATAAATTATTTTGAGCATACAAAACTTTATAGTATCATCGGTCTTGCATTGAACAAGAATTAATAAATTGGAGCGTTCTATCATCCCCACATGTGCTAATAATATGAGGTTGTATTAAACGATAACGTAATGCGTATTTGGCGTGTATGGTAATACGTTGTAGGCGTGCTGTCCTGGGGGAGGGCTCCTAGCCGGGAATGGCCCGAACCCAGTGAACCCCCCCGTGTGATTAGAAATGTAGTGATATTGGTGGAGAAGGGGTGGTGGAGGGATGCTGCTTAACCGTCAACTAGATGGAGGTAAGACAGCTGTATTTATGTCCAAGGGCTGATTACCTAGATTGTGTACCACCTGTGCTAATTAGCCTGAGTATCTGACGTGCTCCTCCCGAACTTAGTTTATAAACTACGTTTCTAAACTTAATTTATTAAATCTGTAAAATCATGTTTTTTGAAGGTGGCAGGGATCATTTTTAAGTAGAGGTTATACTTGAGCGATTCATCCAGATGAACAAATGCTGACACTCAGATTTTCTGATCCATACATACTTAATGCAAGGTTTGCTCAGATGTGGCACGTGTTTGAACAGTTTAGTGTGGTCTCACTGGTCTGTGAATGGTGTTTGATCTTGGTGTGTGGCGTTTCTTACTTGCTAATGCTTGTAGGGAAAAGAGGTGTGAACCGTTGTAAATTACTGGATGAATAAATATGCAAATAACAAATGTTGCTTATTTTTGTTTTGCATAGACTTTAGTGTCAGAAGATGCAGTAGCTAAAAACAAATGCACTTCATAGTGGAATTACACATGTTCTTGGACTTGCAAAGATTCTCTCTGTCATTCAAACTCTCACTCTTGCCCGCTTATTTCTTTACAGTTTACATTTTTTGGTCTATTGAGATCCACTGAGCATAGCTGGATGAGCAGGACTCCTGGGACATCCTTCATCTTGAACTCAAAGGTATCTTGAGGATATAAACCTACTGTAGATCTTTCTTCCTTCCACCCACGGCTTCATGGAAAACTTCCAATCTCTCAGTCAGCACGAGTTCACAGGAACCATAAAAAAACAAATCATTCTTACATCTGGAAGAATCTTGAAATTAGACTTCACCATGTGGACTAGATAAGAGTCCAAGGATCCTGCTTAAAGAAGACACAAATGGAGGCCATCTTTTGACAGGAAGAACTCAGGCAATGACAGGAAATCTGAAGATTGGTATAAATCATATGACGCCAGGAATAAAGTTTAGACATCCTTTTAGGCATCAACAAGATGTTGCTAAATTCCAGTGCAGCGGAAAGGCACACAAGAGCTCTTCCTCAGTAGCTGACCCACGGTCAAATGAAAAGCACACGCCTGGGAGCAGGGATCATGCTCGAAACACAAACATAACTCACACGCTATGCTCATCTGACAGAGAACTGTTTACAAGCCATTCATCTTCAAGCAACATGATGAAATATCTGCTAAAGCTTCAGTAAACAAACATAAAAGTATAATAGATTAAATGGTTTAACTCCGATTTTATCATTAATATGTTACCCTGGACCACAAAACCAGTTTTAAGTCGCTGGGGTATATTTGTAGCAATAGCCAAAAATACATTGTATGGGCCAAGATTATTGATTTTTCTTTTATGCCAAAAATCATTAGGACATTAAGTAAAGATTATGTTCCATGAAGATATTTTGTAAATTTCCTACTATAAAAACTTAATTTTTGATTAGTAATATGCATTGCTAAGAACTTCATTTGGACAACTTTAAAGATGATTTTCTCAATATTAGGGATATTTTTGCACCCTCAGATTCCAGATTTTCAAATAGTTGTATCTTTGTCAAATATCCTAACAAACCATACATCAATGAAACGCTTATTTATTCAGCTTTCAGTTGATGTATAAATCTCAATTTTGAAAAATTGACTCTTATGACTGGTTTTGTGGCACAGGGTATGTGCTGCAGTATTGTGAAAACCTCACGTGAATGTATCCATTGAAGGCCTCACAACTGGTGACCATTACCTTCCTCACATCCAAAAGTTAAAGGACAGTTTAAAGAATTTCAAATATGCACTCTATGCTGCCTATGAAATCTAATAGTTCTGTGCATGTGGTGTAGCTGTTGGTCATAAGCATTAAATTGGCATCTGAAGGAGTGGTTGGAAGTAATTTAATTCATGTCTTCACACTTTTTTCCAACGTATGATTCCAATTCTACTAGGAAATAAGAATTGTTTTCAACAAAATTTTGCTTGGTTACGTCTTAAGTTCTTGCAAATTTGTTTAACATCATTTCAAATGATGTTATGATGCCTTGGAAACCTGTTTCCCTCTCAAAATCAGGTTTTGACTGCTCTATGTTCACTTTCACAGTGAATCATCTTATGCATGACGAGGGGAAAACCACAACAGATCTTTTAACAGAGAGCCTGGAAAATGTCCCCCGCATTATGTTTGACATCAACTTGGTACACTGATAGATGTCTCAAACTTTTTGAAGAACTGAGCATTTCTGCATGAATGCACTGTCCACTTGACAACTCTATTCAATGTGGGTTGAACCCAAAACTGTGGTAAAAAGCAGTAAGCATAGCAACTGACGGACCACACAAAATGTATTTCACAACAGATCTGTGTCTTGGGCTTTTAATGCAAACTAATATACCTGTCACAATGTAATGTGTAACGTGATTCGTTGTTCTATATTTAATTATTAACTTTTCGCTTAACCTCACTCAACAGTTAAATAGTTTCATTTGTTATGGTACTGAAAGTGGTACAGAAAATTCTACTGGTTTTGTTACATAATTTCATTTTATTTTGGACAAAACTACTCTGGCATAATATGAAAAATGAAAATTTTAGACAACCAGCTAATTAAATCAGGAATTCCTTTCTGGGGAGATTCACCACAGAGACTCCCTCATTTAACATTAATATTCAGATTATTCAGTTCTCTGTACATGCCAGCTTTATTCTGCAGCAATTAACTTCTTTTAAAAGTCACTTGAAAAAATACAACAGTGAGAAGGACAAATGCTCTGATATAAGATCTAAAATGATTAATCAGTGGAGGGAGACAACGAAGGGCCATGGAACATTAAAGTGAATATGACCTTTGTAGAAGCCACAAAGAATCCAAAATCAGCTCTGAAAATGAATTTTCACTCTATCACAATCATTTTCCAACTTCTGCAACACTGACAAATGTTTTTATTTTTATATATATTTGCTGAAGAAAAGGCGTGGTTGAGAAAGGTGTGGTAATATGTTACTCTTCTCTGAAATGTATCCATACTCTACAAAACATTAGAATTTCAGAAATTAGCGCAGAATTTATTTTATAGATATAAAATCATGAATTTGTAGATTTTATTCTGTAACTTTTCAAATACAGTATTTCTCTATGCACATCCTGTAAATCTACCATTTGCCTGCAGCACCCTTATAAAGCGAGATCTTTGATTTTCTCCAACAGTGTAAATCACAAACTATTAAATGAGAAACCTTCAATTTGGTTTGAACACTTTGACTCTCATCGTGAACCAGCCCACCTCCCACCCCCCATTTCTCCGCAATCTGCCACATCCCAATACTGCATGTGTTCGGAATGAAAATAACAGGTATACGGAACCCTTAAAGGAATACGAGATGGGAGGAAAATATATATTTCAATAGCCTACATTCTCTCGCAGTTATATCATTGGGTAATTATGCTGTATATATATTGTGGGCATCAGTGAGTCGCTATTATGCCTGGCATTGAAACCGCTTTTGAATCAGTCGTTTTATACATAAATACATACATACATACATTTACATTTATGCATTTAGCAGACGCTTTTATCCAAAGCGACTTACATTGCATTCAAGTTACAGTTTGTACATACATACATAAAAAGATCACATGAAAAATATCCTTAAAAAAGCTATTAAAATTAATGCATATAAATATACAAAATACATTCAGTATACATCAATCTAAAATAGAAAAATCTACAAATATATAAAGGACAGCGATGGGAATGAGACATGAGTTTAAATGATGTGGCTAGATTTGACCAATTTCTGGCCCCAAATAACACTGGCAATACAATACTTTCAGCATGTGGTTACTGGTTTCTTGACACAGACTCCTTCCTAATCCTGATCTATGAGATAATTACAGGACAGAAAGTTCATCTGAGTGGAAAGAAGTTTATGGAGGAGAGAAGAGGAGAGACAAAAAAACATGTAGGTATTGTGAAAGTATAAAAAAAATCCCACATAAATGTCTCAGCTGATTATTGTATGAACTGCCTATGACATTCACTGAGTTTGCAAATAGGAAATTTGCCCACAGCAAGCAGTTAAAAAATAAAGTTCTGTTGATATTGACTTGCTTCAAACGTCATTGTGGGGACACAATCCACTAACAATAAAACAGAGAGCCTAAAATCTGTGAGAGCGCTGTGTGGGAGTGTGCAAGGGCGTGCGTGTGCTCTGAGGGATGGAAAAGTGCTTGGCTGGAACGAGATGGGGGATGCGGATGAAAACGAAGAATCAGCTGGACAAACACACCATCCGTTCTTTCCAACTCCCTCTCCTCCGCTCTGTGCGGGCCACTAGCAGCAACAATAGACTCCGCTCCACCCAGCCGCCGAAGACAGCCAAACTTTCCTCTTTTCCAGTAAGAGAAGCGTATTGCATGAGACATTCATCTCTCTGAACCCACCACCCTTTCCTTAAAGCCTGTGCAAAGTGCAAAACCATTTCAGCTCCTAAAATCAGAGAATTATAATCCCAGACCATCATCGTCAGACCTCGAGTGCTAGTCTGAGGTTTGCGTCGCTCTCATTATGAGCAGTCCAGACACGACTGAGGGCTTTTAGATGAAAAATGACTGCTAGAAAGGAATAAATACAATGATTAAAGTGTGTGTAGATGGTACTGGCCTTCCTCCTTCAATAAAATGTGGTGCAAATAAGCTGCATTTGAATGTCTGTGGGTCAAAGGGGGCTGCCTGTCTATATTTGTGGGAGTCACAGACAGTTCCTGGACCCGGCATCCAGACAGCCAGAAGAGTCAAATTACCCAAGCTTACATAACAGTGAAACGCACGCACACACACGCACACACACACACACACACACACACACACACACACACACACACACAATGCTAATGGAATAAGACCTCTGCAGTAAAAAGGACAGATAAATTACAGCCGTGCTCCATTTTCCATCAATTACCATGCAGGAATTGTTGCGTTTTTGCGTAATGATGGCTATGAAACAGCTGACATGCTTAAAAGGCTACATCAAAATAACGTAAATGACTTATACTCTGCAACAAAGGCCAAAACAGCACTAACATCCCATATGAAAATAGTATTAGCTGTGTCTGACCACACAGAAACGCTTTAAGAAAGATAATTCAGAGAGCCTTGGAAATGATATAAAAGGCAAAGTTACAGCGTTATTAAATATTGCTTGTGTGACTATGATTTATGGATTGCACAGATTTGCTATATTTTATAGATGAACGTGGGCTGCATTTTCTACAAGCATGTAAAATATAACTGTGTCTTGTGGGACAACTGTCCACAAATCACTATTAATGCGATTCACATGTCTCATCAGACCCCATTTCAACAGAAGATTAATGCAAGGTTCCTATAAAATAGTACAATAAGCAAGATTTGATAATTTAGTGGGAAAAAACCCATCATACTTAAAATAGCTTGACATTATCTAAATTCTGACAGCTCTGAGATAACTGAGATAAAAAATAGAAATAATGATAAATAAATAAATAAATACATAAATAAATAAAGTGTGTGTGTGTGTGTGTGTGTTTGTGTGAACAAGTTTCCTGAGTTAAAGGGATAGTTCACCCAAAAATCAAAATTCTGTCATTAATTGCTCACCCTCGTGTCGTTTCAAACCTGTAAGACCCTTGTTCATCTTTGGAACACAAATTAAGATATTTTTGATGAAATCTGAGAGCTTTCTGACCTTTCATAGACTACAACACAACTGACACATTCAATGCCCAGAAAGGTAGTAATGATCATCCATGTAACATCAGTGGCTCAACCATACCTTTATGAAGCTACGAGATATTTTAGTGCGCAAAGAAAACAAAAAGAATGACTTTCTATAACAATTTCTTCTCTTCCATGTCAGTGTTTGATGCATGTTCATGAGAGTACCACAAAGCATGCGAGTGGTGCTGCTGACCCTGGAGCCAGCATTCTGACATAAAACGTCCATCTGTCTTAGTTAATAATCTGTATATTCTGTTTTATGTACAGCATGCATCTTCCTCTGCTTGTAAACAAGGCGCAGTCAGAACGCCGGCTCCTGCATCAGCAGCACCACACGCATACATCATGGTGTGAACATGTATGCAACACAGACTGACATGGAAGAGAAGAAATCTTTTTTTCTTTGCACAAAAATACAGTTGAATTGCTGATGTCACATGGACTATTTTAACAATGTCCTTTCTGGGCCTTGATTGTGTTAGTTGTGTC
Organism: Gymnocypris eckloni scoliostomus; assembly: GCA_027564155.1. Classification (NCBI taxonomy): domain Eukaryota; kingdom Metazoa; phylum Chordata; class Actinopteri; order Cypriniformes; family Cyprinidae; genus Gymnocypris; species Gymnocypris eckloni. The sequence goes on from CM050424.1 coordinate 8,164,651, forward strand.
AATTTAAAATTTTGGGTGAACTAATGGTTTAAGAGACATTGATCACAAGCGGTTTTATTTGATTTCTTTCTGATGTGATCACATGAGACATGACACATTTCCCTCATTTGGTACATTATACACCGCTACTTGAACTAAGGTGCTACAGCAATCGGTCACGCCACATTTAAGAGTGTCAAAACTGCATTTATTGTTAGAATTTTGTGATAAAATGTACAGGATTTGATCCTTGACAAAGCACAAAGCTCTTTTGTGATTTTTAGATTTATGTTTTTTATTATTATTTTAAATGTTTTAGTAATAATTAACAATTAATAAAAAATAACATTACAGATATTCACACATATATGTATTTTTGTACAAATTAATTCAGAATATCACATAATAATATTGCATCATTTCGAGCAGCCATGAAAAAATTGGCAATAAGAATTTCCGCAGATTTTTAGCTCAGTTGACAAAAAATGATTCATAGTCATCACCAATTACATGGCAATGGAGTCACGCAGAGCTAGTCAAAGTTTCCATAAACTTATAAAAAATAATTAGGAAGCTGTCATGTACCTGAATATTTTATCCGCAGAAAGATACAGTAAGTGTATGGACAGTCTCCTTAAACAAGGTTCAGTGTCATTCTCAAGGACACAATGGTGATCATTCATGGTTTGCTCCTTAAGGGGTTTAAAAATTCAACTAGACGTTCCCCAGCCCATTTTACATCCGATTCAATCGTGCATCTTCCCTTTTGGCATGTGGGTACAAGTGAGAAGGCTTGGGTTAGGTGCAAAGTGGACAAATCCAATAATCAAACAGAAAATTTGAAAAACAGCCTGAATTGTTCATGACATGTTTCTTTAGGTAAAGCTTTTTTCCAAATAAATACATCAACAATATATTCCAAAGCCTACTCTGTTGACTGTGGGTGTGCTGCACCCACGGTGCTCATTGAATCTCTGCTATAGTGTGATGATTACTGCCAAATTCCCCTAAGCAAAGCATCCAAATCATCTTTAACAGCTGTGTTTATGTGTCTAATGAGAATGAATACTCAAAGACTATTCAAAAAACATACCATGGGCAAGGTGCACTGCATATAAAAAGGATTTTATAAATCACACAAGAGCAGCACAAAAATCTTAAAAAACCATTGTAAACATCAAATAACATCTAAAGAGTTTGCCATGCAGTCGAATTATCCATCCAGTGCTAGCATGGCATGGTGGTCCATGACGTTCACATTTCTCCAAAATTTTGACGCCATTGAGATGCAAGCTAAAAATAAGTTTTAATGATGACAAACTCCCACATATCAGAGTTATATGCACAAATGGAGAGGTAAATTGACACAGAAGAATACATTTTTTTACTTACGGATACGTAATTTCATTTTTGCTGAAATGCCTGTCATCCTTTTTGTGTCCTCATTAAATATGATTCCCATCCTGAGATATAATTTATTCAGAAATTTTGGTAGGCTACTGGAGTGATGCGCAACCCCCCGATGCCTTCCAAGCAGGGCCAGATTATCCATAGAAGGGATTGGGTGAGTGCCCTGGGGCACCAAGTGATTAAGATAATGACAAGACCTTTAAAATATTTTTCATGTATATATATATATAAATTATTTTAAAGAGATGCAGATGCATAGAAAATGAACAGCTAATGATACAATATATACAGAGAGAATATAAAATATATGCACGGATATAAAGAATTGCGATTTGGTCAGGTCACAGTATTTGCCCCCTCCCCCAGTCAGAGTCGATCATATTTATTCACAAATGGATAGGCAGTATCAGTTTAGCGGTAGTGCGAAACGTAAATTAAAAAAGGAGGAAATATCACGACACATAGCCAGGGCTCTACATTGTGACTGAAAAGTGCAAACGTGATATTAAATTAATACAACAGTTCAATAAACAATAAGTTAATGTTAAGTGATGTACATTGTATGACGTTTTTTTGCCTGATTTTGCTCTATTTCATCAAAGAAAATAGTTTCAAACAGTCACAGCTGAGCTGCTGCGCATCTCCATTTAAACACATCATTATTTCGTTTATGAATGAACCTCGTTTTTAAATGAATCTAGTGAGTCAATGATTCAATTACCATTCATAAAGACCATTCATTGTTCTTCTGTGCCACCTTTGTAGTGGAAACAATTTTTTTTAGATGGGGGCACTTCAAATGTGGTCACCCTAGGGCACTACACTGTGTTAATCCGGGCCTGCTTCCAAGTTATACACTTAAACGAAACATAAATGCTTTAATAATGTCCCATAAAATGTAACAGGTTTTTAAGGCCACAAGTCTTACCTGTATGTATGGGACAGTTTTGGGTTCTATCCACATTAGACGGAAATATTAATCTGAATTTAAAATGTCCTGTTACACATAATTATTTATGAGTTTGCATCTGGAACAAAACATCAACAGATTTGCTAAAAAGAAAATGAGCAACATGACAAGTTGAGATTAATGAACTGAAGAATGTCTGAGTTTTTGTCCCTAAAGGTTACTTTCCCACAGTTTCGAGGAGGACAAAATTACCCACAAGCTTTTTTGTTTAACTAAAATCACATTTAAAGTCTGTTCAGGCTGAGATTCTGCTTTCCCACAGGAGTTGTTGGACTTATTGCAGCTGATAAAATAATAAGGGACTAAAATTAAATGTAGAAGCGTCAGCACAGTGACCCATTGGAGAGGGCCTTTTTAAAATATGACACCACACAGAGTTATAAAACGCTGCAATAGTGTTCTGCACTGCAAGAGAGCCTGCAAAAGAGAGTTCTTTCCTCCCCTTGAGAAAATCATAGCACGCTGCATAGTGTTTCACAAGCTCTTATTAAACACACTCTGGCATCTTCAATTCATTCCCAAACTATTAAAAGATTTCTTTACGGTCAGGCCAAAGACTTTGTGCTGTGACTTCCCTACTTCAATTCATTTCAGAGAAGCAGTACAGGCAGACCGGAGTCTGGAGCTTGACTTAGTACTAAACTTCATATAAGGAGGTTTTTTTCCTGCACACTAGGTTTAAAGAGGTTAAAGTTTGTCCAAAAATGAATTATTTTTTGTATGACGTTCTTCTTCCATTGTACACAAAAAGAGAAATTTGGAATAATATAATGGGCATTTTCCATACAGTTAGAATGAAAGGAACACAAAAGTAATCTATTCAACAAGTGCACCTGGGACGGAAAGAATTGCATTGAAGTTGTCATTCACTGATAATTCTGCTTTCTGGGAACTGGACTAGTCTAGTTTGTAAACTATTCATTCATTCCGATTCATATGACTCATAGGTTAAGTAAATTAATTGAACGATGTTCATTTTGGGTAAAATATTCTTAATATCTTCCAGCCATAAATTCTGAACATTTAAGTTAATTTAGCCTTCATATTTACCAATTTCATCCAAATGAATTGAAAACCTGTGCTTTCATGAGCTTTTCCATGGACAAAATAATTAAAACAATAAATCGCACAATGACACTAAACCCAAGCCTCATGCATTCCTATTTATTCTTAAAACAACAGACAATGAGCATTATGTGATTTGTTAAGCACAGATCATGGTATAATGTCTTATCTCTGCAAAACATTATCAAAATATTCTTATCACTGACAAATAATGGTGCACATAGCGAAGACCTTACAACCTCTAACAAATGTTATTACAGATTGCTTGTTATGCAAGATTTATGTTTTGCTAAACACTGCTTTAAAATGTTTTCAATGTCTTTTTAGAATCCATCCAACCAATGAGCACAAGCTTCTTGCCAAGGTGGCTGGAAATTAAAACAACCTCCAAAAGCAAAAAATAAAGAAAATAAAATGGCATGGACCCAGACTAACACATCTGGATCAACAGTTAACCTAAAATAAAACATCTGGACTGTGATTCTTTGGGCTCTTAGACTGACGACCATAGGTTTAAGAGTATATAAAAAATTCAAATAATTAAAACAACATTGTTTGCGTGTACAACACCTGTTTTTCTCTGTGTGATATACTTTATTGCCCCCTTTATAAGAGCTGACACTAAAACCTGGTAAATGTGCATTGTTAACCTTGAGGTCAGAACAGTGTATTTGTACAATATGTGAGAGTCACTGTGCCAGGTTCCTTGATGCTCCCCTTCGTGGAGATTCCTCAAATCCTTTTAGGACTATAAAGGGACGTATAGCTCAAATACATCTTCAAGAGGTCTGGTGTTACACTGAAAGCAACAGTACAGTCTAAACAAGGCAACTTCACATTTAAACATTAGCCTCACAAAAAAATATTCCATTATGTTTGAACACATGCACTGCCCTTTTTTAGAAGAAATTAATACTTTTATTCAGCGGAGCTGTATTAGACTGATTAAAAATTGTTTATATTTCTTAATATTATCAATTGTATTATAATAAACAATTCCTGAACACCAACTCAGTATATTAGAATGATTTCTGAAGGATCATGTAAATCTGTAATGGCTGCTGAAAATTTAGTTTGCCACCACAGGATTATATATAAAAAATGATTAATTATTATGAAATTATATTTTATAATATCTTAAACTAGAAAAACAGTTGTTTTAAATTATTTTACTGAATTTTTAATATATTTATATAATTTTAAATGTTTGGAGCATTGTACAAGACCATTAATTTCATGCTAAATTAATTCATCATGCCTAAATTTAGTATGTCCTTCAGCCGCAATTTAAATTTCTGGTACAAGAACCACAGGATTGCAAACCCTGTGACACATGGGACTGCAAAAATGCACATTTTTATAATTCGCTTTATAAAAAAAAAAAACTATACAGTCAACACAGCAAACTTGTACCATTTCAGTTGCTCAAAACCGCTCTCTACAAGAAAACAACAACTATTATTATATCATCGAAGCTTTTTACCCTCTGATCAATATCTCATTATATGAAGAAACAATCCCAGAGAGGTGACTCTTAACTCCTACTTGGGATGAAGCAAAAGCAGAACGTGCCGGCTTGTCACAGTGGTTGGAAAATGAGGTTTCTGAATAACTGGAGGGCATTCACATCCGTCACAGAATGGTAAACCATTCAACCTCTTACCACTAGGAAATGGGTTCTTCTTAAATGAGTTATGTGATATTCAGTGCTTCACATACTCTACAGCAAAGAATCTACAATGCATGCAAATCCACAGGACAGGAAGATGCTGGGGGCCTCTACAACACAAAGCTTTTTTTAAATTGCTCTGGCATCTGTAGCACTTAATAACTTAAAAGTGTTTCCCTAATTTTCAGTCTTATTTAATATTATTACAACAATGATCCATGGCTGGATACTTCCATGGGGAAATAACACCATAAAAATCTTCATCATGAACAACTATATCAACCAAAACTGCACACGCAACATCTTATTTCTTTCACCAGCCTCACTCGCTTTAGGGCAAGGCTTCACAATTTTACAAGGAGGAAAGGAATCTCAACAAGCAATTTCAACGGCCAATTTCAATGATTTGAGAGAAACATTGGCCCAGAATTTGGTAACATTGAATATTGCACAGACTTTGAACAAAACTACTATATAACACTGTGATTTCAAATCACCCAAAGGTCACAATACAACAAAGAAAAAGACAAAAGTACTGTATATATATGTGACCCTCTCTGTGAAATCCAGGCTAAAGTCTCAAAATCTAATTATAAGACAACAAGCATCAAAGTTTGATTTCTACCATTAATTTCACTATAATTTCAATCTTTGACATACACAGTCAATATTAAAGATATGAAGGTTAGATTTTCACAGAATGTTCTTTACCATATGAAAGATGATTTTATGTAGAAAACAGCAAATTACAAAACAAATTCACAGAGAGGGTCACTTATATCTTCCATAATTTGTGATGTCCACCACAGTGCAATTGGATCAAGAAGGCCTAAAAAGCATGTCTCCAAGGTGTCTAGTGACTGTAGAGACATTAAAAAAGGGTAGCAGTAAGTTCCTGTCTCATGTCACACTGCTTTAAATTACTTTTTCCACATCAATCTACACTCCATTCATCCTAATGACAAAGCAAAAAACAGGTTGTTTTAACATATTTTTTGAAAGATTTATGAGCAAATTTATGAAAAATACAAAACTTAAATGATTTCATTGCATAGGTATTCATACCCTTATCTGGGACAGTTGAAATTTAGCTCAGGATCATACATCTTGCTTGTAGATTTCACTACACTTCGAGTGAAGTGAACCTGTGGCAGATTCATTTGAATGGGTATGATTTGGAAAGACGCATACTTCTTGATAAATATCAGAGCAAATGCATATCAACGTCAAATGCATATCAGTGCAAAAACCAAGCCCGGTGGTCAAAAGAACTTCATGTAGAGGTCAGAAACAGGTTTGTGTCAAACCACACATCTGGAGAAGAGTTGAGAAAAAAAACCTGCTTCACTGAAGGGTCACAGAAGCATGTAGTCTATGTTACCCTAAATGGAAGAAGTGTGAAACAACTAGGACTCTTCATAGAGCTGGACATCGGTTCAAACTGAGCAACCGATTGAGAAAGACTTTGTTTAGTGTGGTGACCAAGAATCGGATGGTTACTCTAGTTGAGCTCCATGATCATATATGCAGATGGGAGAAATTTACAAACATCAATATAAACCCCCACCAATATGGGCTTTATGGCAGTGTGGAAAGACTCAATCCTCTCTTCGGGTAAGACACATGAAAACACAATTGAGATGTATATAATAGCACCTAAAGGACCCCAAGACTCTGAGAAACAAGATTCTCTGGTCTTATGAACCTCTATTCCAAACATCATGTTTGAAGAAACCATCTCTGCTCATCACCTGCAGAGTACCATCCCAAAAGTAAAGACTGAGGGACTCATCAGAGTAGAAGAAAAGCTTAATGCACCAAAATATTGAGATAGTCCAGAGCATTCAGAACCGGAGACTGGGCAGAAGATTAACCTTCCAACAGGGCAATGACCCTATGTCACACAGCACGAGTCAATTATAGACAACTCTGTGAATGTCCTTGAGTGTCCTTGAGTGGCCCAGTCAGAGCTTGAGCTTGAACCCAATTAAATATTTCTGGAGTAACCTGAAAATGTGCATCTGCCCCATCCAACCTGAAAAAGCTTGAGAGGTGAAGAGGTGAAGAGAAGGCAGATAATTGCCAAATTATGATCAAAGCTGGGTCTCATCAAACAAACAAAAAATACTTAAGACTGTAAAGGTGCTTCCGCTAAACATTTAGTTATGAATACTTATGCAATGTAATTATTATTTGTATTAAATAAGTTTACAAATCTGTGATAGTTCTGTTTTTAAATTGTCAATATGGTGTATGGAGTGTAGATTGATGTGGAAAAGTCATTTAAAGCAGCAACATAACAGAATAAAAAAAAATGAAGGGGTACGAATACTTTCGCAAGGCAGTGTATAGGCCCTCCTAGATGCTCATCGATCTTATCTTAGTGTGTGTGTGGGCCAAATGAAAGAGTGCAAGTTTTAAACCTCTTTATGGGGGCCACAAAGTTTAAGGAGACATGTCCACCCTATATTCTGCATAAATGACAAGTCCTATAAAAAATCTCTGTCATTACCTGAGGAATAATAACAGGAAAGATCTCGGACTACACACTTAATCCATGTTGCCTTTCTAAACAGGACAATAAAGTGCTGTAATTAAACTGTGTTTTACACCTAAGCAATTAGACAACTGTAGTTTTGACCTTTGGAGCTGCAAATGCAAACTTCTCTTATTCAGAATCTAGCCAAAATTATTTTAAACTACAAGACTATATGAGTTTTTATTTTAAATTCCAAATCCATAATGATGCAGCTATATCTCTTTCAAAAGATTATTTTTTAAACTTAGTAATACACTAAAAACTTTCACTAATTTGCATTTAGTTAGCAACTTAGTCGAGAGTTCTGGGTCATGGAAAGGCCATTCATACCTATTTGTCAACATTCCCAGACAGCACCTCTGACATTTCACCAGAAAGTTCACCCTCAGAAATTAGAGGTCTGTTCACTAGTGTTCATGAGAAGATCAATGGTGGGACAAGAGGGTCAAGCAAGATTATCTCTCTAAACCATCACTGCAGAAGGTAAACTCACACTGAACCAGTTGGGTTCAAACATTTGTTATGAACCCTTCTGGACACACATAGGAAAGCTGGCATGGTAAATTTCGACAAGCTTTTGTAAAGTGTTTCTGTTAATTGTTTCTGCTAAAAACAGTCACGGTGCAAATTCATTTACTTGTACTTTTCCCCCCAGGCCATTCATTATCTGAAAGACTTTCTCAATATATTCTTATTAACATTCAGTTAATATCTGTAAAATCCCTGGCTGAGCACTGAATGTATAATGTAACTGGAACACACTGCTGCAGTGTTTTGTCTGAGTGTGAGATTCAAGCCAATAATACCCAGATTACCTCAGACTGTGCATTTCACATTTTTGTGATTAGCACTCTAATTTAAGATTGTTGCTCCAACCTGGTGGTCTGTTTGACACGTTTAACACCCTTGAGGGTGTCTTTGTGGACATTTGTGTCAGTGTACATAGAAATTTTTTAATAAAATCACTTGTTTGATTTCTGTTTAAAGTGAGCAATCTACAAATTGTAATCCATTCCTCATTTCATATTACATGACAAAAATGATCATTAGTAACGTAATCCATTACATTACACATTTTTTGGTTGTTAGGCTGATTACTTATAGATTTATTTTTGACTGAACTTTATCAAATTAATTTAAGTAAGGAAATCTTGTACCATACTGACATAAAAATACAACGAGTAAGAAAATATATTGTTGTAGTTAACAACATAACGTGCATTAAACATTACATTATGTCAAGGTTTCCCAAACTTCGGTTCGTAAAGGAACTGCAGTGGGTTTGTAAGTATAATGAAAAACAAATAATTAATTAAAATCATAAAAATGTTAAATCTAAATAAATAATTTTTAAGTAACAACAATCAAAACAAAACACTTGCTACAAAAGACAAAATATGTTATGTATACCTGCATGTCACATGACCTTTAAGCAATGTCAGAGAACTGTGAACATGCAAATGTGATCCTTATTTATTAAAATATTTATTTTAAAATCTCAGGGATACTTAAGATATTAGGTGAAAGAGGTTACGATGACAAAAAAAGTTCAGCAATCCATGCATTACATGGAAATAAATAAATAAATAAATGTGAATTTGTGCATTTAAATGTGTGCATTTGAAAGACAAAAGCATTCCAAAGACACAGTAATACATAGTTCAATAGCCTACTGAGAGATCATTTAAATAAACATGAATTTGTTCATCAGTAGTGGATGCAATGTTGAAACGGTTCCCCTTCAGGAACTTGAGCTGCATCGCAAAATGCTTTGGGAATGACCCTGTATTCCCACACTCTGAAACACGTGTGTAATCTGTCTGAGGGACATAGGGACCAGGAAGTATAAAAGCACATGCGGTGGAAACAGCAGCAGCTTCTGTTGTTCAGTAAGTTTTCTATGTGTGTTTGTTCAATTTATTATTATGCGTCTTTGAAAGAGTGGTATATTATTATCATTATGGCAAGCAAAGATAGGAAAGTGGACAAGCAATCTTTCATGCTGTGTGTTCCTCCTACCCGCGTTTTTATTAGGGGTAGGGATACACACAGTTTGTGTGTTGCTTGTCTGGGAACGGAGCACGCTCGGTCAGCTCTCAAGGAGCTGATTGTCCGTATTGTGTTCATGATGTGGACGCTGCGTTCCGGAGAGCGCTCTTCAAGGAGGGCGCTCTAGCGTTCCTCGCAGTTCGGGTCCCGCTTCTGCAGAGGCAGATCGGCGACTCAGATCGTGGGGTTCGCAAATGGATGTAGCAGAGGGATTAGAGATGGAAGGTCCTTTTCTCTTTCCTCACCAGTCAGATCCAGTGCTCTCTCTCAGGGAATGGAATCATGTTCGGAAACTATTTCTTCTACCCCTGGAGAGGGCACGGTGCTCCATTTATCTTCCTCTGAGGAAATGGATGATGAGGTTACCGACAAAGATGAATCTGCAGACTTGCCACCACAGTCTATACTGTTTGAGGAGCTTTTGGAGGTGGTGACTAGAGCTGTGGCCAAATGAAACATTGACTGGCCGACTGAAGTGCAGGAAGAGCGTCCTAAGATCAAGCTCGATGAGCGATTATTGCACTCTAAGTCACTGCCTCCATGCCAGGGCCTTCCGTTCTTTCCCGATCTGCACACCGAGGTGTCCAGCTCGTTGAATAAACCTTTCTCGGCCCGCATCTTTAGTTCCAATGTCTCTCACTATGCCAACGTGATGGGGCTTAAACAGCGCAGTTATGGGATGCCCTGGGTTGAAGAGATGCTTGCGAGTTATCTCTCGCCATGGTGCGGCATCATCCCTCAGTGGGTTTTACCCACTAAGCCGGTTAGGACTTATTTGCTAAGTCTTTGCTTTGGTGGTTAAAGTGTACACGGCAGCAGGTCAGGCTGGTGCTTGCCTACACACCATGTCAGTGTTGGTTTGGGACAACAAGGGTGAACAAATGATGACAGAATAACAGAAAATAATTTTTGGGAATGTTCATCTTTTCAACATCCAAAACAAACACTGGGTCAAATATTCAAGTAATATTAGTAATATTATCAAGTGAAGAATGAATTTGCACCAAATACACATTAGTTTGATTGGACACATCAACTAAATACATGTAAACATTTTATTTAACTTCTATTCATCTCGCTATCCTAACAATGCACAATTATATGGTTAGCTGCATTAGGCATAGTTTTTTCCCTGCTGTCCTTCCACCCTATCAGAACAGACCTGGGGCACATTTTTGGGTTGCAATCCACCAGTTAAGAACCACTGTCCTATATCACAAAATCAGAAGTAATAAGCCTGCTAAGCATTCTTTCCAAATACTTTGCATTCAAGGAGATTGTGGAAGGCTCTTGTGTAACGTTGAAGGTGTGGAATGCTCTAAAATTTCCCCTCATTTGAGGATCCTAGGAAAGCCCTCAAAATGAATCACTGAAAACAATGAAAAGACTTGAAACGCATTCTTATTTTTGATCATGTCCAGACCTAACTCACTCCACAAAGTAGAACATTAAGATGAAAGAGGCACAATTTGATAGATAAAATAAGTGATAATGGCTGCTAATCACAAGTTGAACCAGCAAAGGAAGCCAAGAATGATAACAATCTCACAATATATGCCAAGCTCGTCAATTAACTAAAGGTTACGCTTATTTATACTGGCATATACTAAGGAGTATCCAAATTCCACCATACAGTAGATTTCTGTAATGACAGGATGTATATTCAACTCTCCAGGCAGATGTTTAAACTTTCCAGAGGCGTTCAGTTTCGTTTGCCTGGAGGATGTAGAACAATTCAAAAAGCAGAGAAACAATGCCAGGAGCTGAAAGATAATCTGTCAGTCAGATGGATATGTTTGCTTAAGGAAAGTGTTGAAGGAGAAAGAACTTAACTATAAAAACAAATGAAATTACGTTCAGCAGTCTCTTACCTAGGTCTCCTGAAAGTGAGGCCGTACTGCTGGCATGCTAGGCCGACGGTAGGCGTGTACACAATGGGCATGAATCTCTCTATGTCTGAGGTCAAGACTCGGTAAAACAGCTTCTCATTACGGTCCTGAAGGCCCATCAGAAAGACGTATCTGTAAGAAAGAACAAAAAGATGTCAAAGGAAACAAGCAACCACAGCTAGAAAGCAGGAAAGACACAAGGTTTGGAGAGTAGCTTCTGGGTTTTAAGGTCCTCCTGGGATTATATTGCTCTACATTTAAAGGGATAGATCATGCAAAAATTTAATTACCCCATGATTTAATCACCCTCAAGCCATCCTAAGTGTATACAACTTTCTTCTTTCAGACAAAAACTATTTGGAGTTATATAAAAAAATATCCTGGATTTTGATACAAGCCAAAAGGAGACTGGTTTTCTTTGGTCCACTCACAATGTGTATGTAACAGAGATTGTGGTTATTAAAGTTTTAAATATGGATATGTTCTTACACAAACGCATTGCTTCACTTCAGAAGGCCTTTATTAACTCCCCAGAGTCGAGTGGAGCACTCTTTATAACGGATGGACAAACTTTTTTGTGCTTCAAAATTGCAGATGTATTTAATGTTAAAGTTTGCTGCCAAAATGGGGCTTTTGAATACAGTATGTGACAGTGAATCGGAGGGAACGTCAGATGCATTGGTTTAATCAGTCAGACCAATTTAATTCTTAATCTGTGATTATGGAAGAAAAGGGCAAATTTTCACCACCAACAAGTCAGTGTGACATCTCCCACACGTATTTGAGCCATCACAAGATCAGCTGGTGTGACAACAGCTTACAGGAGGAACTAACATGGCCACATCCACAAGAGTGTGACAAGGTGTATATAAGGAAACAGAAAATATGAGGACTGAGGAGAAAATGTGTGAGACATAATGAAAGAGACTAATAATACACTAAATGTTAAATAAATCATTGTGACATATCTCTTCTTGGACACTAAAATAGTCATAATTTTTTTATCTATAAAGGATTTCATTTAGCATCATCATTATTATTATTATAAGAGTGGCTACTGTGGCATTATCGGAGAAAAACAGACTAAACAGCTTCCGCTGTCTGTAATAAAACACCCAAGCTTGTTTGTCTTTCATTTTGTTTTGTATAGTATACTTATTGTAGTCAACTCAATATATTTCCTTTACACATTTAGTAATATAATATATATATATATATATAGACCAGATTCACATTAAAAAGTCTTAACTGCTGCTGCTAAACAAAGCTCAAGAATAATTGTGGATTTTCCCTGCTTATGTCAAAAAGCTAGGAAAAATACACACTGTGCACAAAAATGCCCCCAGAGAGCTTAGACACAAGTTCCTTGTTATAGAAATACGTTAAAGAGAAATACGTTCAAGTTCTACATCTGACCCAAATTAACAAGACCACGTCACATTCCCCATCAGTCCGAGCGAACTTTCCATCAAGGCAAAAGCATAATATCTCTCTTGTTTGGCTCAGGAAAAGCGTGCCCACCTTCCTGAGGCAGGAGGAAGCAGATGTTTACCAGGACTGTAAAAGAAGAGAAGAAATCGAACTCTGCTGGAATGTTGTCAGCTCTGTCGTGACAGTCATGATAACTTAGATCCCAGCATTCTGACCGCGTTTGTGAGGGTGAAATGCGTGAGTGATATTTTGCCACCTTGTTACCTAACTGTGTCTCAGGAGAGTCAACTAAACGTCATTCTTGAGACTCAGCTACACTGGCTGGATAATGCTTTCAGTGAGTGTACAATCAATTTAAATATATTACAAAGCTAAATGATATAACCAAGATATGTTCTTTTGGCACGAAGTCATCAGTGGCGGGAGATTTGGGCTGTCTCATCCTCTCAGAGTAGTATGCTATCAGAGTATCATGACAGCTTGTTAATCATTCCGCATATGTTACCAGATCACTCACACACACACACACACACAAGTTTTGTATCCAGTCTAATCTCAGCGATCTGCGTCAACCAAAAACTTTGACTATTTGAAACCTTTTTAAATCCACTGATGTGTCAGCCCTTTTCCTGTTATTAAAAGTCAGAAGGAAACAACAATCACGTATTACGGCAAAACACACATCAAGATATATAGTATTCTGAATGCATTTCTGCAATATTTCCCCAAAATGCTTTGACAAAAATCACTAAAGAGTACAATTACTTCCATTCAAAGCTCAAAACCATGCATTTACAATATTTACATTCTGCACTACACACTCACAAAAATAAATTATGAATGTCACACTATTCCTTACAAGTCAAGACATTCCATTAACTCTGTGCCTATAGCTGTGCATTTAAATACCAAGTGCCATCAGTCAACACTTTTTTAATGTATTTGTTGAAAATCACCACCCTATTTATGAGCTCATCCAATCATCATATAAAGAAGCCAGCTTCTAGGCAGGACAAAAAAACAATGACTGAAAGCCCAATGTATATAATGAAAGCAGATCTAAAATCACACATCCATACTACACAAGGAGTTTTTATTTAGTTTATTCAAATGCCTAGAGAGAGAGATTATGCATAATCAATGCTTTCTGCAGTACCCGTTGCTTGATATTAATCAAACAAAGGATCAGAATGAGAATCTGTGTATTATGCGATGACTTATCTCTGTTGTGAAATGCCTACTCACTACTGCTCCCCAGTCCACGGACCACTGCTTATGGCAGAGACTGGTTTCAGAGGCGAGCACTGTACTTGGTCAACAAACAGTCAAAACTATTTGTCTCCTTAATCCAAGCCAACAAATGCTTTTGATCTCTTTTTCATCTTTGACAAAAATAGCCTTCAAATATTTAAAAACAATTTTTTGCCATATTTCACGTCCTTTCACAAAATTCAGGCAGCATAACATCAAAATAGCTCTGATAGTCTGGGAAAGAATCCCTCTTTGCTCCAGCAGTCAGTAATATGCATGCCGAGGTCAGGGTCAATTGACTGAAAGAGGCCCATCCAGAAATAAATTGCATCCACTGTCTGGCAAAGACTGATACGCAACTAGTAGCCTTGAGATATAACGGAAACATAATTTCAAGGCCTGCAAAACATGGGAACAGATCCCCTACTGCTTTGGGAGTGGCATAACAGCAGTGACTAATGAATTCTGGGAAATGCTAACTGACAAGATAGTAGAAGACCTATTGCTATTGATGCTATTTAGATGATACTTTGATGATGCCTTTTATGTCCCGTCAACCAGCCGGGGTATTAAGCTCTTGATGTCCCTTTGCTTTGTAGTTCAGAAAAACAGAGAAAGCAAAAAAAAACTCCTTGCTGTAACAAAGGATCAACTTTTATCGTCCAAATGCAACAACAGTAAGTCTTATATCTAACACTATTTCTGTGATCTGATAGGTGTGAAATCTAGTTACAGAGAACAACAGATCGATACGAGAGAAATCAATTATAGTGGAGCAGGTCTGTCTGACAGCAACAGGATGGATAACAGTACACCATTTCCTCACCTGTCCAAGTCATCCTTTTTCAGCTCGTAGTTTCTGAGGACACGCAATACCTGCACATCCTGACTGAGGAAGCAAGGAGGCAACAAGCCATGAATTCCAAGCTGCAAGCGCTCTTCCAGGGAGAAGGCCATCCCCTGCAGAGAGGACACAGAAGAGTCAACTATTGTATTTCATTTTATTTCCATAATGTAACATTTCAAAATGAAACAGCATATTTAACAAGTTAAAATTTTATGACAAAACGTGATAAATTCATTTGGAATTGATTGGATGGTAAGAAAATTGTGCGACACACTTTTTGTGCCCCATATCAGCATATTACAATTATTTATGAAGAATCATGTGACATTGAAGAATGGAATAATAGCTGCAAACCTCATAAGAATTAATACATTTATCATTTAATATTATATTAAAATATTAATATGATAACGAATATACTGTACATTAAAATTGAAACAGTTATGCATGTTGAGCATAAATTACTTATTTCATAAACATTATTTTATATAAATATGAATATATAAAATATTATTTTATAGAAACTAAATAGGGCCAATGTTGATATCCTGTTGATTTTTCCTGCTCACATTTACACTTGAATTCTGTAGAAACATGTAAAATCCCTATAAGGGCTATTAGAGTAATAATAAACATATATACTTTGCATTCATTTCAATAATTAATCTTTACTCAACTAAGCCTCTGCAGCTGTATTATTAAAAGATTGTTTGGAAAACCTTAAACAAATCCCCATATTTCCCTTCCGTATGTCACAGATGAATAAATGGCTTTATGTAGCTGCTCACACAGCTCTATTCCCAATTCAATGTTTGTTATACGAGGAAGTCTGTAATGCAAGCAAAGCCGAAGAATGGTCACAGGGGTCACAGTGTAGCGCACAGCCAAAAGGGCAAGACTGCTGCTTTGCTGCCGTGACCTTTGACATTTAACCTGACCCTGAACTCTACAAAACAAATGCTACAGCCAGGGGGCACTGAGTTCATATTACCAGACTCCACATGTGCACTGTTGAGTTGGACTGTGCTCCATAGAGATGGATGCTTATTTAGGAATATCTGTGAGGACCAAAAGCTGTGGCATTTGAAGCCAGCCTGTCCTTTCCTTAATGACAGACTTGCATCATCATTGCCGCGCCTCTGGCTGCACCTTCAGAGAAACCACTAAGGAAGGCTCACAAATCTGAAAGGCTGTGCTAGATTTGCTTTTTAAACAAGTATATGTAAGTTGGGCTTTTCAGCCTTTTTTCATCTAGTGGTTTAAGTGGTCTGTTTGTAAAAAAGATGTTGGCCTTGTAAACACATGAAGACTAGTCTGAACACGTGCAATAAGATGTGGTGTTATTGACAAGTGAGACCAAAAAGATCTTGCCATATAAACATTCTGAGGATTCTGTTGCAGCATCATGAGATAAAAATCCAATGCTATATATTGCCTACCACAGCTATGCTGATGATACCCAGATCTACCTAGCCTTATCTCCAAATGATTATAGCCCCATTGACTCCCTCTGCCAATGCATTGATGAAATTAACAGTTGGATGTGCCAAAACTTTCTTCAGTTAAACAAGGAGAAAACTGAAGTCATTGCATTTGGAAACAAAGATGAAGTTCTCAAGGTGAATGCATACCTTGACTCTAGGGGTCAAACAACTAAAAATCAAGTCAGAAATCTTGGGGTGATTCTAGAGACAGACCTTAGCTTTAGTAGTCATGTCAAAGCAGTAACTAAATCAGCATACTATCATCTCAAAAACATTGCAAGAATTAGATGTTTTGTTTCCAGTCAAGACTTTGAGAAACTTGTTCATGCCTTTATTACCAGCAGGGTGGATTATTGTAATGGTCTCCTCACCAGCCTTCCAAAGAAGACCATTAGACAGCTGAAGCTCATCCAGAACGCTGCTGCCAGGATTCTGACCACACCAGTCCTCAGGTCCTTACACTGGCTTCCAGTTACATTTAGGATTGATTTTAAAGTACTTTTACTCGTTTATAAGTCACTCAATGGTCTAGGACCTAAATATATGGCAGATATGCTCACTGAATATAAACCTAACAGACCACTCAGATCATTAGGATCGAGTCAGTTAGAAATACCAAGGGTTCACACAAAACAAGAGTCCGCTTTTAGCTATTATGCTGCCGCAGCTGGAACCAGCTTCCAGAAGAGATCAGATGTGCTAAAACATTAGCCACATTTAAATCCAGACTCAAAACTCATCTATTTAGCTGTGCATTTGTTAATGAGCACTGTGCTACGTCCGAACACTGCATTATTTTATGTATAATCCTTTTCTATTTAACTGTTTTAAATTTCATTTTAAATCAATTTCTATATCATTTTAAAATTCCTTGTTTTATTATTTTCTCCTTGTTTTTATTGCTGTGAATGATTATTTCACTTTTTATGTAAAGCACTTTGAATTACCACTGTGTATGAAATGTGCTATATAAATAAACTTGCCTTGCCTTGCCTTATATCCGCAAGCCAATTTAACTTAATTACATCAAAACAATGCAAATTAGATCAAAAGCAGGCAAAAGACAAAAAGTATATTAATATTTATGTATAATTTAAATAATTATGAAAATACATCAATATACTATTTAAAATGTATAATAATATACTACTTATTGAAACTTCGAACACTCAACTGTCCTCAGAAAATTTCTCTTTGTGATAGGTGCAGTACAAATACAACCAACAGCCCTCAATAAACATCATGTAACAGTACTTTTTGGCTTGTAGAAAGATGGCAAAAATACAGACTTATTACACAGTAGCCATTAGATGTTATTTGTAGTTTCTATCATGTCTGTCATCTTCTGAAGCTAACTGTGCAGTGCGCCACTGATGGTCTGTATTTAAGAGCTCTGCCATGTCTGAATTGCAACCTTTGTGATTAAAAACGGACATTCTATTTTGCTCGAAAAGCTGGTGGTTTATGCAAGAATATCCCTAGACACGTATGATTACATCAGATTCCCTTTCTGTTGGTTTTAGGGTTGTTAAAACACTAACTATACCGTATATTAGAGAGTGAGAGTTTAACTTTGACTTAAATAAGCATTTCATTGACCTTTACTGACACATGCAAATGGCTAAATGTGCTTTGGTAGGGTGTCTACAAGCCAACATTTTCCTGTAACTAGTGATTTGAGAAGATTGATGATGAGTCGACAGCAACAGCCATTCTCAATGAGAACAGCTCTAACTAATCAAATATAATTACTCAGACAGCTCTATGAACACTGAATGGTTCCTTGTGTCATAAGTGTAATGGAGACATCAGTGGAACCGGGCCCAAGCGGTAAATTAATGTCTCTGACAACGGAGCTGCAGGCAGAACTCCGGAGGGCACGTCCACAGGTCCCAGGACTGGCATTCTGATTGTGGCCATGGATGGCTGGACTGGGGAAAGTGGTCTGTTTGATGGCATGCATGGATGGCAAGATTAGAGCAATGAGTCCCAGAACTCTTGGTGGGGCTGGCGTGGGAAATGGTGAGGAACTTGACACTGGTTAAGAACGACGCTGCATTGCCAAGATGAATGCGAGACTTGTGAATCTTGCTCTATATATAGAAAACACAACAGTACTGAGGCGATCTAGATAAAAAAGGATTGTAAACAATAGGACATGAAAAGAATGGCAAACAGAGAAAAAGTCTATGGATGCATAATTTAAAAGTACTTAAATGGATAGTTTACACGTTGGTGAAAAACCGCAGGAAGCTTTCAAAGCCACAATTAAACCAAAATAGATAAATTTTCTCTGTATTGTGGCATATATGAGTGAAACAGATTATCTAAAAAGATAAAAGTGGGTACATCTGTTTGTCAGTACTTCTCATTACAAGTTTGGAAAGGCGGTTGCACATTATAAGTGATCAAAGCTTAGAGCAAATGGAGAGATAAGTTTGTGTGGAACAAAGACGCAGTGCATGTAGTTAAATAAATCTCAGCCTTTGCAATTTCATGATAACATGAAGTTATATCACAATTTCAGTTTTATTGTGCAGGCCTACAAACCAGAATAACTGTCTTTCTTATTTCCGTGGAACACAAAATAAGAAGTTCTGAAAGTCAATGGTGTTCAAATAATACTGAAATATCAAAACATCATCTTTTGTGCTCCACAGAATAAAGAAAATCACAAGTTTGCAACAACTTAAAGAGATCGTTCATAATTTACTTATCATTATGAGTCCAAATGTAAAGAAATGCTTATATCATAGGGTCTGCCATGTTTTGTTGGCTCAGATTTTTACAGCTTTGCTTTTTATAGCAGTAAAGTGACAGGCAGAGCAGGAATGTGTGAGCACTTCCACATGCCTAACAACCACAACAAAGAGTGTGTCTTGTGCCAGCGTGTGTTATGCCCACACAAGCTCAAGCAAGGAGAGCTGATGTGCATGCAAAACTGTAATCACAAGATCAGTGCTACCACCCTTCTACTTTGGTCATGACCAGCACCACCCCAAACACACAGCACTAAATACTCTGTGGAAAACATAAAAGCCTTGTATTTGACCTGACAAAAGCCAGTCTACAGCCTTCAAAAGCTCTTCTAGACTTCAAGCAAGAGGTCGCGTTGAAGAACACAGAGATTCCCGTTAAAACAACTCAATCCGAATCCTGAATTTCCCAGTACTTCTACACGGAAAACGCTGCAGCTGGTCCATAGAGGTGCCAAAAAAGCACCAAGGTAGAAGAAAAGCAAAACATGGCTGTTCTTCAGTGGAAATTTACAATGAAAGTGATGCTTCTCAGTGGTGAAAAAAGTTTAACTGAGCCATCTACATAGCCTTTGCTATCCAAAAGCATTCCTTATAATTTGAATTTTGACTTTTCTTATCACATAGTCTGGACTGATTTAATGTTCTTGGAGTGAGAACAAAGCAGTGCTCTGATGAAGATCATATAAAAAAATTTATATTTAGTTTTACCCAGACTTTTAATCTTAAAAAATGAAAAACCATCATAAAAATGAATTATATATGATAGCCTAAACAACAAGAGCAATAAACAATTTCAAATATTTTAAATAATTTACACCCTGATGAAAATTTTGCTCCTAATATTTTTTTTCCCAAAAGTTAGTGTGCTTTATAAAGTGTTAAAGATATGGTACAAGTAAAGACAACTAAGAAAAAACTAAGTAAATGTCACTAATTTACATTTACAACCAGGCTTTAACTGTCAAATTATCGCAAATTATTGCAATCATTGCAAAATCATACATTCTGGGGTGCAATGAATTTGGAAAAGTCACTGTGGGAATTTTCGTTACTGGGAATTGGTTGGAATTATCTTTACTTTTAGAAAACAATGGCTTGTGAGAGTGGGAAAAGCATGTTTTAATTAGTGGTGGGCCGTTATCGGCGTTAACGTGCTGCGTTAACGTGAGACTCTTATCGGGCGATAAAAAAAATATCGCCGTTAATCTATTCTCAAAGTTGGGTTGGGAGCTGGGTCTATACTATGCAAGCTATGATGACTTTCACCTTGATATTTTAGCGCGGATGTATACCTGAATTGCATTGTAGGGGCGAGAACGAGTCTTGAACTAGAGGCTCGCAGTCCGTGATGGACAGATTGTTAACGGCTGGTCTGTGGTAATACAATCGAGCAGGACATCCAAACGCTCACCTATCATTCATCAACCTCAAATATGGCTTTTCATCTGAAAGATGTATGTAGTAACAACTTTACATGGCTCAATATGATGTTAACCTAGAGAAATGTGCGCTATTGAAGTGTTTGTGTGGAAGCGCGTTTGCTGCAGGACAGGCTCCGGTGCGCTCACTTGCTCTTAAAATCTCCGTAATTCTTGGTCATACAGATAAAAGTAGCCTAATACATCTTTCGAATCTGTAAAGACTCTACGTTTATTTGTGTGCACTCAGAATAACAACGAAACGTTGCGCTTTTAAGCAAACAGGATGCGCTTTAGGTCTCATGTGAACTTGAGCGAGAAACTTCGAAACTCCGTTTTGAGAAATATATCTATAGAGAGTGAAATGTCTAAAAAAAAAAATAGAAGACGTGTGTGTTAGCATGGATGATTTACATGAAATTTAATCTGTGCAACACTGTGCATAAGATGGCTTTCAGTTCAATATAATAACAAAAAACGACATTTTGGGTTTTATTCAACTAATAAGGTGGGCACGCTGTGATCTGTACTATATTTTACTGTAATTGACAGTTATCAAAAAAAAAAAAAAAAAACAACACGGGAGTGGGAGGGAATGGGAGTCATTCTTCTGGGAGTGGAGCAGGATTTTCCTCCAGTTTTTCGTGGGATTGGGACGGGAAGAGATTAAAGTTTATGATGCATTTTGGAAACAGGAGATGAGCCCTGGTCTAATGCGCCACCTGGCTTGAGAAACCCGTTCTCAAAGACTTACTTTTAGTCATTATTTGGGTAGCACACATATTCTGAATGCCTTCGGCAGAATTCAAATGAGCCATTTTAATCTAGATTAATCTAGATTAATTCCAAGATTAATCTAGATTAAAAAAATTAATCTATGCCCACCACTAGTTTTAATATATATATATATTCTAAAATTTCACAGGGCCAGAAGTGCCTATAGTTTAAAAAACACCCTATATGCATATCTGCATGAACAAACCAACAGTTACACATCAAACATTACCCTCATCTCGATCCAAACCCAAACCATGGTTTGAAATTTGGTCCATTTCAGGACGTGAGAAAGGAAATCTTTCATGTCTGTCAAATACACAAACTGGCTGTCTTTCTCAGAGATCAGAGGCTAAGTTTTGTTCTGCTATGCTTCTCACATTCTCACATTTCTCGTGTGACCAAGTGAAGACCTTCATCCGAGCGAAAACACTGAAAAGTTTTTTGTTAAGAGAATGCTTTCAACAGCCATGCTAGATCAGACACAGAGGCAATAAGTCCCAGGCTACCTTACATCAATACACCGCTTTATGTATTCCCCAATTGTAAGTCGCTTTGGATAAAAGCGTCTGCAAAATGACTAAATGTAAATTTAAATTGTACCAATCACATAATCCACCTCCAGGTCCAGTGGGAACTGTATGGGAGATTGCTCTGGCATTGATGATGACAGAGGATGTTTTTCCAAGCTGTCTGAGACTCAGTTGAGACTGCCAAATCCAAATAAAATCAGAGTGGGTTTGTGCAGGAGATGTTTACTGATCTGATAAGATTTAAATAATGGGTTTGGGTTAAAGGGTCATTTTTAAAGGGTTAAACATTTCTTAACAGGTATAAGCAGACACAATCTATGAATGTTGGGGTGCGGGGTGGGACAAAAATGCAAGACTGCCCAGTCTTGTTCGGCTGCCTGATGGTGAAGCCAAAAAATAGATTTTTCACATAGTTCCAATAGAAGCTGTCACGGGGTACAACTCAGACTAGACCTTTCCAGCTGACCAAATAGGGAATGTATGAACACATGCTATTCTCATATACACCCTCGTCACTTAAATTGCTGTATTAATGCCATATGCATCTTCCCACGCTCTTAATTCAGGCCACAAGCATCCATTTCAGAGCTGCTAAAAGAGCCAAGACACAAACAAAGGATAACCAAGGAAAGAACCTTATGACTTTTAGGACACAAGCAGACGTTCAAGGGTGGAGAGAGTGTGGTGAATGTCATTTTGAGTGACATAGCGGTTAAACTTGATTACTGAATGTTTGTTGTTCAATTCCCTCCAGAAGCAAGCCATGAGACATCAGGAGTGCTTGTGCTAAGTTAAAGGGATAGTTCACACAAAAATGAAAATTCTGTCATTATTTACACTCCCTCATGCCATTCCAAGCCTGTTTGACTTTCTTTTGCAGAACACTAAATAAGACATTATGTCCCGGTTTCATAGACAGGGCTTAGCCCAAGCCAGGATTAGGCCATAGTTCAATTAGGACATTTAAGTATTTTTATAAACATGCCTTGGAAAAAAGCATTACTGGTGTGCATCTTAAGACAATACAAAAGCACTGACGTGTTTTCAGATCAGTCAGTGCAAGTTTCTTTCAGTTAAAACAGCTCAGATTTACATTTTAGTCTAGGACTAGGCTTCAACCTTGTCTGTGAAACTGGGGGTATTAAAAACAGTTTTCACTGTTTCAGAATTCTTCTGATCAATGATGACTTTGCATGAAACTCTTAGAAACAAATTTAATCGCCTCTGGTCTGTGAAAAAAATTATCCCCTCAAATGGCAAGCAACCAACTAGGCAAGAAGACAAAACACAAAACAAGAAGCAAATAATCTCAAATGCAGAAAGACAAACACGTGTGAACCTTGAGGAAAATGGAATAAGCAAGATCCACATGTGCACCATTAATTCGTAAGATGACTCTAAACGCCAAAAATATGTACTTGAACAGTGAGCAATAATAAAGTACTGAAATTAGAGTCCTTTAGCAGCTGGAGAAGGGCATGACTCACATGCACAAACAAAAAGAGAAGGCTGCATCAACAAAAATCAATGTGAAACAACATCTCCAAAACATCCCCAGAAATCCCCCTCCATCAATAGTAGACTTTCTGGCTTCGAACAAATCCTGTGTTTTATTAATTGTGGTATCAATTTTTAGTGGTAAGCAAACTATGGTACCAGAAGTATGACTCAGATCCCAGCTTGATACTTTCCACAGAGATCGCTCTGTTTACACGCAGCACTCTGCTGAAAGTTCAATGACGAAACCATCAATAAGTGAACAGATGCACACTCACTCACATATCAATCACTTCACCACTTATCTCTCAACACCAACAGAGGAAAGGAAAAAGGATCGGCATATAAATTGGAGAAATAAACAGTGATGAAAAGCTGATCTTTTAAGAGTAATACTTCAAGTTCAGGTAATTCTCTTGGATTTATAAAAAGCACCTATAATTCAACCAGAGCCACATATACAAAACAAATATCCTAATGGAAAGGTATCATTTTAGATCTCTTTATCACCTTATTGCTTCTCCGTGGGTTTTCAAACTTTTAAAATGGCACAAATCTCCAAATATGACAATCCCCTTCTAAGAAATCCCATCAAAAAATAAAATCAACTATATTTTTTCACATATACAGATCTCTTTGTATTGTGAAAAAAAATATGAATGTTATAAATGTGTAAAATATTATTTGGAAAATATTTTTAATTTTATACTGTCTTTTTTTCCCATCTATCAATTATACATCGAACTGAAACATAATATAATCTTTCCCTATTTCATTTTAAAGCTATAACTCAAAGGAAGAAACCAGCATTAAGTAAAAAAGCAAGTATGCAGAAGGCTCCACAAGGAATCCTATGAACAGATTTGTATGCAAACTATCTCTAAATGTTTAGTTCAGCAGTGAAATATGTGTATTCTAAAAGTCTTCTGCTACAGCTGGATGAGAAAACAGTCAAATATTGAAAACCAACATTAGATGTATAAAGTACGCTGACAGCTCGACAAGGAATCCGATGATTAAACTCATGGCATCAATATCAGGAATGGTTTGTGAAGTGTTTGTTCATATGTGACGAAGAAACCTAAAAATACAAAGATAAATTATATATTTCTGTTCCCCGTTATGTGTTCTGCTCTAAATCAAAGGGGTCCTGAGGTCAGGGTCCTACTCCAAAACAAACTATGACATGAACTAAAACTTTGACCCTGAACACCAGAAGACAAATTTCTTCCTGCACAAATATCTTTCTTATGACTGCTGCAATGTCTCCCTAAAGTGAAGCGTTGCAATTTTTGTTATCGGTTTAGACAGAGAAAAATCCCAGTATCTATTTACACTCAGCTGAATCAGAAGTGAGTCTGCAGACTTTTTCCAAAATAGCAGCCAAAGGAGAAAAACCAAGAAACTGACAAGTTTGCACAACCTGACATTGGTATTTTTACTGCGTAATTAATTGTGACCACCATAGACACTGCTGTGGTGTTTGCTGGTCTTTTCAGCGAAGTCAAGCCATTGTGGCGAGACTGAACATATGCTGTGAACAGCATTGTTTTCTTTTTTGCCCTTATTTTTATCCACTCGTTTTTATTCTAAATGTCAAAATACTTGAGAATTGACTTTTCATGGAAAAAAACATTACTTTGTATGGAGCATACAAAAAACATACAAAAACAGGTTTTGCAAGACCAACACAAAAACAAAAAGCCAGACACACACCTGTACATTATTTATCTTTCTGAATCAATTTTGTGGCTGACTGAACGTGGGCATGCTAATCTTAAAGTATACACATCTGCACAATGCAGCATTGTTAAAAGCTCTGTCAATATACTTCTAATCTAAATAACTATTCATATCTGAGAAGCCACAATCCAGCCGAGCAACGGAGCAGCAAATTTACTAAAAACAACAATCCAAAGCCATCTGTTTCCAGCAAGGCTAGTGAGGATTTAACTAATAGACACCAAGCTAAAATTCACTTTCTTTTGTGCTGTTTTCTAATTGTTAAAAGTCACACTCTGACTTTTGACCCTGCTATGTTAAATAAGATGACTGTTAAGGAGGGTTACCATAGCTGTGGGACACAAACAGATCACGGACAATGAAATTCCCCTTCCTCTGCATTCAATTCTACTTTCAAAACAGTCACCATGCTGTCCACAAAGGTACCAAAGGTTTGTAAAAGGGGGGTAGATTTATATGCTTTCTGTTAAAGTTGTAAAATGTTCTTTCAGTCCAAGATGACTGGTGGACTTTTAAACAGCAAGTGAAATCTTTACAGGCCTGGACTGCAGGTGTAGAGCTTGTAGTGAAAAAAATAACAGTCATGACCTCTCACAATGGTACAAAAATAATCTCTCTATTTGTGTTAAGGTGACATTTACAAGGAGATTATTTATAATGAAGATTATAATCCTTTATAATCTTTTTATCCCTTGCTGCTTTAATTGCTTCTCATTGTGCCTGTTATCACATGAAAGGGGTCATACCCTTTTTCTATAAAGAAAAACAAAGATCAGTTAAGTCACAGTGACGAACCATTTGCTACTTGCTAATCACAACAGTTGCTATTAGAGACAGTCCTATTTAATAAAGAGTTTGATCAGACAAAAAACTGTGCAGAATGAGTCATTAATATTTGAGTTTTCCCAAAAAAGAAAGATATTTAAATGTGTCTGCTAAAAGTCCATCAGTACTGGAGTTCAAACAGCAGATACAATTATCACAATAATCCACATCAATTAATGCCCTCTGAAGTGAAACGTGCTTCAAACCATTGCTTCTGGTTAAAATATCCTCGGTCCATAATATTGCTTTCTTCCTTTGAAAAACTTGTCTTGGCTAAATCAGGAGATAAATATGGAGCACAGTTTACAGGTGAAAAACACAGTTTACAGGTGAAAACAGTTCAAAACCAATATGGATTCTGATGTGACAACAGGGGATGGGCGTTTTCATTGGAGGAAGCATTATTCTGGATTATTGAATGGTATTTTGGCCAGAAACAACAGTTAAATTCATTAATAAATAATTTGTCTCTTACAAACACACAGCTTTTCACTTCACAAGACATTAAGTGATGAAACAAACTCATCTTGGATGTTAATTTTCAGCACATTTTCATTTTTAGCTGTACTATTCGTTTAAAGCAATGACATATAAGATTAAACACCACACAACTTTCATTTCAATGTTTTGAAATAGAAGTAAAAGAGTGGATATAAAGGTCGTGTCACGGTACACACGGGGATCCAGGAACGAGGAGACGAGGATTGTGACAAACAGGGTATTTAATGAAGAACAAACGGAGGAGATACAGGAACACCGGGAAGGACA
Organism: Gymnocypris eckloni scoliostomus; assembly: GCA_027564155.1. Classification (NCBI taxonomy): domain Eukaryota; kingdom Metazoa; phylum Chordata; class Actinopteri; order Cypriniformes; family Cyprinidae; genus Gymnocypris; species Gymnocypris eckloni. Next base: position 8,191,551 of record CM050424.1, read on the forward strand.
TCTATACAGGTTTGCACGCTGACATTAACAATAATCCACAGGTAACATTGGGTAGAACAGACTTATATAGGGAGACATAACTGGAGACACCTGGGACATAATCAAGACAAGGCTGACACTGACTGAACTAATAATGACTGGGAAACAGGAAGGACCATATAAGGGTGAGGAGACAAAGGCAGAGGAAGACAAAGTCTGACATTACCCCCTTCCAATAGGCGTCCGCCCGCGACATCGAAGGGAGGGGTGGGCACTCTGGAGGCCTCAAGGACCTGGAGACCGGACAGGTGACCTCCAGGGCGGTGCCCGTTCCGGGACCCATGGCGGATCCGGGGACTCAGGCGGCCACGGCGGATCAGGCGGCCATGGCGGATCCGGGGATTCCGGCGGCCATGGCGGATCCGGGGATTCCGGCGGCCACGGCGGATCAGGCGGCCATGGCGGATCCGGGGATTCTGGCGGCCATGGCGGATCAGGCGGCCACGGAGGGTCCGGGAACTGAGGAGGCCATGGCGGAGCGGGGTGCTCGGGCGGCCATGGAGGAGCGGGGTGCTCGGGTGGCCATGGAGGGTAGCCCCCCCCCAAAATTTTCATGGGGAAGCTCCCCATCCCAGGGGGGCGCTCAGGAGCCGTGGAAGGCGAGCTGGACAGGGCCAGCGGAGGGAAAAGTGAGCTGGACGGGACCAGCGGAGGCCCAGGTGAGCTGGACGGGACCAGCGTGGGCCAAGGTGAGCTGGACGGGACCAGCGGAGGCAATGGTGAGCTGGACGGGACCAGCGGAGGCCCAGGTGAGCTGGACGGGACCAGCGTGGGCCAAGGTGAGCTGGACGGGACCAGCGGAGGCAATGGTGAGCTGGACGGGACCAGCGGAGGCCCTGGAGAGCTGGACGGAACCAGCGTGGGCCAAGGTGAGCTGGACGGGACCAGCGGAGGCAATGGTGAGCTGGACGGGACCAGCGGAGGCCCAGGTGAGCTGGACGGAACCAGCGTGGGCCAAGGTGAGCTGGACGGGACCAGCGGAGGCAATGGAGAGCTGGACGGGGCCAGCAGGGGCTCTGGAGAGCTGGACGGGACCAGCGTGGGCCAGCGTGGGCGCTCGGGTGCCGCTGACTCTCGGGGGCGCTCGGAAAAGCTGGACGGAACCAGCGGGGAAATTGAAGCACTTACGAGGGAGCCGGCACTGAGGGCGCTGTCGAGGTGCAGGCACTGGAGGGCACTGGCGTGGTGCAGGCACTGGAGGGCACTGGCGTGGTGCAGGCACTGGAGGGCACTGGCGTGGTGCAGGCACTGGAGGGCACTGGCGTGGTGCAGGCACTGGAGGGCACTGGCGTGGTGCAGGCACTGGAGGGCACTGGCGAGGTGCAGGCACTGGAGGGCACTGGCGAGGTGCGGGCACTGGAGGGCACTGGCGAGGTGCGGGCACTGGAGGGCACTGGCGAGGTGCAGGCACTGGGCGCAGCCTCGGAGCAGGCACTGGAGGCGCTGGCGGTGCAGGCACTGGAGGCGCTGGCGAGTGCAGGCACTGGAGGGCACTGGCGAGGTGCAGGCACTGGAGGGCAGCCTCGGAGCAGGCACTGGAGGCGCAGTCTCGGAGCAGGCACCGGAGGGCTGTCGGGAGCAGCCACTGGATCTCGGCGCTCGGAAGCGCGGGCTCTCGGCGGCGCTGGAAGCGCTGCTCGGCGGCGCTGGGAAGCGCGGGCTCGCGGGCGGCGCCGGGAAGCGGGCTCGCGGGCGGCGCTCGAAGCGCGGGCTCGCGGCGGCGCTCGGGAACCAGCAGAGACGAAGACGAGCTGGGCGGGACCAGCGAAGAAGAAGAGCTTGGCAGAACCAGCGAAGAAGAGCTCGGCGGGGCCAGCGGAGACACTCGTGGGCTGGTTTCGACTCGGGACCGGTAACTTCCCAGACACCGGTAGATCCCCTCTCTCCAACACAATCCTGTAGTGTCTGGGAGATCCATAGGGCGCTGGTACTTTGCCCGAGCCGAAATAGATGGAGGATTGCCGTCGTGGAGCTCCGTCACAAGCGAGCCCGCAGAATTCCCCGGCGAACTCCACAAATGAGAGATCCCGCGGATAACGCCGGGCGGCGAATTCCATCGTCGTTTGCGGTGGATTATTCTGTCACGGTACACACGGGGATCCAGGAACGAGGAGACGAGGATTGTGACAAACAGGGTATTTAATGAAGAACAAACGGAGGAGATACAGGAACACCGGGAAGGACATCTATACAGGTTTGCACGCTGACATTAACAATAATCCACAGGTAACATTGGGTAGAACAGACTTATATAGGGAGACATAACTGGAGACACCTGGGACATAATCAAGACAAGGCTGACACTGACTGAACTAATAATGACTGGGAAACAGGAAGGACCATATAAGGGTGAGGAGACAAAGGCAGAGGAAGACAAAGTCTGACAGGTCGGGACATGCTACAGGACAGATTCGAACTTCAGTTCCCATGAGCCAACACCCCCCCACCAGGGGTTATTTTATTTAAATTAGGAGACATCCTTTCTTTAATTAAATTAATATACTCTGAAGATTCAATTGCATAACGGATGTTAAATAAAATTCCAAGCCCTCATGGCCAAGAGCGAGTCAAGGCCGGGTAAACGTAGTCAATTCCACCAGACACTTCGTAATCAGACTCATGACCTATTCTCAAGTAGAAAAACCCTGACACATTTCTTTTAAATGTGCACCACTTTCCTTTATCATTCTCAAAATGGTCTGTCATCATCTCTCTTTGAACAAAAAACAAGCATCTCCAGCTGTATCTTTTCATCAGAGCACTGGGGAACAGGATCAGAAAAACTACAGAAAAGATTAAACAGGAAACCAAAGAGGAGAGTTTGCAAGTAACATAGAGTATGACCTAGGTAACAAGGCAACCTGAAACAAAGCATTCTGTGCAATCTAGAAAATAGCTGGACTTTGTAATATGATACTTTGTGGTTACTATTCAGAAGCTCAGAATATGGATGGATTTGAGAACTCAAATGACAGCAATGCTCGATCGAAACAACTCTTGAAAAGCCTAAACTCTGAGGACTTCGGAGCCGCGTCACTCAACATTCTACGGCCTATACTGAACTCGTTTTGGCGTGCGCCACTGAGAAGTTGAGCTTAGATTGGTCGGACGAGCCTCGCAAGTCCCAATCATCTAAGCTCGGCGAGCGTTTCCTTAGTGGCTCTGGTTCGCGCCGGCAAGGAGAAAGCTGCCTTTCTTTCCTGACCTGCATCATGAGATTTCCAGGTCTTGGAAGCAGCCTTTCTCCTCCCGCCTCACTAATATGGTGGTCGCTGACTTCACCAACCTCGTGGGTTCGGTGAAGCAGGGGTATGCTTGGTGTCCACACCAATGCACTATAACGTTCTGTTTATTATTATATTATACTATAGTAGACTCTTTGATTGTTTTAAATGTAAAATGATTTTTAAAACTATATCTGTCATTCATTATAATTATTATCCATGTTGTGAACAGGCCTCATCAGCACAATCCATCAAAAGAAAAAGGATCTTTAATATAACAACATGGCATTATGTTACAGCCTCAACTCCCTGAGAACATTTCTATATCTTATAGGCTAGAAGTGAAACTAATTAAAATGTTTGAGATGCCAACAGAACATCTGTTAGTTTTAATGTTAGAAACAATCTCATTAGTTTCTGGCATGGGAAATTGTAAAATCAGGTCCCATGGTGTATTGGTGTCAAGTTGGCTTTTTCTTCCATTAAGATTTACTTTATGCACCCTCAGCAACTAAAGATGAAAACATTAGCACTGAAATAAAAGCACTTACATTCATTCAATTATCTGAGCAAAACACCTGCATTTATTTATATATATATAAAATGTAGGGGGGTCTCTCCTCAACCATCACCAGTGTGCAGCGGATGATGCGACGGCTGCCACAGAACAACGGCACCAGTGCGCTCACCACACACCAGCTACAGGTGGAGAGGAGAGAGAGTCAATCAAGTGTATGTGCTCACCACACACCAGCCACAGGTGGAGAGGAGAGAGTCAAAGAGCCAATCAAGTGGATGGGGATTATTAGGAGGTCATGACTGACAAGGGTCAGTGGTGGGAATTTGGCCAGGACACCGGGGTAACACCCCTACACTTTTACGAAGTGCCATGGGATTTTTAATGACCACAGAGAGTCAGGACCTCTTTTTAACGTCTCATCCGAAAGATGGTGCTTTTTGACAGTATAGTGTCCTCGTCACTATACTGGGGCATTAGGACCCATACAGACCACAGGGTAAGCACCCCCTGCTGGTCTCACTAACACCTCTTCCAACAGCAACCTAGTTTACCCAGGAGGTCTCCCATCCAGGTACTGACCAAGCTCAACCCTGCTTAGCTTCAGTGGGCAACAGGTCTTTGGCTGCAGGGTGATATGGCTGCCGGCAAAATATATATATATATATATAAAAATAAATGAAGATTCAAGGACCAACGTTCTTTTTATGGAATTACATTGAACACAATGAAAATATAAAGGACTGAACAGAATTCAAAAACACATCACAGCGCAACATATCAGACCATGTGCACTACCTTTCATTGATGAAATCATTCCACTTAACAATATTTTAATTGTTATTATGATTTATTTATTGTTTTTTGTAAATTGGTTAATATGTTTTTCTGGTATAGAATAAGAAATAAAGTCATTTTAATTTAGCATAGTACTAAAGGAATCATGAATGGATGAAAATATAATGCATGAATCTCCAACACGTTTATCTGAATGTGCCTTTCTATACATTATATTATTAAATAATTGTAATAATTACAATTATTCTTCTTATGCCAATGGCTAAGTAAAGTTACATTTTATGAATTTAAATTGATTCGTGCAGACAATAAAATTGTGACAAATTGTGCAACCAAATATTACTGATCTGTTTTACTTTATAGTGGAGAATTGAAAAGCTCTGCGCTTGGTTACACTTAACAGCCTTTGACGTTTTGCTTATTTTATGTACCTCGCCCATATTTACCTTCATTTAAATGCAAAACTAACCTCAACCCCGTTCAAGATTAAACATTCCATATTTGAAACAGAACAGGACAAGCATGTGTGCTGGGAAAACAGCAGTAACCATGCTAACTAGTTGTTTCAATGCTCTAGTTAATGCTGGAAATACACAACATAACAGCAGAAAGAAGCATTTTCTACAGTATATACAGTACATGTCATCAATAGATAGACAGATTTGAGTTTTCTTTTTCTTGAAGATAAAGTAGAACACGTTTGTCAGTTGATGTGGAGGTTTGTCTGCACGAATCAATTTAAGTTTACTTGAAATATGCCATCAGTTTTCCTAAAGATTAAATCGCTTAGCTACCTCCACTGAAATGAATGGGAATGCTAACAGACAAATTTCCTTCGATATTCCAGACCTCTTTGTCTCTAACAATAGCTCAGTGACACTTGGTGGCAATTGGCACACATAACAACCACAAGGGGGCCTTAAAGTCTCCAGTGCTCAGCCTAAAAGGTGCCACATTTCCAACTGAGCTCTTGTTTTCCACCACAAGTTGAATGGGCATCTGTTAGTCACCTGTGCTCCTAAAAGCACATTTCCCCATGTGAAACAGGATCTCGGTTTGGATGCTAGGGGAGTTTTGTGCTGCGTTGTTTGCGTTTTTGGTCTCTGGCATGGCATGGAGCCAGGGGCCAGCACTGTTGGCCTCGATTCACACAGGCGGTCATTAATGAGAGATAAAGCAGAGACAGAGGAGGTCTGTGGAGAGCAGGGCAGCTCCCTTTTTCTCTCCTTTGCTCCACAGAGACCTCTTTCTCCTCACTCTCGTCTCTCTTACTGTGCAAAGCTTCCCTCAAACACAAGGATAATATCCTGCCTGCACTACAGGCAGAGACAGGGAAGGGCTGTTGAGAAGGGAGGAGGTCAGAGGGGATACCGGGGAGGGGGGCTGAGAGTAAACTCCAGCTTGCGGACGTGAGGCCTTTATGCTTGCAGTCCCACAGCATCAATTAGCATGTTGTCCTCTGCAGCTGAGAGCGAGAAAACAGGAGAACACTCAAGCACTGTGATTGCCGGGCCCATGGGAAGGCAACAATGCGCCACTGGAGAACCACAGTGTACCGAGTGTACGGCTTCACACAGCTCCTCTCAGGAGTCATTTCCTACCTTCTCTCTTAATTTCCTTGTTTTGGGTCATGAGTTCTGGGGGTTTGCTTTTCAGAGAGCTGTATGAAAGCGCAAATGTTTCACTCAAATGTGGGACTGTATTTACAAGCGAGTAGGAATAGCCAAGCATGAAATAAGACCCATCAGATGAATGATTGATATTTCATTGATTACACAAACCTCAAGCTTAGCAATGTCCAACTGACACATCATGGTTCAGAAAATAGAAATGCGTAAAACAAAGACGTAAGCGTTTGACAAAAGTAGTTTTAAACAGTTACATTGGTCTGGCAGTAACACACCTCAGTGTGTTTTTATTCAGGTTAGTTTTATACAGTATAAACATTGACCTTATCTATCTATCAATCTATCCATCTGTCTGCCAATCAATCTAATCAAGGCAAGATCCAAAGATTTCCCTAACTTTTCTAAAAGTTAATTGTTAATAAGTAATTGTTCATTCTGCATCCATTCTCAATTCATCCCTGAATGGCCTTCAACCTCGAGTCTGACGTAATGACACAGGCTCTTTAGCTGTTTAATAATCGCTCTGCTAATTGTGATATCAATCGCACAGTCTTTTGTGCTGATGCTTCATTCTTTTGTTTATCTAATCCTCTTTCCTTTATAATGTCAGAGATTTTGCATTTCACACAATTTTCCTGACGCCTTCAGCAATGGCTGATTCTCAAGCGTACAAAGAAACGGAGCAAAACGCGAGCCTCTCTTTTAATTAATCTCATTAAATCACGTCTCTTGTCTATAAAACAAGACAATAACACTGAATTTAGCTCATTAGAGGCAATGGCGTGGGTGGAACTGGAAAGTCACGTCATAAAAACATGAAAGCGTTAGAGCTGCTCTAACACTCCGAAGCACCACATTAGCTTTAGTTTGGCACCAGTCTGGCACTTCCAGCACCACAGACACAGAAGCCGCATTAATGAGACACATTATTTTAAGATTTAGTTTGATTAAAGGAAAGGGGACCAGGGAGGGTAATAAAGTGTCACTTCTAAATGCAAAAACATTGGCACTTTGTTTCGAAATCATACAAGTTATTTTGTTCAAATTTTAGCAGGCTAAACAAGATCATCTGAAAATACATTGAAATCGACACTTTGCCCACAACACGCCCCTGAGCTACATGTCAACCCTCAGTTAATTTTGAAGGGGGCCTTTTAAGAAGGGTTTGAACTCAATATCCAAGGTCGATTATAAATATTTAACATATTGCTGTTACAGAAAGACCTTTTCAGATTAAACTGATCTAAAAACACAGCCTATATTCTTAAAAAACAGCATCATGACCTCTATAATGAGTGGGTCACTGAAAATGTTTTACTTCAATAGTCAGTCTTGATTATAGAGTGACTTTGCATCATTTATAGGCCTACGAAAATGTTATTTTTCAACCGGGGTCAACATAGCTGAAATGACTGGAGTGTGCACTTAAAAAAAGACACCACACATACCCGTGATCTTTATACCTCACTCAACCCATTCATTTATACATAAAGACACCTTTCAGAGCTTTCTGGAAGTGTGCACCTGGATTGAAAATATGACCTCACTCTGTGGCATCTCTTGTGCAGATTAGAAATCATTAACCTTAACGACAGGCGGTGTGCTGTGTTGTCATCAGTATCTGACCTGTGGCTGAATGCCAAGAGACGTGACGTTTGATCAGACTATGGTCCTTCATTTCAGCATGGGAAACTGACGCAAATGGTTCAAGTGGACAAAAAGGCCACCTTAATGAAACAAAAGTGCAGGCCCACGCAGCAAACAACTAGAAGAGTCCAAAGAGAAATTGACCAAAGATCAGTGACAGCAAGTAACAAATGAGGGTCAAACGGTGACATGATAAATGCTAAATATAACTGCTAATAAGATAAAGAGTAAAGACATTGGTAGTATTTTAAATATATACTGTTCTGGCTCAAAAGCTAACCAGGTATTGGCACTGAAAGTGAAAAAAAGCCTATTTGCATAGTTCATAATATTAAAATGTGGGCTTGCAACTGCAAGTTATAGTAGGGATCTGATGCTGTCAGATAGTGTGTTGTAAATATAAAGTGTTTTTTTTTTATAGAAAAAATCATCTCTGAAATGCATGATATTGAAGGAACCACTAATTAATTAAAACAGAAATGTAAATCTAGCATAGCAAACCGTACACAGCTAATAAATATGCTTACCTGCCAATGTTATGATATTGAATACATTATTAAACAAAAAAGCATGTTGCAAAAAATACTGAAAATAATTCCAAAGGGCAAACAATGCTGTAGCCTTTTAACTGTTTTCTCAAATCACTGGTAGTTTGGTAGCAGATTAAAAAATTATAAAGAGCAAAAACTAAACACTGTCAATGTTAAATTATGTTAAACAATAATTACACCAGTCAATTGGTTAAGGTCAGTAATGTTTTCATTTAAGGCCAGAATGAAAAAAAGAGCAATAATCTGTTATTTCACTCTCTAGACGCAGGGGTGTCAAACTCAATTTCTAGAGGGCCGGTGTCCTGCAGAGTTTAGCTCCAACCCTAATTAAACACACCTGATCCAGCTAATCAGGTCCTTAGGCTTATTTGAAAACTACATGGTATGTGTGTTGGAGCAGGGCTGGAACGAAACTCTACAGGGCTGCGGCCCTCCACACCCCTGCTCTAGAGCGGTGTTTCCCAACCCTATTCTTATTCCTGGAGGCACACCAACACTACACATTTTCCAACTTTTCCTAATCAAACACACCTGAATCCACTCATCAGCTCATTAGTAGAGACTCCAGGACCATAAATGTATTTGTCAGATAAGGGAGACATCCAAAATGTGCACTGTTGGTGTGCCTCCAGGAACAGGGTTGGGAAACACTGCTCTAGAGTAAACGTCAAAAGATTTTATCGTAAGCATTTCTTTGAGTTTCCATATACTGCTAATTTAAGGTTAAAAGAGATAATGGTCTGTACTGTAACGTTATATGTTGGCACTGAACTAGCAGGTATTGCAATTTTATTTACAAATTTTGGAGCACTTGAGAGTTCCAAAGACTGAATATTTTAAATAAAAATGTAAGAACTTGCATTAGGCCCCATTTATACTAGTGCGTTTTCTTTTAAAACAAAATGCACTAGTGTAAACAGGGCCTTGTTAAACAGAATTGAACCCTAATACAAAAATGTTGTTTTGTTTTTAATTCAGTACATTTATGATACATACATACATACATACATACATACAAGCAGTTAAAGCAAAATTTGGACACTGCAGCATCACTGTCGTAACCAGAGCAAGTTCTTAAGGTGATGCCATAGCAACGACTGGTCAGCACCTTGGACAGAGGCTGCTGTTGATCTTCCCAAAAGATTATAAACTTTATAGGATTATAGGTCTTGCATTATTCTTTATTTTGAAGTATAGCGCACCATGATTTGAATCTAATTACACAATTTGTGGAGATCAAAACTGGTAAATATAGACTATATTCAAATAAAACTCCTGAAGGAAGCACGTCATGACCAACGTCAGTTTAGGAGCACCTGTAAACTACAAACGGACTTGCTTTTGACACATACAGCAACTGCTGACAAAGAAAGTGTGTGGCCCTTTAAGTCTAAACATAGTTCCTCTCGAAACTGATATCCACTGCCTTGCTGTGGTATTAGCAAACAGTCAACACAAACTGTTATTTAAAAAAACGTTGTAAAGTTTACTAAAACATTGTCTTTTTACCTTATTCAAGTGGGGGTTGCGTGTAACATCATACCCCCTCTTCTTCGTGTAAACAAAGGTCTTGCTTTGGTCTGCTGACTTCTTCATCTCCCACTCGACAGATTCCTGTTTGACTAAAGCTTGTGCCATGTTGCTTCCCCTTTAAATAGCGCTGAACTCAGCAAGTGCACGTGCTGCATCAGAGATCAGACAGGAAGAGGTTACACAGAGAGAGAGAGAGTGTCAACAGCGGTTGCGTGTACTGATATCGCCAAACTATGAGCTGTAAAAGTCGATAATAGACTGGCCAATCTTATCTGAAGCAGAACATAAAAGTTTGATGTAAGATTTCCACGCGTGGTTTCAAAGAAACTTTCCCATGGCAGGAACAGGGGAAAAAATAGACCCGAGCTAGTTGTCACAAAAGCTGTCGAAATATTTTGAGTTAGATTTAACGTTAGTCAATCCCCAAAAGTGTTTTCTCTAGCGGTGGTTTTATATGTTGTTTTGAAATACTTGGTTCAATAATTGATTAAATTATAATATCTTGTGAATTTTACCTGAGGCTCAGCATCATATTTTTGCTATAGCCAAGATATCAGGTAAGCAATAAAAGTATTAATGTAATGTAATATTTGTATACATAATTATTATTAGTATTATTTGATCTATACAAATATGTTTAGCAGATTTAAGTGTTGTGTATTGTTTTGTATATTCATGTTATTATGTTTCCTTGGCAATAACAAATATTACATCTGTGTTTAACTTAACCTAGAAATTAACTTATAAAACCAATCCTGAAAAATCTACCCTACATATTTGTGATATTTTATTTGACTTTAATCATAACAATTTGCTATAGGTAACAATGTAAAACAAAATTAATAAAAATAGGGCACACTGTAATAAAATTAAGGAATCGAATGTATTTGTTATGGATGTTTACCCATTTTAAATTTTGCGCTGAATTGCATTGTGTTTTTGAGTTAATGGAAATATCCAGAAAATTAATGGATAATGTCCTGGCAGAAAATTACCAGTACTTTTCTTTTTTTATAATGTACACTGTTTGAACAACTTCATATAAAAATAGAACCAAACTGGTGTGTGGTGGTGTGATATCAGGTGATGACTAGCAAAGCAAGGTCACAAGCTCGCAACAGAAATCCACAAATAGCTCCGGATGAGGTAATATGTCTTTGAATAATCCAAAATTGCTGCGTAAGACATGTTCTGCAATATGACTAGGTAAAAGGTATACTGTAAAAAAAAAAAAGTTTTAAGGCAACCAGCTTCAGCAGATTTTTGAGTTCTCAACTTATTTTTGTTGGAGATTCTCAACTTTTTGTTGCATAAACTTAAAACAAGAAGTTGAGAAAACTCACAAATCTCAACCTCAGACATACTGCACACAAAACTTTATTGCATGCGTGGCTCAGTTTGCCTCTTCATCAGATTTTTGATTAGACAAAGCTTATTGTTCCCGGTATAGACTTTTAGATAGTGTTTGTGTCACTGTGAGCATTACCTCACTCACCTTACAGTGCACAAGGCCATAGAATTAGCTGAACTGTCTCGTAATGATAAGAAGGATCATGTTTCACAAATGAGCATGTCTGAGAGGAGTGCTCTGGCTGAACACTGGCCTACAGTATGTGTATGCAAGATATCTGGTTCGTACAGTATGGTATGTACATTCTTACAGACTTAGAAGTGGTCAGGGTCCTCTTACAGATATACGCTTAGTCACTGTGACTGCTATGAAAAGCCTGAGCATTTGGCCCTGATCCAACACTGCATGCCAGGAGCAAAAATGTTGAAATTGCCTGCGCATATCAATTACTGTTCCCATATGAACAAATATGTAGATAGGAAACCTGTCTAGAATGTTAATTTACAATGGAATTTTCTGGATAGATACCTATATAATAAAAAAAGTACTCTTATAAAATGCTTTTTATTACATAATACAATTATTTAAAAAAGTAGTTATAGAAAATATTACAGAATATTATCTAGAACTTTCTCTGTTTAAATAAGATAAATAGGGTATAATTTACTTCTTCCATGTATGAGGTGACTAAACATTGGAAATGATTTACAAGAACAAAGAGCAACCCAGACTCTGACAGCGCCAGGTTTGAGATGATGTCACTCAATATAATCCTAGCTTGCTAAATCTATCAAATATTTATTCTACTAAGAATATCTAAAAGGAAGGTTTTTCAGAGAAATGTAGGCTTTGCAAATTAAATGAAAAAAAACTAACACTAGCTGTCCAAACATTGTCACACAGCGTTACATGCAGATAAATGGAGTGATACATTGGGCAAGAGTGTGATATAGAGGTTTAGATAAAAGCACAATGAGGCTCAGATAAGAGCATTTTTCATTACGCTCTGCACACCAACAGGGCAAGATGATAAAGCTGTTGATAGTAACAGATACAAACACCACAGTTTTAGGGGGAAACAAACTTGTAATTCAGTAAATAAAGACATTTTATATTTAGTAATTTAGCAGACACTTTTTATCAAAAGTTATTTACAAATGAGAACAAGCATAATATGTACTATACATATGCGAAACATATTTCCCATAAAATAATTCTCATAAATTCTGGCCCAAATATATTATGAAATATAAACAAAATGTGCTTTGTAAACAGTGCAGCTTAAGTAAATATATTTAGTATTATTTTTTAACTTTCAAATGCCAACATATATAAAAATGCACTTCAAATACATTTACAAACTTTTGAAAGATGTTTTAGAGAACACTTATTATATTACAAATGTCCAAAATATAAGTGAAATATATTTAGGTAAATATAGTTTTAAATTTAGCCAATTCTGTATATTTAAAACTAAGAAAATACGTCTCAAAAATATATTTTTACCAAATGGAGGACATAATGTCAATGTGTATAAGCTATTGTATAAAAACAAGGTAATAAAACGAATGCTATATATTGTTAAATGCTACTGAAACAAAGACAGTGTGTAATATATATACAGTGTTAAAGCAGTAAGGTATAAGCTTTTTCAGACTGTTGAATTATGTCAATTAATTGTTTTACTGTTTGCTGAATTGTTTCATTTAAAACCGTGAATTCTACCTAGCAACAGTCTATGGAAATAGTCTTACTGGACAGCCTTATACAAACTACAAGGCTACAACCTATTGCTATTATTTGCTTTTTAAAATACATTGAGATAGGATCTAACATCAAGTGTAAACATGCAATTTTCTGTGCACACTGCGTTATCTGGTTCATAATAACAGGGCTTGCTTTCCGCTGTGTAATTATATTTGCAGAGGTGCTCACTTTAGCGATAAGGTTTTGTGATTCCATACAGGAATTCCAGTGGCCTTCTATTACACTCTATTCCCAGACCTAGGCGGTTTGAGCCTATTGGGTCTTTTATACAAGACTGGACTCTCACTGAATCAAGGAAGACACAGCACCGGTCAGATAACAACAGGGTGGGGAAAATATCTAAAAAGGACCACAAAAGACAGTGAAGGATGTTCTTGATTACAGAGGATTGCTGAACTTCCTCCCTAACCTCTGAAAACCAGCACCTGGTGTTGCTGAAGCTGTGATGTGTGGTATTAACACACACACACACTCACATATTTACATAGTGTGCACCAAAGCACCTAGACTTCCAGGAACTAAGAAATGATACTCCCTGTGGCGTGATCTATACCTGCCAATACAAACTCTATCATTGGAGAGTTTTCTCAATGAGCACCTGCTGTGGGAGTAAGCGGATCCCTCTGCACTTATAACGGAAATTGCATGGATCATTTGAATAGGCTAGAACTGTGAATTTGACACGGCATATGTGATAGAAAGTAATACAGTATTTTGGAACAAAGCGAAAAGATTTAGCAGTTGGTGGTTTAGGAAGCAGCAAGAGAGTAATTGAATCAGAAGAGGTGGGAAATTGACAGAACAAGGCTTTAAAATGTCAATACATGTGTCTTGTATTTTCTCCATGCTGTTCACTTAGGAACAAAACAATGCAAACATTTTTAGTTCCACTTTAGACAAATGCATAAGCACATTGTCTTAATGAAACGCATTGCAGGGTCCTGCCCTGTGGTGAATCTAATATAAAACCCCACTGAGCTGCATCTCAAGAGGGAAACATTCAAACACAGTAGTTCTGGGGAGGGATTTTAACAAGCACAATCATTATATCCTAATAAAAACATCAGCAGGGGTTAGTCAAAGGGAACACACACCTCAGATCCTGGTGTGTTTCCAGAAAACTGAAGGAACACACACAGACTTCTGAGTTCACCTGACAGTGACAGAGACGGGAAGGACAGAGAGTACCAGACAGAAATTATCATACATTTTATATTCAGTTTTTCTGAAATGCAGACACTTAACTGTTAAAAGGGCACTTGAAGAGCAGGTGAGTGAAGTTGGAGCTGTATATGTGTGTCTGAGGAATGCAAAAGAAAGGTCTGAATATGAATTGAAAAGCCCAAGTGTCATGATGCTTGACCAAAAACTGTCCAAGTTACAGAATAAGTTGCAGAAAGATATGAAGAGATGTAAAGTGATGAAGCTTGATTTGCTTTCACATGCAGTTTAGGGATGAAAAATGTAATAATAATAATAAAATCCATCTACATTTATTTATGTATATGTTATTTGAAGGCGAAGTGTGTCATTTCTGTCATTTACATTTCTTGTAATCAAACAGCGAATCAAAACAAATTTCACTTTCAGAGTCAATTACAGTTACGTTTCAAAACAAGGTATTTTTTACAGTTTATTAAAGAAAAAAACTTGAAATATTAAATGTTGAAACGTATGTCTTCATGCATGCTTAAATTAAATTTATCACATATACATAAATTATGAAAATAAAATAATAACAAAAAAAAATCTTTCAAATTCTGTAAAACAAAATTTACAAACATTTCTGTCATTAAATCTAAAATTTTGATCTAAAAATTTTTGCACAAAATCTAAAAAATATATTTCACAGTCAGAAAGCATAGCAGTAAATATTGCTTGTAAATACTGCAAATAAGTACTTAGCAAAACTCAGAACATCTTTTATATATTTCAGTGCCACTAATCTGGCAAATTCTGGCAAAACCACTGACTTGTTCTTTATAGTGCTCAAAAGGTCAGCATGACAATTTTCCATAATTGACTGCTATGATTAATAATCTCATGTGATCAAGCAAAGTGTTTGCACGTGTTTGGCAGGAGCTGACAGGGTAATCAAACATGCTACCACATGAACAGGTGATTAAAAAAAATACAAAATGAGACAGACTGAGAGATAAGGAAAGTACAAAGAAACGAACCATACAACGTAATGAGACTCGCCTGAAAAATGCAAGGCAGGTCAAAGGTCACCCAAGGGTCAAAAGAGCTGCTTTTGAACTTGGTTCTTTGAAGTGATCTAACACAAATAGTGAGGCCAATGCGATTTAGCTATTTACCACTATGTGTACATACTTGACTTTCTGCCAGAAAAGAAGCTCATTGGCAAAGGATGTGTGTCTGTTTTGGGTATTTGACTATTTTGGTATCTCTAACAAAGAGGTTCTCTGAAGACACCTCAAGGCAAATCTCCAGAGTCTGACTTTAAGTGCTTTGTACAAAAATCTTGTATATATTATCTTAAGATTTATCAGAACAACTAAATAACCTGTGAGCTCACTCAACAGGACCCTGACTGTGAAACCCTAGATAACAGACTCTTGACACTGAAATGCTGAAGGCAACAGTCCCAAACCAAAACTCTCAACCAAAAATGGAAGTCAACATCTATTTATCCTTTCATTGTAAAATGTTGAACTTGTTTCAAGCTACTGACTTGAGAACACTTACATGTTGAATTGTAGACCAAGTCTGGGCCAGTATCAGAGCAGAATGACTCCTTGTGCCAAATCGGTGTGTTTACTTAGGAACCATTTCTGTTTAGTTTGTATTAGCTGTTTGCATGCTTGAAGTGCTCAGCTCCTCTCTTGTGTATGTTGGCAGCTTCACCTCGAGCACAGGAGGTCATGTCTCTTAGAGAAGTCTGTCCAAGTGTCTCACTTTAGCAGGAGTCTTGGTGGGCTACTTTTATAAAGACATTGGACATCCTTATGACTTCCTGTATGCATAAACATCTTTAAAAAAATATATAAAAAGATTCCTCCAGAGGAGAAAATGCGGTTTGAACCACAGTGCTGTGTGTGTAACTTAGGCATGGGGGATGGGGTAAAAATAACTCAATTATTTTAACAAGGTCTTTGATACAGATCTTATAGAGTTCAAAGTGCCCACAAATAATATGAAATAAATTCTATGAAAAACATTAAAATGTTTAGTACAATATAAAAAAAAATCATAATTAAAAATTGCTTTACATCTGTCTACAAAAGTAATATCTTTGATGCATACATTCAAGTTTTTATTTAGTTATTTATTTATTTGTATTTTTGGGGGAATTAATACATTTATTCAGCAAGGATTCAGTAAATTAATCAACATGGCAGCACATTATTACCAAAAAAAACGAATAATTAGTCATTTTGAACTTTCTATTTCTTTAAAGAATCTGGATAATATATTTTAGTTATCACAAAAATGTTAAGCAACACAACTGTTTAAACATCGACAATAATAAGAAATATTTATTAAGCACAAAATCAGCATATTAGAAAGACTTCTAACGAATTGTGTGACTTTGAATTTGTGTAATGGCTTTTCAAAATTCAGCTTTGCCATCACAGAATAAATTACTATTTAAAAATATAAAACAGTTATTTTAAATTGCAATATTTCACAATACATTACTGTATTTTTGATCAAATAAACGCAGCCTTGGTGAACAGTACTGCATACAGTACATACTGTATGTTTGCTGCACTGCTTGTATATGTTTGCTATATAATGACACTGCAGCCTGACCTTTCACACTTTTGAATGTGTCTAAATATTTGCTGTCAACAAAATCTGCAGGTCTAACCTAAAGTTATCTTCCAGCTAGTTTACAGGGCAGAGTTTAGGAGCCCCATAAATGGCTTTCTCTGTCTGGCAAGAAGCTGTAATAAGCTGTGGAAAGGTGAAGGCCTCCTGGGATGGTTTATGGACCATGACCTGCATAAATAAACACCTAACTCTTTAATCTGCAGTGCATAGCCTTCATCAACTCTCTAAGGATGTGCCTGAGCAGCCACTCAACACAACTCTCACGTTCCCTTTAACTCAAGCAAATTGTCTTCTTTAGCATATAAATGGAATCATGGACGGACTGTTAGCAGCGTGAGTGAAATCTGACCACATGCTGTTAAGCAAACTGGAATCCAGTCATGGCCGATGCAAACCTATTTGAGAGGAGAATAATCTGTTGTTTTTGCCTACTGAAGACTATCAAGATACAAATGCTGGTTTGAATCTCAATTTTCTTTTTGAGAAACTAATTCTCAAAGCGAACTCTATAGTTGCAATATTCAGTGACACAATCTTCAAACAACATATGCTTGCACTAGCGGTTCATGAAGAGCTGATCCTCCTGACAAAGAACCTTCTATTGAACCAGTGTTTCGCACAACCATGAGCAGAAATATCACGCAAGGCCATTCCTTTCAGAGTGACACTGCCAAACACTCATGTAACAATTTATGGGTTCTGCTAGATGCTACAGACAAAGAGAAGAGGCTCTTATTTAGGAGACAAGAGTTTGATTCCCCTTACTCTGCCTCCATCATTTTGTGTCACATGTTCTGATAAAATATTAGCTGAGCTCATGGTAAAATATTCTATTGAGCTCATGGTGATTGTTGTAGGGGCACGTTCTAAGTTGAAGGGTGGAGGCCGCTGTCTAAAGCAATGAGATCACCTTTCTCTGTTCAGACTTGACAGAGAGCCTCACATGATGCTGATGTGAGCCTACATTGTGGAACCTAAAAGACTGACCCTTTTCCCTGAGTCTCTGGGAAAAATGAGCAAGACTGAAATGTGATTTTAAGACATGTGGGACTGAAAGAGAATTAGAAAGCAGAAACAAGAAAAAAAGGCAATATGCCTGAATGAATGTATCACGTGAAGTCAGTTCTTACATCTCAATGCCTCTTTCTTGTTCCAGCAGTCACTTCAATAGGAAAGGAATTTGTGCATTTCATTTAGATGTGTCTACACACAACAGTATTGTTTGGTGGCCTCTTTCATTTAAAAAAATAAAACCCAGTCATTCAGATTCTCAGAGCTCCCGCAGCTCATTGAGTGGAAAAATGAACACTTTTGATAGTGTTATTCTCACCAAATGAAGCAATGAATAAATGTCAATGAACAAACTAACTATTCTAAACAGACTGCGCACATATGAAGTGAAGGGTGAATGAACACAAAACCTTTACATTTGAGTCAATGACAAATAAGGATGGGGAACGGAAATGTAAAGGTAAATCATGCAGTTTACAACATATAGGTAAAAAAATCATGAATATCGCAACATTTTCATTGGCCTACTTCATCCAACCTTAACAAAAAAGATAAAAATATATATTTATAACAAAACTTCACTAACCTTGACACAGCTGTGGCTACTGGGCGTGCGTACATACATTTTTGTCACACTCTACAATAATTACTATTTTTGCATTATTGTAAGTTTAGCATTGGGGTAGGTGTAGATATCAATAAAACACAATCTAATAGAACATTTTATTAGAGCTGTATCCCTTTTAGCCAACCCACAGTCAAGAGAATGCATAATTTCCTGTTCTCTCGTCACGTGACACTAAAATCGCTTCCTACATGTTCATTTGGCAATACAAGTTTTTAAAATATCGATTATTACTTTTTTTAAAAATAGACGTTATATTAGCTACATTTATATTACGTTAATGTATTTTTATATAAAAAATTGAAAACACATTCGCTACAGAAAGTCGGGATTTGAATGATATAGGCCTATTTTATGTAATTTGTATAGATCGGATAGCCTACAGACAAAAAAGGAGCGTGACCTCATCGACCCAAACAAGAATCTGCATGCATGTGCAACTTTGAAGGCGTTCTTTTAACTGACAGACCCCCTGCTCGCGTGTTTGCAACATCATGTCCACGGACACAAGTGTCAGTGATGTGGGAACGGAACCGAACCACAATAAAGCTGCTGCTGCGCTATTATGCTCTCAGTGGAACGAATCTGTGGACAGACCCTTTGAATTCTGGATATAAGCGACTCTTTGAAATGTCAAATAAAGATTTATTCAAATCCCACAATTTATTAAGATTAAGTGGTAACCGCTCTCTCAACTTCACTTTCTCCGCTCCATCGTCGCAGAGCATGATGGTCCCTCCCCTATACGAAAGTCTTTGTGAAAGACTTGTTGGGACTTTTTTTCCTCCCTTTCCCTTAAACGTCAAGTGTAATTCATACCAAGGGCTTCGTCTCTGAGCTCTCCCTGTCTTGAAGGTGGAGCAGATATGAGAAGAAACGGACTATCAGCCCATCCAGCAGAAATCCCTCTGAGATGAAGTAACTTTTAGACGGGTCTTGCTTAAATAACACGCATCCGTTCGCGGATTGAACTCCTCCATCAATCGAATGATAGCAGGTATGGCGAATTTCACCTTCAGAAAGAATTATCACAGCTGCAATTTATTTATTTTATTGTAAAAGTTTTCATCTTTATATATATATATATATATATATATATATATATATATATATATATATATATATATATATATATATATATATAAATGAAGATTAAACACGTTTTGCACAATTGCCTTTGGAAATATAAAGTGGCATTATCACTTTTAAGCATCTCAATAATTGCAAAGCTTCTTTAAAAAGGATTTTTTTTTAAGTTTAGGCAGTTCGTCAATTTGAGAATGCACTGAATACTTTAAATATATATCTGTACATCAGTAATGATACAGTTAGGATATGTTAAAGACCTCTCATCTAACAAAATGTATTTTAAAATCAGGCCTCGCAACAAACAAACAAAGAAATACAGCCGAGGTATTTTTTGATTTAAAGTCTGGTTGTCATGGTAATTTTTGTGCAAATGAGAAAATTACCATGCAGATTACTTATAATTGTCAGTTAAAATATTAATGTATCCATAAAGGATTTACGGTGAGGGAAAGACATGCATTGAAATATCTGGCAACTTGAATGAATTAGTTCTAAACTTAATTGTAAATGGGGTAATTAGCGCCACCGTTTGGTTGATGAAGCTGGTTGAAAAGTTTGCAAGACTGAAATTCTGTGCCTTGTAATGGAAAAATGGGGTGATGCTGACTGACATGGAGGGGAATTTTCTACATCTAACAGGCTACTTCAGCCAGTTTTTCGCCAGTAATCTAAGCATCTCAAGATCTTTTTGAGAAAGGCAAATGTGTTTATTACAGAAAAGCCATCGGAAATGTCATATTGATATTTCAGCAGTGATAGAGGAATGTCAGATTGCAGATGCTCGTTTTAGCAAGAGAACTGTTGATAGAGAGATCACCTCATGTCAGACTGAGTTTGCCTGAGTCTGTCTGTTTTGCAGATTTCTTAAAGCTCGAGCTGTCTCCACATTTTACATCACTGTCTTACTGGAATTTGACTTTTGTAAGTGCTTCGCTTCCTATGGCCCTCTTGAGTAGGGATACATGAGATTTGTCATTGCCTGCATCCATAACTTCCCCGCACAGATTCGTGCACATATTTTCCCCTCACACTTTACTGAGCCTACACAGCACTGTCTTTAATGATTGATTCTCACAGACTGAGCGGCTGATGTAGATAATCCACATCGACGGCATGTCATAGTGAAGTGTGAGGTGAGAGGAGAGGGATTTCAGCTCCTCGGGGAAAGTACTGGAGCAAGAATGCAGCAGCAATCTATATTCCAACCCACCCTCTCCACCCTAAACTGACTACTGATTAGAAAATGTTGCTGCAGTCAAGGTTTTTCTTGGGTGCTCAGCAATCTAACATATGATGAATGAGAGAGAGTGGTGGCTGTGAAACACTTGGCGTTGTGGTTTAACTTTTTTTTGTGTGTGTGACTGGATGATCATTTATATCATGTTGTGCTTATACAAAGACTAGCCTATAGAAATACTTTTAGAATTGGGCTTATTACTCTGTTTTGACATGGATAAAGGAAGAAAATTGTGACTTTGTGTCTTACAATTCTGATATTGTTTAATCAGCAATTCTGAAAGGAAAGCGGGATATAAATTGAGAGGGAAAACTCAGAATTGTGAGATAAAAAAATCACAATTACATTATTTTTTTTTTACATTTTTTACTCATATTGCCGAATAGTCACTGTTGTCCATGGCAATTCTGTATCAGTCCACACATCCAGGTAACTGAAACTAGCGCTATTTTCATGTATCATATCACACAGTTCTTGTGTCAGGATCCCTTCAAATAAACTCAAATGGCACCATGTTGTCTCTTAGTTAATGATTATGGTGTAACTCCAGGGGACTTTATTATTTTTAATATAATATTGTTACAGTTTTCAACTTGTTGCCAGGCCATGTTTTGTATGATGTAATGCAATTCAATATTCCACCTTTACTGGTTAGTAGAAAAGCTGGATAATGTAAAGTCAACTGGTCATTATTGCAAAATAAACCTGTCTCATTGACATGGAAAACCTGATAATAATAAGGATACTTGGATCAAAATGTGATTTCCAGGTCTGGAAACATCATGGAAATGTATAAAATATTTATAAATTCATTGAAAATGTATTATTATTATTATTTATGCTCAAGTCTCTATTATGTACATTTGAAAATCCTTGTCCTGCAATCACGAATGCCTGCAAAAGTCATGGAAATGCATTGGGAACCTTGGTATGCATTTAAAAATCACTACTTTGTTCCCATTATTTTTGTGCATTATTTATGTGGTGTGTGATTCCATGTGTGACATGCGTGGAAGAGTCAAGCCTTTCATCACACTGCAAACTGATGGTCTGGTGGAAAAATAAAATGCACCCATATCTAAAACTTTTTCCAGTTAGAGCTGTACCTGACACATAAATTAATGCAGATTTAGGCTGCTGACCGCTTTGTGCATTTACTGTATGTGTGTGTGGGTGCATGTGTGTTTAGATTATCATATAATTTTCTACTCTGATTTACTGGTAACAGTACCAATTGCATTACCATTCGCAGAACCCCAGTATATACTTAATACATTTAGCAAGACAGTAGGAATCGTTTCCAAACCACTGACTCAAAATACTCAAGTCGGTGCCGACAGGGTCAATATTCATACAATCCCCGCCACAAACCTCCAGTCTCCACAGGCAGCATCATTTTCCTCTAAAGGCAGATATATTCTCTCAGCCGGTGTCGTTTAGGGACTAGTTTTTAAATGCGAGCATTTTTTGTATGCTATTCGACTCATTTGTTTAGTCTCTAAAGCTAATGCAGCAAATATGTCTTTCAGTAATTATTTGAACTATTTCTTTAGTAATAACATTGTGTGTCTTAAAAGCAGATTCAAAATGTTTGTTTCGGAATCTGTGGGAATACTGTTGTTGACTTAACAGGTACATTAGGATTGGATTGAAATATCTGTGGAATGTGATGATGGGAAATAAGTTGAACTGTACAGTATATACACTCACAGATTCTCAGGGGTCTTGAAATAATGCTACAAAGTATTATTATTCGTCTCCCCCTAGTGGTCATGACTGTATTGATGTAATCCTCTGTTCCTGATTTCAATACTTCCAGCTCTGCTCTTCCTGATGCCCCCTTAATATTATTTTTGCATACGCTGATTAAATAAATCAGGTTTGTAATATAATTAAGACATCCAAAATGCACAGTGCTGGGACCAGAAATGAGATACGCTAATTTATAGGAATGTCTGTAAGAAATATATTGTATGCATGATATTACTGATTGCATGCATGATATATAATGCATGAGGTGATTTTACTGATACAGGTAATTGGTGCAAAAAATAAATAATTGAAGCACATGCAAGGTTATAAAAAAACGTGCACTGGACACATATCCTAGCATATGCATCAAAATCTAAGTATGGGCTTTAGATGACTGAAAAGTTCATTTGAATGTACAACAAATTACAAATAAAAAAATCGGGGAAATACCAATAATTTATAAAATCAGAACAATGTGTTATGATATTTTGGGCTCTGACCGTTCTGGGCTTTTGTAAGAAAAGCTGAATATGTTTTATCAAAAGACAGTACATTTCTTGAAACTAAGTGCCTCAATATGAAGGGTTACATATCTATATATAAAGTGATATTGATTCTTTGTTTTTCTTTCTGTCTGGTCTAGGGGTCTCTCTGTAATGGGCCCGGTACCCTTAACGCTCCTGCTTTGCGTCTCAGCACTGGCTGTGCTGGTGTCTGCAGCAGTGGACGATCCCACAGATGATGACTACACCTGGCCACTTAGGAAAGTACCACTGGTACAAGAAAAGCAAACAGTGCACCTGGGAAGTTCTGAGTTTTTGGCCAAGCCGCAGACTGAGCTCCATGGAATATGTGGCATTGAGTGCCAGCAGGGTATCCCGGAGCCCAGTTTGGATGATCTGGAGCAGCTACTGTCCTACGAGACCATGTACGAAAACGGAACCCGCACGCTCACCACCATCACAATACAGGAGCTAAATGTGAGCAACGACTTGATGGGAGTTCCTGGGTTACATACTCGGCGCAGACGAGAAATATACGGCACGGACACACGGTTTACCATCGCTGACAAGCAGTACTCTTTGAAGTATCCATTCTCCACGTCTGTGAAGATCTCCACGGGGTGTTCTGGAGTGCTGGTGTCCCCCAAACACGTCTTGACTGCGGCTCATTGCATCCACAATGGTACGGACTACCTGGATGGGGTACAGAAACTTAGCGTTGGTGTGCTGAAAGAACGCTCCCGCCGGAAAGGGAAGGGACGGAAAGGAAAGGACGGAAAGGGAAAGGCCAGAGGAAGCATAATGAAGAGGAGGAGGATGAGGAAATCAATGAAAATATAGAGATTGGAGAAAAGCAGGAGCGTAAGGGAAAAGGCAAAGGCAGGAGAAACCGTAGTCGCCGCAGCACCACCTCCGAACAGCCCTCGTTCCGATGGACCCGGGTGAAACAGATGCAGGTGCCAAAGGGATGGTTTAAAGGGATCTCGGAGAACGTTGTTGCCGATTATGACTACGCCATCCTGGAGCTTAAACGGGCACAGAAGACCAAGTACATGGATCTAGGTGTTATCCCCTCCATCAAGAAGCTGCCCGCAGGACGTATACATTTCTCTGGATTCGACGACGACCGGCCAGACAACCTTGTGTACCGCTTCTGCTCCGTGTCCGAGGAGTCCAACGACCTGCTGTACCAGTATTGTGACGCCAAGCCTGGCTCCAGCGGCTCAGGTGTCTACATTCGGCTCAAAGAGCCTGGCAAGAAGAAGTGGAAGCGGAAGATCATTGGAGTGTTTTCGGGTCACCAGTGGGTGGATGTTAATGGAATGCAGCAGGATTACAACGTGGCCGTGCGAATCACGCCCCCCAAGTATGCACAAATCTGCCTCTGGGTCCATGGGGACTCCAGCCAGTGTCGGGGCACCTGAGAGAATCCGCCAGCGGCCCATCTGACTGCCTCTGTCCCGGCTCTCAGCAACCCTTGTGCCTCCCATTTGTGCACTACACAAACTGCTGCATTCATCAACACTTAAGATTACAACACACCTACCATTGAATTTTCCAAGCTATTTTGATACCTTAATTTATTTGAATAGACAACTTTTGTTTTGAATCAGTTAGAGCGAATGTATTTCTAGATTTAGTTGTCCTAACGAGAACTAATTCTGTCCTAAACTGTCGTTTTGAATTAGAAAATGTACTTCAGTCAGTGTTGTTTGATATGGGAGGCATTTGTTTTGTCTGGTAATCGTTCTGGATACCTTGAAGTAGAAAGCTAGATGACTAGTTGACACAAGAAAAAAACAACTTTTTTCTGAGAGAAAAAGCTTTAAAGTTTATTTGTGGATTTGACTTCCCTTTTTCTTCTTGAAGAACACATTTGAGTATCAGTGTGCTGGTGTTCTTTGAAACCCTTTGTTCTTGTTATCATTATTAAATGTTATGATTGTGTGCTTTTGAAAACATAAACTGTAACCAGTCTTCATGGGCCTCCATTTAAAAAAGTTCTGCTTTTTGTATCACAGTGCAGGAAATTAGTTGTAGGTTTACCCTTCAGATTCAGATGCTCATGTTGACTTTTGGTGCTATTTTAGTTTTAAAATACAAAACAGAGGACCTGTCGTAGTAACAGTCTCCTGAAGAACTGTATGTATTTAATGTAAGACTCGTATTATGAGTTTCATATGATCATGTCATTCTTTAAAAAAATACACAGGGTTATTTAAATTTAGAGATGGTTAATGATACCTGTAATTATGATAAAGAGAAAAGCAATAAATCTTGATAGGAAATCAAAAATGTAATATGAAAATTATGTTTTGAAAATGCAGATCACATACATTTTCAATTTGTACAACTTTTTCTAAATGTTTGTTATTGGCCAAATAAACAGATTTATTTGTATTGGTCTATGAGGAATAAAGTGTGTTCACTTTTTCATCAAACTTTGTTTTCCAATTTAAGTTTGCTTTTAATTTCCACTCTTGATTCTTTATTTCTCTATTATATCACCTTTTTTTATTGTCACATCACCACAGCACAAGTGCCTTGATGAGTGAAATTCTTACGAGCAGATGTATATATACATATATATATAATTATTATTATTAGTATGTTGAAAATATAGGCTGTACGAATACATGTTGTTGTTGTTTTTTACCAGAAACACGTACCTTAAACTTTGCAGCTTAAAAATTCCCGAATAATGTTACAGTCTCTTTTTTTAATTATCATGTGTTGATACAGAGCTATGTTTCTGAAAACAGACACAGGGGACGCAGGTGGGCAATTCTTCCCATCAGTGTTTATTGCATCTCAGAGGGCTTACATGCACTATGTAGGGGTGTCAAATATGAATCAATAAATCAAAATATTTTTTCTTTCAAGAGAATTGCAAAAGAGAGATCCAAAGATCTGCCTTTGTCATTTCCACGAGATCTAACAGGGAGTGAGTTACAGAGGCTTGACTATACAGGGCTATCAGACCTTTCTGTTACACTATTTTACAGTGACCTCCTGAAAATCATACAGATCTAAGAGTCTATCTCTGCTAATGAACATACGCTCTGTTTTCGCTGAATTTAGGTATTTTCATCCAAATGTATCTCCTCCACACTCTATTTTGCTGTGCTAACTACAGTACCGCCACTTACAAACAGAGAGAGCATGAATCTACCGTTACGTGTAACAAAGGGTCAGTCAGGGTTTATAATATGAGCGGGAAAAACTGAGAACCAAACATGTGGATGGGTTCTTCTACAAAATAACACTACATGTACCAGCTTCAATTTGGATTTCATACAAGCACAAGTAACTATGAGACTCAAACACAGCATTACACTGACTACAACTGTGAAATCTTGGGGGCTTTTTTGGGAAACATAACCAGTTTAACGAGTCGCTGTACATTTGTTGTCAAGATACTGCAAAAGGCCTTTCATAGAGATTATCTGAGATTTGTAGCACTGAGATTTGTTGAATTAAGGTCCAGATTTGTTATTTTCTTGGGGAAAGTATGTAAACCATGAACTGACAATTAAATTAAACAAATTTTAAACTAAAGAATCAAAAAATATATGTATATATCAGAAAAATAAATACCAGATAAAATACAAAAATGACATGTAATCACCAAGAGTGTTATCTAGGATAGAGGAGCCTGGATATGTTATTAATTTATACATAATTCATATATATTTAGAATTCATATATTTATTATTTGTAAACAAACAAATGTCAGTCAATAATGGGAGATGACAACCGCATGTCTTATAATCCGAATACCAGGTTCACATCAATAAATGGTACACAGATAAAAATTTGAGCAGAGGAGAGACCATTTTGGTCAATGAGGACAATATACACAGAGTACCTTCTGCGAATCATGATACATTGCACACTGCTCCAAAACTAACATACAACAGAAAGCACTTCAACAACCTGTTTAGGACCTCTGACCCCAAAAGGGAAGTCCAAGAGGAATGAGAAGTTGAGGGGATCCACACACACACACACACACACACACACATTCATTTCAGACTTAAACACTGGAAAAGACATAAATACACATCTTTTGTTAACCGTTCATTCTCTTTTGTGTGTTTTTCTTAATAATTGTATTGTTTCGTTCAAAACAAAGGATAACATCGAAATAAGCACATCTTCCTTTTTCGGCTTGTTTTCTCTATGATTCACGTCACAGTTTGTGATACAATACAACACAGTAAGTCTGGGTGGGGTTGGGGCCGGGGTCAGCAGACATCGAGCTGCAGGCTCCTCGGGCGTCTGGGGGTGTAAACAGACAGCAGACCTCTCTCACTGGAGCTCAGTCTTTGAGAAAACAAATACTGCAAACAGAGCATGAAGAAAATGTCACAGTGCTTTGTAATGTATTGTCTCATTTGAGTAGCCGCTAGAAAGATAACGATACCTGGGAAATTATAAGAAGTCCTTGATGTTAAAATCGGCAAGGGGGTCCTTGGTGGGAGGTTTTTTGGGGCTCTGAGCAGCTAGCCCTGGAGACAACTGAGAAAGTAAAGGGTGCATGAGGAAATGATGATGCAAACTGATTAAAAAATATATTCTCTACTGTTTGGGGTCAGTTTGATTTTTTAAATAAAGAAATACTTTTATTTAGCAATGATGCTTTATATTGTGAATGCATAAAAAAAAAGTGTCAATAAAGACCTTTACATTATAACAATGTCGATTTTTAAAAAACAACAATAAGAAAAGTTTCTTGAGCACCAAATAAACATATTAGAATGATTTCTGAATGATCATGTGACACCAGAGACTGGAGTCATAAATAAATTACACCTTAAAAATACATTATGCAATTATATATATATATATATATGTGTGTGTGTGTGTGTGTGTGTATTATATTTTATGTTATTTACTGGTGCTCCAGGTGTTCCTATTGCTGCTGGCCCTGTAAATGGTGGTCTCATCATGGGCTGACCCATCATCACGGGCTGGGGCATCATGGGAGCTCCTGCTGCTGGAGCCTAAGTAAACAATAATAAATAATGTAAGTGAATAGTGTAAGTGCAAAATACAGAGATTCTTTTAACATTTTAAAAGTGATTTCTCACCATGCCAAAGCCAGACTGTGCTCCCATGGGTGGTGCCATTGCTCCAGGTGGGCGGCAGCTCCAGGGGCGGAGCCAGACTAAACAATTAGAACAGGACCACAATTAAATATATACTAAACATTTTTGCTCAGAAATTGTTAGTAAATTTCACAAATACTAAGAAAATGGCAAGTACACTAAAATAAATTTAAGCAATTTTAGTTTGTTATGAGTTATGACAGATGAATTCCGCAGTGCTTTAAACTAATTTAAAAGCAGATGAAACAATGCCATTCTCAACAACACTGTCGCAGAAGTTGAAAGACAAACATTTTTCAATTGTGTAACAAAAAGCAAGTGCTACCATCTGAGTGCCAGGTGTGCCCCAACTAGTAGGGGCGAACTGAGGGGTCCAGTTAGCTCCTCCTGTCAGCTTCTTCTCATTCCACTGGTTGTCCCTGTATAAAACAAATAGCTGTCAGCCAACACAATGTGTAAATTCTTCTTCTCGGTTCATAAATACAGCTCTAGGGCCACACAAAGCAAACATGATTAAATTGTGCTCCGAGGGAGAGCGAATCAATCAAGCTGCCATAACAGTCCAAATTAATTGTCAATACAGGCCAGGTTGAGTAATTCATGTCCGTGAAAAGATATTATGATTAAGTGGCAAGATTAATAGGTGTCTGGAAACAACAGGGACATGGAGATGCACTGCAACAAGAACACTGAGCTTACTTCTTTTGGCTTCCCATCCCCAAGTCTACAAGGGAGGAAGAAACAAGATAAGTCAGAGTCAGCAATGATGGTGTGTAAAATGAGTCAGTCCATCATTAATCCATACATACTTCCGACTAAATTGGCGAGTGAAGAGTCCAAGTCTCCTCCGATGGGTTTGATTGGTTGGGCAGCTGCTGAGGGTGCCATTGTTGGGGTCATTGCTGGTGCCATTGCGGGAACCATTGTCAATCCAGCGATGGGGACAATTCCAGGTGTCAACGGCGTGCTCGCTGCAGCCATGGGGGTCCCACCTGTGCTCTGAGGCGTTATGGCTGGCATCAGAAGGTCTCCTAATACGTCAAACACTGGGGTTGGCACAAAGAAGAGTGGGTTAATATAGCCAAGATGGATTGAGCCTGGACTTAATTTGGATTTACTGTACAAGCTGTCAGCAATCTCATAATACACCAAGTCAGATGTAACCGGAGTAAAACATAAGACAGAAAGAAAACAATAACACATATACACTACCTGTCAAATGTTTGGGGTCATTAAGATTCTTTTATGTTTTTGAAAGAAGTATTTTAGGCTCACCGGGGTTGCATTTATTTATAAAAAATACAGTAAAACCAGTAATATTGTGAAATATTTTCACAATTTAAAATAACTCTTTTCTATTTTGATCTAGGCAGAATTTTAAGCATCATTACTCCAGAGGCACATTCAAGCTTAGACCGGTGCCCAACGTTTTGCTACGGTTTCTGAATTAAATGACATGTTTCCAGGAAATGGTGTGCAACGGGGTTTGAGATACGTTTGCTCTTGTTTGGTGGGTGTGTCTAAATGTCAGCCCAATCAGCAGGTATATAAACCTCGCAGTTTTAAAGAGACAGCTCAGGTAGGTGAGTGTTCCTGTGGCTCAGTGGTAGAGCATTGCATTTGCAGTAAAAGGTTGTGGGTTTGATTCCCAGGGAACACACATAATGAAAAAAATTTATAGCCTGAATGCACTGTCGCTTTGGATAAAAGCATCTGCTAAATGCATAAATGTAAATGTGAGTTTGATCAGGGTTGGCGCTAAACTGTGCAGCAGATTGGCCCTTGAGTCTTGAGAACCCTGACCTATGGTGTCCGCTGCAGCTCGGTATGCGCAACAATTAAAGATATTAGAAGACATGCTTGTCGTAAGAGTTTTATAATAACATAGCATATCAACATGATGATGAATTTGTAAGTAAACGTAATTAACATCAATATAAATTCACAAGAGCAAGTATATTGTTTGCAGATGTTTATTGACATTAAAGGCAAAATAACTGAAATAATAAGAGTTCATATAATTAAAATAAGTATTATATCTGGAACTTCTTTTAGTCTGTCTAAATATCATGTAGTAACTGCAATGTCTTCTGGTCCATATCCTTTCCTTAGGAAGTGCTAGACATATTTATACATATTTATATATTTTGCTATTGCATTGTGGAGTGACACTTTCATAAACTTTTCTATGCTCCTCAGATTATATAATGGTAAATATTACAATATCATAGCACAGCAACAGTGATCAGCAATAATGATAAGCCTAATCCTCACAATAAAAATTGGCAAATGTTGGATCACAATAATTAGGAACCACAATTTTCACAAATCCCTTCACTCGACTGGGATGTTCTCTTTTATTCTGGACGGCAAGGGCAGTGACTGTAACATTGAGCGTATTTTGCAGTTTTAAACATGTATTTTTACAGATTTCACCAGGCTCCGAAAATTCTCCAAAGAACACAAAGAATGGCCTTCTCAGCTGCCATAGTTGCAACATTTGCGTCATCAGAAAAGGGTGTTCAACACACCACCGTTTCAGTTTAATAAACGGTTTGCCCCGTTTCTTTCAGGGCTGAACGCAGCCCAGTTTTCAGTGTCACTTGACCCATCACAAACCATTCTAAAATGTTGTTTGATGCTCAAGAAACATTTCTCATTATTATCAACGTTGAAATAGTTGTGCTATATAATATATTCATGGATTTTTTCCCATGCATTGAGGCATTTTTTCAGGATTATTTGATGAACAGAAAGTTCACAAGAACAGATTTATACGAAATGTATCTTGCAATAAAGTCTTTACTTTTGCTTTTCGTTAATTTAATGCATAGTTTCTAAATAAATGTATTCCTTAAAAAAATACTTACTGACCCTAAACTTTTGAAAGGTTCAGTAATAATATTTAAAAAATCAGACCCACATTTATTAAAACATTCATGAGGTATTCAAAACTGCATCCAGGAGTGTTCACTACATGCATTGGAAAGTCGCAAACTGCTAACACACATCAACACATCTTTATACACAGGATATTCATTGCATTACAATATGGTTGGACACATTCTGTCAGGCACCAAAAAATGATCCTCACTGCTGAACCATATGTACAGGATGAGGAGATGGGCTAAGATCCAACATCTCCCAGTCAATGACCTAAAACTTTAACTCTAAACGCAAAGGGTTAGGGTCCTCAAAAAATGTTAAAGTATTTTTTTTTCAGCTAACGATGACTTCAATGCAACTTTTATATTTTAAGAAATTAAGAAAAACATTTTTTTGCAAATGTTTAAAGATGCAAACCCTAGAAAAACATGAAAAATTCACATAACGTATCGAAATATCTAAACATATATAAAGTTTAACCTACATAATTTAGCATAGGAGGACAATAAGTGTGTAAAAATAAAATAAAATAAAAACAAATCACACTGATTGTAAAATAGACCTATATTGTGGCACTAGTATCCAAAAAGTTCCAGGCCAACAGGTGTCAGTATTAAGTCCAAGTACCTAGTGCAACTTTTATGAAAAACTATTCTGGTACCAACAACACTAAAGCAGGCAATTCATTCTAATGCAGTAATGCACACGATCCGTAACATGGGCAAGCAGGGAAAATCCACACACAGAGGTTAAAGGCTAAAGATGTGCACTGAAATAACAAACAGCTAGAACATTCACACCTCCAAAACCCTTTGGCGATTAGGTAAAATTATGCATGCTGCAACGCCCTGAGTTCTCTTGCCAACTCACCAATGGCACAGCAGGAGCAAGCAATGAGCCAGATCAGTGGGCAGAGATTTATCAGAAACAAAGCGCAGAGAGAGATGACAGAAGAATGCGACAGATGATAAAGTCAAAAAAGGCAGTATTACAGTAAGAGAGCAAGAATGGACAGAACACAAAATGAAATGAAAAAGGAGAAAAAGCACAGGGAGAATGCATTTTATAAGCACTGCCACATCCTCTCTGTATTATTTAAGAAGGTCAGCAGATACAGAAGTGCTCATGCAAGGCAAAAGTGTGCTGAGAAGCAAGCAAGCCTGAAAGATTCCTCACTGTGTTCAAGAGAAACTAAAAACTATTTTATCAAATAGATAAGTATTCATGTTTATTAAGAGTATAATTATCTGTTCAAAACACCTAGTTTGATTTCTCACCTGATGCATCAAAGCCACCAGAGGGCGCTGCGATGACAGGGGCGCTGTCTGCCGCCGCTGGTGTGGCGGATACCGGCACAGAGCCAAAGGCATCAAAAGCTGACTCCAGCAGGTCAGCTGGGGCCGAGGATGGCACTGGTGCTAGGGTTGGTGTAACTGTGGGGGCGACCGGTGAAATCAGCCCTGCGGACATCAACAGATAAGATGCCAAATCAACCACAAATCCATGGCACACTTTCAGATTCTTAACACTTCTTAAATATCTAAACATGGTCCAGCATAAGAGCAATTTCAAAATATGGTGTTTCTTAACTAAATTACTGTTTAAATGTACATAAACAGTTTTCAGTATTCAAGTTAAGGCTATCAATTTAATAAGCAGGGGTCCAATTTTTTTTGTGTATTTTAGTATTATTTATATACTATTATAGTTTTTATTAGTATTATAAATTAGTGTTTATTTTACATTTTTGTTCATGTTTTATTAATTTTGTTATGTGCTTATTTTTAGGTTTATCATTTTAAAAGTATTTCTATATAGCTTTAATTGATTTAAATTTCATTTTTAATAGTACTTAAACTTTAAAAAAAACTACTAAATAACTGAAATTATGTTTTTAATATTTTTTTAATAATCAATTATTATTAATTATATTTAGTTAACAATAACAAAATATTTTTCTAATTTAATACAAAATTCCATTACAAAGCAGCATTCATTTGTGTTAAAATTTCACCTGAACAATGAGAATTAATTTAAATACGTTTCTTATTATTGATATATCTCCTAGTTTTAGCTTCTAGAATGATATATTTATATAAATATTGTTATTAATATTATTTGATAATGATAATAAATGATTCAAACAACAATAATAATTGTTATAACAATTACTATTAGGTACTAATATTTCTCAACTAAATAACATCAATAATTACAAGTAAATAGTACTTCATTAGTACTTTTTATTATTGATATATCGCGATATATCATTCATTATTATTATTTATTTGTTTGTTAGGCATACACGCATTACATAACAGCTCTTCGGCAGTGCCATGTCTAACTTTTCATTTCATCATCAAAATAAAATAGCATTTTCCTAATCAGGATATGTGACCCATACCTCCAAGCAGGTCAACTGATGGTGCTCCGGGAGCAGGGGACTGGGTCTCCCCAGTAAGGTCACCAAATGTGTCTATTCCAGAGACAGACGTCCCACAGCGCAGCATGAAGGAGGAGAAGCATTAGTCAGCCTTAAAGCTGCATACACACTGAGGGAGGGGCAGATGGAGAGAGGGAGCGGAGATCATACAACAGGTAACACACTCCCACATCGCAACAAACACTGACACATGGATATGTGATCTGTGTGTCTTCCCACACTTACAATATACACATGACAGCACAGCATGCATAAACTGTACACTAAACTCAAACACACACCAAACAAATCTCTCTCTTCCCAAACTCATCATCATCTGCTCACTTACAGACAGAACAAACTGCAGAAACTAGCCACAGTAATTGAAAAGCTGGGCTTTGAAACAGCTGGTGTATACTTACCACATCATACATTTTAATGTCTATGCTAAGAAAGTGAACTTGAACAAGCTCAGCACAAATGAACAAGCTCATCAAGCTCAAATATTGTGCAGTCAGATGCAAAAACCTTGGTTACACCACATATGACATATAATATCTCTATATTGGTGTTTTGTATGAGCGAGTTTAGACACACCAAGGAGGTCCAGCACAGGTACAGGTTCGGTTTTAGGAGGAGAGACCGGAGCAGCTGGTGTAGCAGCCACTGGAGCAACAAATGAGTCTAAATGGAAAGGAGAGAATAGGGGGTGATTTTGACATCTCTAAATAAAACGTAGCTTATACTAGTAGTTTGGGATGTAACTGTAATGTATAGTGGAAGTAAGAGTGCATTGGAGGAACGTAAACAAATATACAATACTAAATAAAGCAATCGTTCACTCAAACATGCATGACTTCTATATGAATGGCGAATGGAAGAGAAAACACTATGATAAAACTATCATAAAAGTGACTCATATACTGTAACTCATTAACTATATTTCATTTAATAGCTTTGTTTGAAAAACAGACTGAAATTTAAGTTTTTAATCTTCCTTTTTCCCCGCTGTGATAAAATCATTGACTCAGCGCTGGATTTTATCAAATGACTCATTGAAAATACTAATTTACTAAGTGAACAAAGTTTCAGAAAATGAATGCTTAAAAAAATCCTGTAAAAATCCTGAAGAAAAAAAATGTATCTCCAAAATGTTTCCTTCTGTGTTATACAGAAGAAAATAAGTAATACAGCTTTAAACAACAAGGGTAAATGCCAAAATATTCATATTTTTGACAACTATTCCTTAAAGTATCATAATAATAGTAATTCATAGTACATACTGAGCCATATATAAATAGATTTAATGGTATTATTCAATTTCAAATTTTGTAATTTAATACAAATATTCATTACAAATTAAATTATTAGCATAATAATATGGGTTAAAAGTTGACCAGAAAAAAAAAAAATGAACAATAAATATTAAGAGAAAAATCATCATTATTATTATTATTATTGGATATTAATTTTGGATAATAAGATATAAGTGAAAGTGACGTGACATACGACCAAGTATGGTGACCCATACTCAGATTTTGTGCTCTGCATTTAACCCATTCAAAGTGAACACACACACCGTGAACAGTGAACACACACCCGGAGTGGGAAGCTATTTATGCTGCGGCCCCTGGGGAGCAGTTGGGGTTCAGTGCCTTGCTCAAGGGAACCTCGTCGTGGTATTGAAGGTGAAGAGAGCGCTGTATATTCACTCCCCCTCACCTACAATTCGTGCCGGCCCGAGACTCGAACTCGCAACCTTTCGATTACGAGTCCAACTCTCTAACCATTAGGCCACGATTATTTATTTATTGATTATAAATGATAATATAATAATACATGGTAAAAGACAAAACATGCTCCATTTAGAGAGGCAAGCAAACTCACCAGACAAGAGGTCACCAGTCACACTGGCCTCAGGCAAAGGTGAGGGCCCGCGTGAGACAGCGGGAAGATCTTTCACACCAAAGCAGGAAGAGGAAGTGGAGAAGGAAACGTAAGAGAAGAAGAATCAATAAAGAGCACAAGCATAGAAAGGACACAGAGTCGCGCTTTTAAGGGCGCAAACATGCACAAGTCCACGTTCCACTATGAGGACAAACCAAGACGGAGTGGGCCAAAAAACAGATGAGAAAGAAGAAAGATGAGACTAGAAAAGACAAGACGTTCAACAGAACTACGGGAATCAACTCCTGTACCTGCACCAAAAAGGTCTACACTAGGAGTGGTTGCTTTGGGCTCTGTGGAGGAGCTTTGCTCAGGCATAGAATCAAACATATCTATAAACAAGGACACACATATGCGTTACGCTTTCAGTCAGTGCATAGACAGTTTCAAGTGAGAGAGGAAATGCCATTTAGATCTAAAAACATTTTGTTTTGCTTGCTTTTTTCCATAATCAAAACTAACAAGTAGCACAAGAGAGTAATCAGTCAAGTCTAAAATGTCAAATGCAAACCACAGCATTCAGATTTGTTTAAAAACAACAGAAAATGATTGCAGGACAAATGTGGTCACTGCAAATCCTGGATTTTGACAGATTGCAGTGCAAATGTGAATTAGTGACATTGACCACCCTTCTTTATTTTCAAATATAGTATTATTTTACATTGTTATATAATAGCAATATTGTATATATATATATATATATATATACACACATACATACAATTTTGCTATTGTATTATATATATATTAAATTCTATTATGCTCAAGACTGCATTTTTTTTTGTCAAAAACACAGTAAAAACTAAATTTGTGAAATATTATTACAATTTAAAATAAAGATTTTCTATTTCAATACATGTGACCCTGGACCACAAAACCAGTCATACGGGTAACTTTTTCAATATTGAGATTTGTACATCATCTAAAAGCTGAATAAATAAGCTTTTCATTGATGTTTGGTTTGTTAGGACAGGACAATATCTGGCTGAGATAAAACAAATTGAATATATCTGGTATCCGAGGGTGCAAAAAAAAATTATATTGAGAAAAATAAATCGCCTTTAAAGCTGTCTAAATTAAGTTCTTAGCAATGTATATTACTAATCATACTGGATAATATCCAACATACTGACCAAAATGTATAGCCTGAATGCACTGTAAGTTGCTTTCGATAAAAGCATCTGCTAAATGCATAAATGTAATCAAAAATTAGGTTTTGATATATTTATGGTAGGAAAATATATTCATGGAACATGATCTTTACTTAATATCCTATTGATTTTTGGCATAAAAGAAAAATAGAAATATTTGACCCATACAATGGCTATTGCTACAAATATATCTGTGATACTTTTAAAGACTGGTTCTGTGGTCCAGGGTCACATATTTAAAACGTAATTTATTCCGTGATGTTGAATCTCAATTTTTTGCTGCCATTACTTCAGTCTTCAGTGTCACATGATCCTTCAGAAATCATTGTAAAATAATAATTTTGTGCTCAAGAAACATTTCTTATTATCAATGTTGAAAACAATCACTAAATATTTGTATAATAAGGAACATTTGTAGAAAGCATTTATTTGATGCACACATTTTTGCAACTTTACTGTCACTTTTGATCAAGTTAATGCTTTCTTGCTTAATATTAATTTCTTTAAAACAATTTTTGAATGGAAGGGTACAATTATATTTACATTTACAATAACAGTAATTTTACAGTATTGTTGTACAATGACTATATATATAAAACGTCAAGAATATTCTTCAGTACTGAAAAGGTGGTTAAGGCCGTGATTCACAATCCAGAATGACCAAAACATAAAATATAAACCTAAATGAGAGGAATCAAACAAAAGAGAATCTTAATAATGTTGGGGAACTAGCTTAGCAAGTTAATATTGTCATAATGCAGAGTAAAGCAAGACAGAGGCAGAATTCCAGCAGAAACATTACCACTAAAGAGGTCTAGTGTTGGCGGAGCCACAGACTCAGCTGTAGTGGATGTGGTTGTGGTAGTGGTGGCGGTGATGGTGATGGTGGCAGTAGCGGTGGGAGGAGAAGGGGTAGCTGGGGCAGCTGTTGGCGAGATGCTCGGCTCTGCACTGGTAGGAGACGCTGCGGCAGTGAAACTCTCTACCGGCTTCATGGCAAAGAGGTCCAGCTCTGGGGCAATGCTTGCACTCCCCTCGGATGTAGCCCAGGGGTCTTTATTTGGAAGGGTTGGGGGGTGAAAATGGAATGGGGAAGGTTTGTTAAATAACTGCAAACAAAAAAAATAGCTCATAACTTCAGGAACACTGAAGTCACAGAGAGAGAGGATGGATTTTACCTTCAAAAGCACACTTTAAGACACCATTAACCTTAGTACTGCAACAACCATTAAACACACTATAAATTAACATCCTAGACAAAAAAAACAATGTAGTTTTCATTCTGTTTTGTATAATTATACATACCCCAGGATGCTCTGTCCATAGAAAAAACATTAATCATAAAACAAGAAATATAGTCTAGATGCCATAGGTTGCAGAATTTTAAGTCCTAGAAGTAATGTGGAAACAGAGCTAAGTTCATGTTACAATAAAAGCACATATAAAAGGTAAAAGTAAGTATTTTTATGTTCTATGACACAGTAGTGGCATTATGTAAATACAACCACTAAGCTTCTGCTCTTCAGACTTCATTAAAATAAAAGTTAAGGTTGTTAGAATGAATCACTGATACTGAAAATATACACTGGAAGGGAAATTAGAAGATTATTGTGTGCAGCTGAATTATTAGTAAGGGTAACATAGCAGAAAGTAATGGCAAAAATCATTTTCTTGAAAATATTTTGTCCTGTTTTCAAGTAAAGCATCTAAACATCCTTAAAACTAAATAAATTGAGAAGCAACTCTGCATACATCTTCAGAAAATACATCTTGAATTGTTTTATTATGCTTTAAAATGTTATGCTTAAAACCAAAAGAAAAAAAATGCTATAAGGTAAGAAAAATAAACAAGATATATTCCCTGAAAGTCATATAATCAACAATGTTGCTTTTAATGTTTTAAGGATGTATACATATTTTGTAAACATGTAAAACAAGACAAAAACAGTGAATAAAAATGATTTTTGCACTGTAAGGACAGAAATTATCAATTGTGCCTGCAGAGAACAGTGTATGTGCTCAGGCAGCTCATGGACAACATTATTTTGCTGTAAGTGTGGGAAAAAGCAGGGTTTAATAACTCAAGCAATGTGAACAAAATTGCATGCACTCTCGCTTTCACACACACAGATTGCTGACCATAGCGGTTGCTGGATTTCATGTTTCCATTCAAGCACGCACCCATACACACAAACCTTTCATATCCATCCATAAATACACAGGCACACACAAATAAAAAGCAGGGTGGATCTTGTGTATGGATGAGCACCCACCAGATCCGGCACATGCATCGGCAGCAGCTGCAGGGGCCACACCCTCGCTCGGACCATCGCCTGGGGAGGGCGCAAACGCGTCTGGCCAGAACCAGACCAACAAAACCCAACAGAGGAAAAGAAACGGGGATGAAGAGGCGATAGAGAGAGAAAGATTACAAGTGAACAGAAACACTCTATACGACCCAAATGGTAGTAAAATATACCAGTGTGGGCTGTATACAGTTGAATTCAGTGTGTCCACACACAAAAACACACACACACACCGAAGGAAATGAGTCAGGCTGCGTGAAACATCCTGTCAATGCCGTCAGGACAAACAAGTGAGTAAAAGAAAGTGTTTGGCTTTGACAGCATGGTTTCTGTTAGCTAAAGCCGAGGCAGTGATGAGCATAGTAGCATATAATATTTCAAACCCCATGGAGACCTGCACATCCAGGTATGAATTAATTCATTTATTAGCTGAGAGAGAAAAAAACAGCCTGGGGTTGTTTAACTGCTGGTTGATTTAATTAGAGGAATATTAAATCAACAGACTGCATAGCTTTGTACGAAATGAGCCAACATCCTATATAACACAGAATTATTTTGCATTTGAAAGAAATGCATTAATTCTGCATAATATTTCTGCATGTACTTTGACTTATTTCTAAGCAGTTTCACATTCAAATGTCAAGGTTACAAATTATAGATTTGAATGTAAAACTAATTGTGGATGACTTATTTAGTGATCTGTGTCTGTAATGTTGTATAAAATGATTATTTTATAGACATTACCAGCAGTTATTATAAATTAAAACTAAAAAAATAAAAAATGTATTAAATATTATATATTATATTTATTTATATAATATATAAATAAATATATGTTACTTAAAATAATCAGTGGTGGTCAGTAACGAAGTAAAACATCTTCGTTTCTGTACTTAAGTAAATTTTTCAAGTATCTGTACTTTACTGGAGTAGTTTTATTTCGAGTAACTTTTACTTTTACTTCACTACATTCCAAAGCATAAGATCGTACTTTTTACTTCACTACATTTCATAAAACATATCGTTACTCCTTATAAAACATCACGTGCTCCGAGACGCAGAAGCGGTGTCTGATTCATGAACAAACTGATTCTTTTCAATGAACCTGTTCAATCGGTTCGCATTTTGTCAGTTTTTGTGAACTAAATCTGCTGTAAAGGGTGATCTATTTAAGCCCACTGAAATGCTTGAATGCAGACAGATCAACATCAGTGTCTCAACGTTATGTTTTAGGTCAAAAACAAAACATTAAAATAACACCGATTAAATAAAATAACTCATGCTGCGTTCATATTCCCCGCTGCTGTAACGTTAGCAGTTTTATTAAAATGCTACGCATTTAGACCTATGTGACGTCTGTTTTTATATTGTTTATCAACAGTATACATTTTTATATTGTTTAGATCAACTAGCCGAGTAGACAGATATGAATGTTTATTCATAACCATACTGAAAATAAGTAAATATTGTTAGCTGATGCTAACTGTCTAGCTAACAAGCTTGCTGGTGTTAAGTTGAGGAAATTTTTAGATATAAAGTCCAAATATCTTTATTCAGCCACCTAGATAGATTCCATCTGAGGGAAAAAGAAAGGATGTGATGTTCAGAACATAGTAACTACAGTAATTATCAGAGTGGGAAGTGATGCCCTCTGGGGGCATTTGGCCAGGGGTGTTTTTACACCACAGGCAAGGTTTGAGAAGAAAAAGAAATCATTATGAAAATATAATTATATTTTCCTTAAAATGTTCTTCCTAATTTCAGGCCTAATTCTGATGTCATATATAACTGACGTTCTGCAAAACAACAAGTTCTAAAACACTTGTTTCTTACTGGTGAAGATTAGATGGTGAAATCTGTTTTCTCTCAGGTACATGGCAGTGTAAGCTTCACAGTGAACATTACTACATCACTCTCATCAACGTAGTCCATATCAACAAAATATATATCTTGACTCTATATAGTGGTTATTTTGGGAAAAACCCAGGTATTTTGGGCAGTGGGATTATAAAAATATGTGCTAATATAAAATTAAATAAAGTAGTCTATATAAAATTGCAAAATAAATCTGTCTATCAGTACTTTTTTACTTAAGTACATATAAAAATTGAGTACTTTTGTACTTTCACTCGAGTAAAATTGAAAAAGCAGTACTTTTACTTTTACTGGAGTAATATTTGATTATACGTATCTGTACTTTTACACAAGTACTTGATCTGTGTGCTTTGTCCACCACTGAAAATAATATATATATTATATTTTTATACTATTTTATTTTCAGAATTTCGTTTAACCTTCATGTACTAAAATTACAAAATCTAAAATTAATATTACAATTTGTAAAAATTATAAAGACATATCTGGAATGGAAAATTGAAAAATAAAAATAAATATATATAAAAAATATAATAGTCTCTCATATTAAATTAAGTTAAAAATAAATACATTTTAATTCCATGTTCAATGTTTAATTAATTGGTTTTCAAACAAAACATAAATGTTATATTTGAAGAGTTCAGATGCAAAAACCTCTAAAAGTGCCACGTGAAATTTTAATCTAATATGAGCAATTTTTATCAGGCTCTTATGTGTGGTTTCAGTAATTTCACTTTAATGGCAATGTATTTGTCCTTTTCTATGCAATTAAAGTAAAAACTGAACATAAATATAGGAAGCTGATAAAATTGCTCATTTTAGAAGAACATTTCACGGCACTTAAGAGGTTTTTGCATCTGAACTCT